>SSNR01000065.1:1089047-1143947 GCA_006937965.1 Callopanchax toddi | reverse complement strand
ATATTAGAGGTGGGCATAGATTAATTTTTTTAATCTAGATTAATCTAGATTAATTTTGAAATTAATCTAGATTAATCTAGATTAAAATGGCTCATTTGAATTCTGCCAAAGGGTTCATAATACCGGTATGTGTGTGCATTAGCATGAGTCTGAAGAGTCGTGATACTTCAAGTCTAGAGTTTAAGGTTAGTAACAGCTGATCCAGTGTTTGGATCAGCTGTTACTAACCTAACAAGAAATACTAAACCTGTCAGAACTTCCCTCAGAAACCCAGACCTGAGTCACAAACCAGAACCTCCAGACCAGATGAGCTCTGAGCTCATTTTAACAACCTCTGATGGTTAATCAAGTTATCAGGATGAAACATTTTAACACTAAAACACATTGATCTGTAATCAGAGGTCTGTCTCCTTTAACTTTACAGCTGTTTTCTAAGGCTCACTCTGTTTTAATAGTTTTACTGTAGAAACCTTCTCATCTCCTGACAGTAAAGGATTACATTTAGTTTACAGCTGACCTGATTAAAGCATCAACTCTCTTTTTTACATCAAATAACTTCAAGCTGATTTTTTAGCTGTCAAAAAGTGATTGTAGCATCCAGTTTATCTGTAATGGATTAAATTTGCCTTAAAATGACTTCATTTCTCTACTGTTTATTTCACATTATCCCATAGGGCTGTTTCATCATGTTTTTGTTAAATAAAACCACTTTAGGGGATTTAAACATTAACGAGTCTGAAAACTAAAGACAAACCTCTGATAAAGTCACTGACAGATCAATGTGTTTTAGTGTTGATATTGTTTGATTGGTTGAATGTTCAGCTGTCAAGTTCTGCTGAAAAACGCAGCACGCGCTGCCACATTCACTTTAAGGAGAGGCACGTGCACAGCTGAGGCTGTCGGCCCAAACAGCACGTCGGTTCACCAGGAAACGCCTGGAACCAGACAGCCAGTCCAGACCTGGTTGATGACTTGGTCGGAGTTCTGCGGAAACTCTACCAAGTTGTTGCCGCGGGTTTATGACTCGGTCAGCGCTCTGCTGCGTCTCCTCCAACCTGGATCCAACCAGGAGACACGCCTCACGTCTCCCGAACGCGCGCTTCACCTGGACCCGCGGCTCCCGGTCCGGGTGAAGGATCGGTTCGGATCCGGGAGCCGCAGCTCCAGGTGAAGTGAGCGTTCGGGAGACAGGAGCCGCGCCTCCTTCAGCTAGACCGGGGGAGCGGGTCCTGCTGCAGGTCCGGACTCCGGAAAGATCCGGGCCAGGATCGGAGTCTGCCATTTGGTAATGCCTGTAGATCTCTTAGACCCAGTGACCCAATTTAGATTAACGGCGTTATTTTTTTTATCGCGCGATAACAGTTTCGCGTTAACGCGCTGCGTTAACGGCGTTATCGGCCCAGCACTAATATATATATATATATATATATATATATATATATATATATATATATATATATATATATATATATATGTCAGAGGTCGCGCTAGACTTTTTAGTTTTCCGTCATTTGACTGACAGGGTTAAAAAAATCCGGTCATAATCTATTTTTGTCCGTCACTTATTAATTTTAAAAATTATAATAATTACATTTTCAGTAGCATTATTACTCTAACACTGGGCCCATTTAGCACATAAATCCATAGGATTAGACTCTAAACTAGTCGATCAGCCAGTCATCAGATAGACATTTCTAAAAACTCCGTTTGGAGTCCAGCGCAGCAGCAGGTGCAGCTCTGTGCGCTCCGCAGGACTCTGATTACCGTATAATATAAACGTTCATTATGAGATCATGAGAGAGGTGAGGGGTTCACATATTTTTCATTGAGATACTCGGGGGGGAAAACCTGTCGCTGATGTTTAATTCGGACCTCCTCGCGTTTTGAGTCCAGTTCTATGTGCGCTCAGTTCGTGGAGCAGATTTTGCGTGTCAACAAGCCTCCACAGCCTATAACGCGACTCTGAGAGCGCATTACAACAGGAAGTGTAATTAATCCATATCTGATCGCGCACTGAGCACCGGATTGCAACGCGGCGTTTGAGCAGATCAGGTCTGACACCTGATGCGCTCTGGAGGACCAGTGTTCTTCTGTTGCAGAGCGCAGGACGTCTGGATCACAGGTCTGCGCTCAGCAGCACAGAACCTCAGTCTGGGCTGCAGGTATTAGTTGGTGGAGATGCAGCGCTAGTTCTGCATCCTTAGTTCAAATTATTAGTGGGGACAATTCAGTGATTGCCTATGACGGTCTGATGGTGTGCGCGCAAACCTGTCAGAATGACCGGCGCCCTTCAGATCTTTCCGTCAGAGTAAAAAAAAAAAGGTTAAATACCGGAAAATTCCGGTTAACGCGACCCCTGATATATATATACATACAAGGCTCTCGATTTACCGATCGATCTACCTCCCAATCCTCATCTATGGTCATGAGCTTTGGGTAATGACCGAAAGAACGAGATCGCGGATACAAGCGGCCGAAATGAGTTTTCTCCGCAGGGTGGCCGGGCTCAGCCTTAGGGATAGGGTGAGGAGCTCGGACATTCGGGAGAGACTCGGAGTAGAACCGCTGATCCTCCATGTAGAGAGGAGCCAGCTGAGGTGGTTCGGGCATCTGGTAAGGATGCCCCCTGGACGCCTCCCCAGGGAGGTGTTTTAGGCATGTCCTGCCGGCAGGAGGCCCCCGGGTCGACCCAGGACACGCTGGAGAAAATATGTCTCTGGTTTGGCCCTGGAGCGCCTTGGGATCCTGCCGGAGGAGCTGGTAGAAGTGGCTGGAGAGAGGACCGTCTGGGACTCCCTAATTGGGATGCTGCCCCCGCGACCCGGATAAGCGGAAGAAGACGAGACGAGATGAAATATAAATCAAAAATGAATGAAAAAAACAAAAACAAATTAACTCAAGATTAAAATTTAATCTGATAAAATAGACTGGAGAATTATGGAAAAATCTTTGTGTTGATATTAAAACGTCATTAATAAAAGAAACGCACACAGAAAAATGGCCACGCTGTCATTCTGAAATGTTTTAGGATTGTCTCTAGTGTTTCAAAGTGCTCCCCCCCCACCCCATTTTATTATCTTTTTTTCACATTATCAGGCAAATGTGATTGAAACCAATTGATGTTGGAAAAACGTTTACCTGTGAACCTGTACGTAAACCCTCCACTGTGTGTGTGACTAACCTCGGAGCTGAATTTCAGTGGTGATGCAGTTCTCCAACCGAGCTCGCAGATCCGGATCATTTTCAAAGTCGTAGAAATGATGTTCAACCCACTGACGAAATACATTGAGAACCCTGTGAAGAAATAATTAATTACACATGCTGTCACACAATTAAACGTTTGTGCAGTAAATCTATTCATTAGGGGTGCAACGGATCAGAAAACTCACGGATCGGATCGGTTCACGGTTTTGAGTCACGGTTCGGATCAATTTTCGGATCAGCAGAATGAAAAAGAAAAGACAAAAAACTTTGCTCTCTCATTATTTTCTAAAACACTGAGCAACTTTTTTATGCTCAATCCTCATAAATACAAACTGCATTTAACTCAAGATGTCAATCTGATGCTTCAATAAAGTTTTGAATCATATTAAACTAATTAATGGGGGAGATATACTCATATGCGCACCTCAGGGTCACAGACCTGCTTCTGTCAAACTAGCGGTCACAGCTGGGGGGGGGGAAGGGGCGTGACGCACGAGGCGCTGCTCTGTGGCTCCTGACTGAACTCCGGTTATATTAACGTTTATTAGCTCGTATAAAAGCCCAACATAACGTTATATTAGACAGAAACAGGTGAATCTAGTTTGTCTATCAGAAAGATTCCAGCTGACGGAGAGAGAGACGGAGGAATCAGAGGCAGCGCGCGCGGCAGAGACTGGATCGTCAGGGATCCTTCGTTCTGGTGTACTAAAACGGCTGAAGCCAACAGAGTGAACCTCTATACGTGATGCAAAATGAACGCCTTTCTAAGAGGGAATTATCTGCAGATTCACAGCACGTGAGAACAGAACGTCGGGGATTATTTAGCAACGCACGCGCTCTACATGAACCGCGAACCACGTGCGTTCCGAATCGTAGAGGGTGATCCGTACGAACCACGGATCGATGATGATCCGTTGCACCCCTACTATTCATGCAAAATGAGTTTTGCACACCTTACAAAAAGATTGTTGTTGTTCCAGTGCAAGATATTTTACTACTTATTTGAAGACTATTTGTGTATAAAAACAAAATGAATATATAAATAATATATTACATAATCTGGAGGATTAAACAGATTAGTTTTTGAGTTGTCAGTATTGTTAAATTTCTTTTTATTAAATAAGGTGCTTAGTTAAAAGACAGATTACCTAAATGATTAAGTGCCTAAATTAAGCTCCAACACTATTAGAAGTGGGAAAACTACAATTTCACAAAACGCTGTTGGTGCTGAAAATTTAAACCACAGAACTTTTTTCCAATAAAATAAACCAACTACAGCCATGTTTTTACTTTTACTCTGACTGACATTTCAAAGTTTTTACTGCAGCTGCCCTTCATTTCATCCAGCAGTGACAAGCTCTCAGTTTTAAATGGTACTTAGAAGATTAGCCCCAACTCTGTCAGCCCATATAGGGGCATAAAGTCTACTGTAACAGCAATCTCATAATGCTAGAATATCTGGGTCTTAATTAGAGCACAAAAGAGCCAAAGAATGACATAAGACAAAGAAACACACTCTTGAAGGCATTACGAAGGCTGTGTTTGGAAATAAAGCCACAATGTGATTGAATTAACCTACATTTTCTTAAGTTGAAAGACTTTAAAGAAAATTTTAAGAAAAAAAATGTTTAAAAAAAAATCTAAACATTAAAGTAGCTAATGACCCAGCTCTGGCATGTGTTTGTGTGGAAAAAAACAACAACTCTAGCTTACAAATAAAAGCCTTTAAAAAATATCTTATCACCCTGGTCTAGTAAACCTTGTTCAACACCAACTTTCTTTATAAACTCATTCTTGTTTGTGCTCTTTAAACTTTCCCAAGGAAACAACTAAGCAAATCATATGAGCTGGAGGTCCAGTTTACCTGAGTTGGACCGGCTGCACATATTCCTTTCGGAACCTCTGGAGTTCAGTTGCTGTTGGTGGATTACCATCCCAGAGATTTAGTCGTTCTTCCTCTATCTCATTCTCTGCTGAACCAGGAATATTGATCCTAAGAAGAGACATACAAATCTTATGGATATTAGGATATCCACAAACACCTAACTATCTAGAAACATTCAAATATATCTACATAATAAAAATGTATTGGGACCAATAAAAAATAGAAGAGCTCTCTTAAGCTATACCTGTTTATAAGCAGGGTAAGGAGCTCCTGTGGTTTGCAGAATGATCGGTAGGTGGTAAGAAATGTGCGCACAAAGTTTGGATCTAAAAAACAAAAATTCAAACATAAGGAAATATAATTCAATTTTTTTTTTCTTTTGCACAAATCCACCTGCTGCAGAAACTTACCAGCATACTTGTGGTAGGTGAGCCTCTCTATGAGCTTGACCACTGTTCCGGCCTTAATGATAGGAATACCAATTTTGCTCTGCATTTTGTCCTCAAATACTATATTTTCTTCAGAGTCCTGCTCTGCAAACTGATAAAACTTTGGGGAGGGCAGTCTCAGAGGATGTTCCTGCTCTTCAGTTTGTAGCATTGTGTCCAACATACGATCCAAAGTGGAGCGGTACTGAAGAGTCACCAGCGCTGCCATCCAGGATGTTTTCTCCTCTGCTGTCCGTGCACAAAAGATTGTGCTGTTTCCATCTCTGCTTAATAGTTCAAAAGCATTTGACAGCTCTAGTGTGTCCTCATGGTCCACAACACGGATCTTCCTCAGCACAAACTTCTCTTTGAGGCGGAACTCCGCCCCGCTGCCAGATCCTGGGAGGCGTAAACTCTGATTTGCCTTGCAGCTGATCATAAGGCCATCAAACAGGAAGTTGTATCTCTCGTGTTTAGCACCTGCTCGAATAAGTGGCCCCTCAAGGATGAACTCGTTGCAACACTGACCGATGTCTTTCCCTTCCCAGCCGTCAATGCTTTTCTGGATCTCGGTCATGCGTTTGATGGCTTGTTGTTTGTTACGAACCTGTCGGTACAACCGGTACATGGGCTCACTGTAAAGGAAGGATGAAATGTATCAAAAAGAGTGACAGTTAATGAAAAATCTAAACAAACCACAAAGATTTGCATTTTCTTTTACTGTAATACATGCCATTTTTGGATATAAATTGTTAAAAAAGAGAAAACAGCATGATGTTATAATTGTGCTGTAGGGGAGGGACACACCCAAGTTTACGTCGAGATGGGTTCTTGGCAGAGATACGCTCTATGCTACTCTGAAGGTTGAGTAATGCTGTAATCGCCTGTTTCAGACATTCTTTGTCATCTTCGTCTTGACTGCGCTCCTGAAGTTGCTGTAAAAGCACCAGAAAACATTAGATTACTACATTTCACATAATACAGTACTTTACAGATGGGTTTTCATAAGAAAAATACAAGAGCTTGACTACAATGACTGTATTACATATCAACCCTCCAGTGTTTAACCAGTACACTGGATGGAAAATATGTGTTTTCAGTTTTATTAGTTTGTGCATAATTTTCTCTGCATCAACAAGAATATGTGATTGTTAACAAAAATGTGAACCTTCTGATCCTCCATGGTGTCTGATGACATTCATCGTGCCTTTATGTTTTTGGTTAGCAAGAATGTGAACAATTTATTAGCTTAACATTTATGTTTAAGTAAATTTATTTTACATTACAAAATACATCATGACATAAAAACATTCATTATCCATCTAAACATTTTCATCCAGTGCGGGTTGCAGAGAGCTGGTGTCTATCTCCAGCAGTCACAGGGCGAGGGACAGGGGACACCCTGTACAGGTCACCAGTCCATCACAGAAACAAACAAGACAACCATTCAGACTCACCCACACCTAGGAACAATTTAAAGTCACCAATGAACCTAACATACATGTCTTTGGTCAATGGGGAAGCCAGAGCACCTGGAGGAAACCCATGAATGCATGGGGAGAACATGCAAACTCCACATACTTTTTCTTAACGGCTCTCCTGGTGGAGCGGCATCAATTTCTAAACCAACATTCTAAATTTAGCATGATGACGTGACAGTATATTGAAATCCAGTAAGATTATGTAAATAAAAACTCCAATATTACCCCCCAAAAGATTAATAAGCAACCGGGTTCAGCTTTTGTACAAGCTGACAATAATAGAGCTTGTGTGAGAACATACCTGCAGCAGCTCAAAGTAGCGCTTACAGTGGTGCACTGGGATCAGCATCAGCTGGGGAAGGACGTATTGGACTATTTCTTTAAAGCCATCTGCAACAACCTGAAAACACAAAAACAATGTTAAGACTGTTAGTGATAATCCAGTAAAATAACATTTTGAACCTTTGTAAAACCAAGACATAATCTAACTAAAGTCAAAGCCCTCAAAATCAATCCGAATGTTTGTTTTTTTCCTAATTAAATTTTAAAAGTTTTCAGTTTTGTGCATTTTATAAGTACTAGACAAATGTAAAGAACACTTTCTTTACTTGAGATCATACAACACACAAAGGAGAGACTTTGTCAGCAAAAACAGCACACTGATATAAGAAAACTGAACCTCAATGACCCCAGCATGGTTTACAAAGAAAGCAGCACAATAACTGGGGGGTGGGGTTATAGTATCCACTTTAATCTTTTGATCCCCTGATAGATGACTCACAATCAATATGCTAGTACTTAGACTCCACAGCAGCAGCTACAATATCAGCATGGAGGGAAAGAGCAGGACATCAGCTGCACTGATGGACAGCAGAGAAACAAAGAGCTACCTTTAGATTGTGTTATTGATATGTCAGCAATTTGCACAACAAATTAAGGTAGATTGGCAAAAAAAACAAAAAAAAAAACAATGCATCTGACACAACAAAACTATGCCTGTGCCTCCAAGCATTCTGTTTAAATATTATCCAAGTGTCCTACTGGTTAGCCATTTCTAGGATATGACACACTTACATTAATAATATTACATGTATTAATTCTGAAAAGTTTCAGAAAATTTACCCAGAATGGAATCTCTATTTGGCCTCAATATGCAATAAAAAAAGCAAAACAAAAGTTGTACATGCTGCAAGTGTAAATGCTATGGTTTATACTCTGGTTTAAGATGACAGCAAGGCAACAGCAGTTCAAATAACTGCTGGTTCCAACTAAGGTCTACAGAACACCATGCGAATCACAACATGTTGAACCTTGAAGCAGATAGACTACAGCAGCAGGAGACCACACCAGGTGTCTCTCCTGTCAGCCAACAACAGGAAACTGATCATCACACAGGATCACCAGAACTAGACCAGGAGTAGCAGAAGTCATATTTGGTGGTACCCTGCCATTTTCTTCTATTTCTTGTGTCATTCTGAAGAATGCTGAAGCCAGAAACCCACCTGGGTCTGGAGCCTTCTTACTGGGCTGGTTTTAAGGGTCTCCTGGAGGTCAGCTGGTGTTAGTGGTGAGTCCAGGGCCATCGCTTGATTATCTGATAATTTAGGAAGTATTATTTTGTCAAGGAACTGATTAATCTTATTATCTGATGGGTTTATCTGTGGTGAGTATAAGGTTTTGTAAAAATCTCTGAAAGCTATGTTTATACTTTCAGGTTTATATACTGTATTCCCAATCAAATCTTTAACTGAAAACACAAATGCAACTTAATTAACAACATCATTATAAATAGTCTAAATATGTCTCCAAATCCATATTCTCTTTCTCATCACAAAGAGGTACAAGCTTTGTGGGTTTTGCCATTTAATTCACAGCTTACATATTTTCTACATAAAATGTGCTTCGTGTCATCCAGCTCCTTTTGCTCTCCAGGAGAGAAATGGCTCATGGTGTAGCTGTTCTATTTTTAAGAGCTGATGTAATTTACCCACAATACCAGACTGTACAGAGGGCAGAGGCTGAGAACTCGACAGACGTCTATCTGACAGGACAGGAGGGAGTGAGGCAGAAAGTTAAGAGCAATAGAAAGAGAAAGATGAAGGCAATGACACAAAAGCTGTAGAGCAGAGACTAATGATCCCACTGCCACTGGTTTGATCCCAATTATAGCAGAAGCTGCAGTACACATGTATTTACCCTATGCTGGAAATAAACAAGTCAACATCACAGCCGAGATGATGAGATAGGGTGTCCTTTAATACTAATCAGTCAGAATACACATACATGTTTGCACTGAAACACTTAGGTAGAATATGATGAATGTTGAAAATAATAGTTTTAGACCAAAAACTATAATTCTGTATCACAAAATGGTTACTACAAAGCTGAGGTGCAACAATCAGTGAAAAGCCATGTTTCAAACTTTGATTTCACAGTACTTTGTTATAGCTGTGTTTTTTTTATTTTTTAGGTTAGGGTTAGAGAGAGAGAACAAATTACAGGGAGCATACAGAAATTAAATAATTAACTTTTCACCAAACTGTCTAAGAACCTAAAAAAAAATCATAGGGCATCTGGCTTTTACCGACACACAATAATGCAGCTCCAGACCATCAAAACACCACCACCATGTTTGACTGTTGGTATGTTTTTTCTGACATGCAGTGTTAATTTACACCTTCCTTCCGTCTCCCAAAAGTCTTAAGGATCACCAAGATGACTTTTTTAAAGTGAAATGGTCAATAGGGGTTTTCACATTTCCAAAAAAATGTAGTTGATCAGTTTATTAACATTAGTTCGTGATTTTACAAAAGGGGCAATTACTTTTTTACATAGGGCCAGGTTGTTTTGGATAACTTTTTCCCCTTAATCAATACATTTATCGTTTGAAAATTGTGCAATTTATTTACTTGGGTATTCACTGTCTGATACTGAAGTCTGTTTGTCGATCTGAAACATTAAAAAAGTGTAATCAAAAACATGAAACGTGGAGCTGTGAATATTTTTCACAGTACATCAAATGGCAAAACATAACTAAAATCACATCTCACAATGTTAAACTGCAAAACAAAAAATAAACACTAGCCTAATAACTAGATTAGTGATATTGTCTCATTTATATACAGATGGCACTTATCAAATGACTAGTGGTATATTTATTGGTGTTAATAAGCACCAGAGGCCCTTTCAAAGTCAGGAAATTATGCCTTTTGGCTTGCCATACAGCATATCCACCACTCGTTTGTATGCTGCTGTCAGTAATCACCTGAACTAACAAAGCTACAACATAGGGCTGGGCAAGAAATAAAAAATAACCAAATACAGAATTTTAGAACTAACTGACGTCATTTTGCCCATAATCGTATGTTTGGTATTTTAAAAAATGAAAAGGAACAAGTAGATTGTGGATGTCCATGTCCCTTTAAGAAGCTGTGACGCGACTCAATTAGTCCGCGTCATGTGCTAGTCACGACTTCCCCCATCCAGTTTGTAACAGGAAGGAGAAAACAAGGAAATGGAGAATCATTCAAACATGAAGCAGCGGGCTGGTCGCTCTGTGTCACTAGTGGGTCGCGTTAGAACACTGTTACTGGCTACTGGTGGCAGCCTGCTGCTGCCGGCGGCAGCCTGCTGCTGCTGGCCGCCACTTACGGCAGCTTTCTGCTCGATGTCGCGGTGTTCCACGGGTTTTACTGCAGCCAGCCGGACTGCTGTGGACTACAAGCTGAAGAGGTGTTGGTGGTGAATTTGGTCGAGGAGAAGCTTATTCCCATAATAAGTAAATAAGAATTGTGATGAAAATAAAAGACAGAAGCCAAACTGCAGAAAGACTAGCAAGTCAAGGTAACAAATCCTCCACCTGCAGTTTAACCACACTTTATATAGAATCTGATTACCCAACAACTCAAATGTGACAATATTCACATGATGCAGCTCTCTATAATATTCATCTGTAGAAATATAACAGATTGTTTCTTAAATACTTTGCGTTTGCAGGAAATTTTAGTCTGTGGAGCAATGATGCTGCTACATCTAGTGGACAGCTTTTGTTTTTGAGCACACAGGTAGTTATCATCCGTTAATCGTTATCGAGGTGAACTCCTCAATAAATCGTGATATTGATTTGAGGTCATATCACCCAGCCCTACTACAACAAATTGTTTTATAATAATCACTTTCACGTTAGGATGTTTATTCATATATAATTATTTTAAAGAATTACTTGTTCATAAGAAATGTCGCCAGCACTGTATCAATTTAGGTACTTCTGCAAACACTCGTGCGCTGTCGCCTTCTCCCCAGATATGGTCGATATGGTCTGTCAACAACTTCAGCTTAGTTTCAGTAGCCTTCAGCTGTCTCCAAATGACATCTTAAATCAAACATCTCTAACACCAAAATCATGTGGTTTGGTAAGAAAGGCTACATATCCTCAAATAGTCCAAACACCCACTCTCTGCTTCAGGTTTCTGATCTAAAAATCATGATTAGCAAACTACAAAATTAACACAACAAATATTTTTAATTTACAAAATAAAAAAAATCATTAGACCCTAATAATATTTCTAGTTTATGAAAAAACGCAGTTATTAAAATTGTGTACAAAAATACAATATTTTAAACTCCTATTCCCCCTCTGGCTCTTAAAACAAAAAAAATTTAAGAATAAACATTGTGAGTATTTAGGGTTTGGTGGCGGAGATGTTGATTTTACTGTGGTTTGACTGGTGGTTATGGATCGACCACAGTGAAACCTCAGCCTGAGGTACAGTACATCTGCTATATGCTCGGTCAGCTGGTCTGTTTCTGACTTTACTTGGGAGCAACAGAAGACTCAATGGGGGCTTTATCTAACTACAGAAAAACAAAAACAATTTGAAAATTAGAGCAGAAATGTGTCTCACTTTGTCAACACTGTTTCTGTGAATGGGTCTGGAGCCTAGTAATGTATCACATAGTAGTTTTGGTCTAAGAAAAGAACAGCAAACATTTCCACTTCAAAGGCTGCCAAATGGCACTCTGCTGAGCCTAATTCAATGCTATTCTTGTGAGGAATGTCCAAATAAAACAAAATAGCAGGAGTGAATAACGTGAACACAGGACACTGAATATGTCATGACATGCCCTCAGGCTCAAACCATATTAAAGAAATTCCACTCAACACCCAAAGCAAAGCAGGAACAAATAGATTGCTTACTGGTTGTAAACACCACTTGGATTTCAATTTTGATACATTTTTAGGCTTATGAAATGATGTTCACACAAAAAATCATAAAGGCAATATAATTCTAACTGAATAGGTGAAAAACTAGGTGAGTTTTTAAATAAATCAATAAGCAAATTGAAAATGTTTGAAGTGGATTGTAGTTTTTAAATAATTAGCAAGAAAAAACCAACTCACCTTGAAGTAGTCACAAACTGGAGGTTCTGCCATCAGTTCGTTGAGGTGTGAATTAAATTTGTAGCAAAGAATATCCTGACACAGGACTTCATAGGGGTCAAATGCCTGTTCCTACACATACACACACACACACACACACACACACACAAAACCAAACATTAATACATATTAAAAAATATATTGCGTGTGCATCACTCCAGCCTCTAATGTGTTTTTTGGCAAGTTTAGCCGCAAGACTTTTCTTTATTTTTCTTTCTGAAGTTTATGTAGCCCTCGGTAGCCGAGGAATGACTAACTTTTTAGGAGAAGTTTGCTCCGGCTTCTCCATGGCTGCGCTCTTTCGATATGACAACTGTAAACAGGAAGACACGGAGTGTCCTGTACGCAGCTCCACCTTTACAGGTTAGTGCGACGCGCGTGCACGTTGATTGTCAGCCGACAATGTGGAAACTCTAATTTTATTGGCTTAAAAACTTTGCCGGTCAGTGTGACTTAGACTGAACTATGATTTGAAACATTTATAAAACTTTGATACATAAATAAATACTCTGGACTGCAGCTTTAATGATTTACAGTAACAACCGTGTTGATTTTTAAAGCAGTAGAGTGTCAGTAGTTTTGTTAGAATAATGTGGCAGAACATACTTTCATAAATGAAGCACAAAATAGTTTAAATACAGTAGGGTGCAAAAATTTGGGCAACAATGTTAATCTTCATGAGTTTCCCTTATAAATCATTGGTTGTTAGGATAAAAAAATTCTGTTAAACATATCATATAGAAGACACACACACACAGTGACATCTGAGAAGTGAACGAAGTTTATAGGATTTACAGAAAGTGTGCAATAATTGTTTAAACTAAATGAGGCAGGTGTATCAATTTGAGCACTGCTGTCATTTTATTGATTCCAAAACCTTTAGAACTAATTATTTGAACTCAAAATTGGTTTGGTAAGCTCAGTGACCTTTGACCTCCATACACAGGTGATTCCAGTTATGAGAAAGAGTATTTAAGGGGGGCAACTGTAAGTTTCCCTCCTCTTTGAATATTCTCTGAAGAGTAGCAACATGGGGGTCTCAGAACAACTCTCACAAAGACTATTCACCATCATGGCTTAAGAGAAGGATACAGAAAGCTGTCTTTGAGATTTCAACTGTCTGTTTCCACAGTCAGGAACATATAGAGGAAATGGAAGACCACAGGCACAGTTCAAGTTAAGGCTCAAAGTGGCAGACCAAGAAAAATCTGGGATAAACAGAAGTGAAGAATGGTGAGAAGAGTCCGAATCAACTCATAGACCAGCACCAAAGACCTACAACATCATCCTGCTGCAGATGGAGTCACTGTGCATCGTTCAACTATTGGGCGCACTTTACACAAGGAGATGCTGTATGCGAGAGTGATACAGAGAAAGCCTTTTCTCCACCCATAGAACAAAAAGAGTCACTTGAGGTATGCTAAAGCACATTTGGCAGTGGCAGACCGTCAATAGAGGGCGCTAGGGCGCCGCTCCACCAGTCTCACAGGAGGAGGAGGAAGAAGAAGAAGATTAGAATCACAAAAAAGTTTTAAAAGAACCATTAAAATTAAAGGGACATGGGTCAAGATTTTAATAAAAGTAATCATGCATGTTCAGTTTATTTAGGTTAACGAGTGATGAAGCATTTTAAATCAAAAAGAATGAGGCCACCCATGTATCATTCCATAATCTTGAACAGGCTGTGAGCTGTAAAATGTTCTGCAATTCGGGAATGAATTTCCCGCGCTGTCCTATAGATGTGACGTCAACTGCTGCGCGTTCTGGAAAGCTAAAAAAGTAATAATAAATGTATATCCAGTAGGTGGCAGTATTGCACCGTTGTGTTGTGTTGCTGGTAAATGGCGGACTTCATTCGTCTGAATCTGTGGTTTTTCTCATAAAACTGGTGTTTTTTTTTAAACCTCTCTGATGGATTATAGGGTTTCACAGAGCTAAAAGTGCTGTTATAGGTGACCGCACAGCAATCTGTCGATGTTTATGGGTCTCGGCGCTATAGGCCTCAAATTCCCGACTGTTTCCTGAACCTCAGTCCGCTTACAGTGCATCTGCTGCGCACGCTCCTCCGGGTGCTCTGGAGTGCCACTCCGTGATGCAAACTTGAGAAATCTAGGGTGATAGAGGCGGCGGGACATGCCTCTATCACGCTAGATTTCTCAAACTCACCTCTGGGAGTCAGAGAACACCAACTGATTAAAGCTTTCAGCTATATGGGCAGCGGTGGAAGGATGAACATAGCAGCTAGCGAAACTAGCTCTGTTGGATCGCCCCCGCTTTTGGACCCTGTGTGTGTGTGTGGGTGTGTCACGGGGCATTGTTTTACCATATTTCATTTTGTATTAATAAAATGTATTTTTATTTATGGAATCATGTATCTGGCTGCCTTTGGTTGAACCCTTATGAGATAGTTGAGAAGTTTGTGAGCGCTCCTGTTTAAGGTTGCAGTTATTTGCAGCGCTAGGCGTGGCGATCCTGAGTTTTGTTTCTTATTCTTGACCCACGTCCCTTTAAACTAAACGATTTATCCATTATACATACGATAAGTGCTGTGTATAATCTGCATTTAGGTGTGGTTTTAAAATGTTCTCTCACTATGTTTTACCGGACTGAAAGGTTGTGTGATGTACGGGAGGCAGTAGCTCAGTGGTTAGGGTGTTGGTCTTGCAACCGGAGGGTTGCAGGATCTAATCCCCACTCCAGCTGGGTTACTTTGTCATTGTGTCCTTGGGCAAGACACTTTACCCTCATTGCCTGCTGGTGGTGGTGGTGGTCAGAGGACTGGTGGCGCCTCTGTGTCTGGTCGCTTTGCTTCTGTAGCTCCATCAGCATGTGAATGACTAATGTAAAGTGATTTGTAATCCACTGACTTCGAAAAGCGCTACACAAATGCGAGAAATTATATTTACATTTACTTCCTGTTTCTTTGGGGTCTTCTGCGCATGTCTCAGGCGCACAAATCTTTACCAATAGACCTACGCTTTGTACGCTATAACTGGACCATGCGCACTGAAACCACCCTTCAATGCAAAGTATTGGAGAGCTGTTGCGTGCTGAATTTTAGCGACCAAAGCCTCAGCTCAGATCAAGACATTGACCCGGAAGTTCTTTCTCGTGGATTTATCATGGAGGAAACAAAATGGATATTTATTCAAAGAATCCTTCAAGGCGATTGATTCCATGAGTTCTGATTTAATCAACTCCATGGCGAGTGATTTGGGTTTTTTTTTCTTTCTTCTTTTATTACCAATGTGTCTGTCACAGATTTTCTCTATTGAAAAAGCCTATCAGCAAATGGCAGAGGCCTGCTGTTCTAAGTCCTGATGAATAAATTTATACCTTAAATAGCGACATGTCTTTGTTATTGTTGTGGCCGAATGTTAGAGGAACACTTAAACTGTTGATTGAATACTTTGGTTCATGTAGTTTAGCCCGTTTTGAGGAGCTTTTTGTTACTTTTCCTAGCTGCCTATGGGAGTTTTGTTTGAGTGGCCTAAAATTGTAATTTAACTTATTTTGATGGGACATATCAGTGGATTTGACTTTATTTTGTTGTTAATTCACTTCATTAGTTGAGCCGATTGTCATGCTGATTTTTTGCTTCATTCCCTGCCCTAGTGGTGAAATGTGATTTTTTTGTGCATCTGAAAACTGACTTGAAAAATGCACCCCACCCAAAAAAAATGTCACCAGCCGCCACTGACATTTGGACAAAGCCAGCTACATTTTGTAATAAGGTGCTGTGGACTGATGAAACTAAAACTGAGTTATTTGTGCAGAACAAGGGGCGTTATGCATGGAGGAAAAAGAACACAGCATTCCAAGGCAAACACCTGCTACCTACAGTAAAATATGGTGGTGGTTCCAGCATGCTGTGGGGCTGTGTGGCCAGTGAAGGGACTGGGAATCTTGTTAAAGTTGAGGGACGCATGGATTCCACTCGATATCAGCAGATTCTGGAGACCAATGTCTAGGAATCAGTGACAGAGCTGGAGCTGTGCCGGGGCTGGATCTTTCAACAAGACAACCACACTGAACACTGCTCAAAATCTACTAAGGCATTCATGCAGAGGAACAAGTACAACGTTCTGGAATGGCCATCTCAATCCCCAGACCTGAATATTATTGAAAATCTGTGGTGTGACTTAAAGAGAGCTGTCCATGCTCAGAAGCCATCAAACCTGAATGAACTAGAGATGTTTAGTAAAGACGAATGGTCCAAAATACTTTCAACCAGAATCCAGACTCTCATTAGGAGCTATAGAAAGCGTTTAGAGGCTGTAATTTCTGCAAAAGGAGAATCTACTAAATATTGAGTTCATTTTTTTTTGTAGTGCCCAAATTGATGCACCTGCTTAATTTAGTTTAAACAATTATTGCACACTTTCTTTAAATCCTATAAACTTTGTTTCACTTCTAAAATATCAGTGTATGTGTTTCCTATATGATATATTTAACTGAAAAATTGTATCCTAACAACCAACGACTTATAAGGTAAACTCATGAAGATTAACAATGATGCCCAAACTTTGTATGTCCAGAGCAGTCAGAGCATTAAACCTGTCTGTGAAAAGGGTTTTTTGTTATTAAAGCTTTAAATATTCAACAGTAAAATCCTCACTGTGACATTTTGGTAATTGTTGGCATGTTTCATCAGAAGAATACATTTTGAATACTAAAAACTTTTAATTTGACAAAACATAAATGATTATAAAAATATTAAGTTTATACAGCAGAATTTTGCCAATAGACTCTTTGGGTACTCTCTTCTAAGAAAAACATCTGATTACCTTTATAAGAGTTCTACATTTTTTAAATAACTGTAAAGCTGAAACAATATCTGAAAACATGTCCATAAAAACAATAATTTGCAAGTCACATATCAAATACCTAACAGTCGTTTAAATCTTCCGTCACATGACAAACAACAAATCTCTGCATCTTTTATACACTGAACCTTCCATACTTGGTATAGAAGAAGGTGACAAACATTTGGCAACTATTGAGGCTTTTAGATTTTACCTCGGCTAGATCTTCAAAGCAGCTGCCCACCAGTGGATGAGGACTGCCATCAGCGGTCATCTCCACTGCATCCTCGATGAGTCCCAGAAGCTTCACCGTCAGCTCATGGATGTCCAGGATGTTACTGAAGGTCATCTCAACATGCTGCAAAAGCAAGGTTATTTAGTGAACAATCCAGATCAATAATCTGTAGAGAAACCTGTGGCACACAGGGAAAAAACTCTAATTCTTCTGCTGATTTATACATTATTCAAATCTGAGCTGAACACCCAGGCTAGAGGTTGACTAATCTACACGAGGGCATTTACAGGAAACAAACCCAGATCCAGACCCTACCTCCCAACTTGCATGGACATCCTAGACCAGTAAAGCATGGACCAGTACCAGAAACTCAAGAACTCCAAATGGATATTAGTTATGTACTGGTTTAGCTGTTTTTGTAGTAAACAGGGAGCCACTCAGTGGTCAGAATTTTATGACTGACAGGTGCATTTATTGCTCAATGTACAAATCACTGTTTTGCTTCAAGTCTTCACAAATGAAGTGTGTTTCCAAGTCTTTCAGCATAACAGGGTTTGTATTCTTCCAAATCAGCTGTGCTCAAGACATAATCAACTTGACATGTTCCTTTATAAACAAAACCAGCCTGGTAAACATGACTTATTCAGCTACAGCTGAAACAATCCTTTGTTTTTCTTGCCATGGCTCTCATGTGATTTATCCGCTTGTGTCTGTGTATGTTTACATGTGCAGAATTGTGAACAAAGCACAAAGCAGGTATGTTGTTTCCACTGCTCTGTATCAATTTGAAGCGCAACAATTTTTATGCAAAAATTTAGGATTTGATTAAACATCTTCCAACTTCTTACATCTCCTTTTATCCAGTCAAAATTTTTATGGTTTTATAAAAATTTCATTGAAAAAATTAAAAACAAATTTTATTTTAACTTGGCATAATTTATCTTTAAATACCAGACAGCCACTGTTAGCCTTTAGTTCCACCATAGTTTTTAACTGAAACGGCTTTATGCTTTCTGAAAGTATTATTTCAAAAAAGTCCCAAAACTTAATCGGCAAACAGAACTGCTGATGATAAATTTAGCATATATATATATATATATATATATATATATATGATGGCAGTGATAAAATGTACACATCACTGAATCGTTATTTAAGAACATGTAGCAATCAAAGCTCATATTCTAGGCCTGCCTAGATTTGATTTGTGGGGAAAAAATGTGATCCAACTACAACTGTGTGCTTTAAATGAAAACAAGTAATTAATTAGTATAAATAAAAAAATAAAATAGAAACTCTCAAAAAGTGCAAAGTATGTAAAATTAATTTATAGAACTCCTTTCACAGACAAAGAAGACATCACAGCACACTGTTCAACAGGTAAACTCAGGTCAAAACAGTGTAAGCAAGATAAAACGTATAGGAAAGTGCTTAATGACCACTTGAGTCTGAAATGAAGTTCAGTTCTGGCAATGTCTGAATGTAATAGCTTCTTGACATTGCTGAGTAATTTCAGATTTTAGTGTTTCAACAGACATAATTGAGGTTATTCTGGTGGGGGCTGCAGATGTTGTTCCTGTCTCAACCTAATTGCATGCTCTGCGTTCCTCTGGGCCTCACAAAGGTTTATCCTCCTCACCCAAAAGATACCACAAATTACCCAACCCAAAATATGCAAAGCCACAGCGACCCATGAAACTCAACTTCACTCCACTCAGTTTTTCTAAACCAGTAGACTGTTCAATTCCCTTTTTAAACAGAGTAATTCATCTGACTGGACAGTCAGCCCTCAGGAAATACAAATTTGAAAGCTGTTACAGTAATTACCTACCAGCTCTGTATGTTTGGGAAGGTTTATTTTCTCATTCTAAAGTGAGATGTTCAATTTTCCTAAAAATATGTTTTCACAAAACCATCTAGAAAAATCTCTGAGGATTTAAAAAGGGCTCTATGATACGGATTACCAGTTGGCAGCTTAGAGTTTCAGCTGTAATGTTTAAACAACCCTATTGTGGATTTGGCTAAAATAGCTTTAGTAGAAACTTAACTGGTTCTTAATGATGTGACTTTAGAGTAAGCTAGCCACAGCTGCTTACTCAGACAGTACGTGTATTCACTTTCAGTAGCTACTGGAGGGTGATGGTGGGTCTTTTTGATCAATGAATGTGTGCGTACATGAGTCATAATCATGCTTGAAATCATGTTTGAGAAAACTTTAGGATGTAAGCAATCTTGAAATGTTTAATTCAGTTTAAAAGCCCTCCTCACCTGGGCTGTGAAGATTTGAGGGTTGGACACAAAATGCTGCCGAAAGACTTTGACAATAAGATCGAGCTCTCGCAGATATTGCCTCTCCTCTGCAATTTCGGACTTCACCAGGTCATCATACGTCTGCTCCCCAGAGGACAAAGGTTCCTCTGTGCACTGTGACATCAAGCCGATCTCCTCCTGGTCAAACATGTCCATCAGAACCTAAAATCAAACAGAAGGGGATCAAATAAATCTTAAAGTCTATCAAAAAACTGTTTTTGTCCTTGTGAGGTCTGATAACTTGAGTTTCTCACTTTGTCTGCACACATGGACACCTTGATGTCCTGCTGGGTGATTTCATAGTGACGAATGTTGCCAACATAGTTGCCTGCCAGTTTGAGTATATCTGCAGATATGTATTCAAGCACTGCCACGATGTACAGGGAAACATGGTAGTCCACTTTGTAGCCCAAAACCTCCTAATTTAACAACAACAAAGCAAAACACATTATATAAGCAAAGAGAAAAACGGTCACACAGCAGCTTAAGATCATTTTAGGCATCTGTCTGAACATGCATGATGTTAGACCAGATCACTTCAGGGCAATTCCTTTAGCCAAAGTGTTTACTAAACAAGATAAATATTCTTCAGCAGCGGGCTATATATTTTAAACAGTGGAAAGTGCTGAAAATTGAAGAAAAGATGGAATATTCAGAAGTCTTTACCTTAAGCATCGGGTGTATCTTGTCCACAGGGAGAAGTAAGGGGTTTCTTCTCTTACGTTTCTCACTAGCTGCCTGGGCATCATTAATTGCCCATTTATCTATAGGGTGGGGAAATGTTTTCTGCACGCGGTCCTGTTGAAGAGATGAGAGAAATGTTTTCGGTAAAAATAAATACAAAACACTGGAATGCTTAAACACAGAAGACTTTAAAGTGTTCCTAAAATGTTTGATAGGTGGTTAAGGGGTCTAATGATTTCTGATAAAATGTCTAAACCTGCGCTTTCCTCAATTTAAGAAATGGTTACACCTGAAACAAAGTATGGAAAGGTCGTACCTCTACATCCTGTACCGAGCGAGGCTGGGCCACACACAGCATATTGAGCAGCTGCAGAATCAGATCTTCAACGTACTGCAGGGCATCCTCCCTTGCCGTCAGGGTCGGGTGGACTTGTTCCTGTACCTGAATGTTAAGAGACAAACACAAAGAACAACAAAAAAAGAGTGGCATGTTCAGAAAGTGAGTTGGGACAAGTGGGGGACAAGTTTTAAACTTATGGCAAGGGTGTTTTAAATATTAAAATCCTATCCTTTTTTTTTAAGGACACATAATAAAATATGAGCACATTGACATGATTTTCAGTTCTAGATCCTGCAGCTATGATCATATGAATCAATTCATATCAAAATAATACACAGCATTTTATTTAAGCTGCAATGCTAAAGAGAAAAGTACCAGTTGAACTCCATATTAATCTTTATTCAGAGCTTCTTTTTCACCCATAAATTCACTTTTTTTGTGTTTTAATTTTATTTTCCTTAATTTAATGTTTTATGATCTAAAAACCTTTATTCTAAAAAGAAAAACAGAAAAAGCAAAATATTTATGGGGAAAACAGACTCAGTGAAAAAAATGACTTTATAGGACTCGACGAAAGGGTAAAGTCAAAGATGACTAAATGAATCTATGCAATTCTGTTATTTGTCCCTCACAAATAAAATATATAATGCTTGACTCTCAATTCAATTTTTTTCATTAAAAATTTGTGCAATATAAACTAAAATGAACATAAAAATATATTTGCATTTAAGTAAACTTTTTAATGCACTGTGTGAAAGAATCAACAAACATTTTTTTTCCCCTCTTTACATAAAAATAATTGATTTTCAAACATTTGGTAAAAGAAAGGAAACTACTGCACAAAATATTTTACATTTCACAAAAGGTTTATATTTACAAAAAACTACATTTTCCTCACCGAGTAAAGTTCTAAAAAAACATTTTCCATTATGAAGGTATTCATACCTTAACATTTTTCATGAGTGCACAGTGAAGTGTCATAATGGCTATACAGTAGTTAGTACACTTAA
Source organism: Callopanchax toddi (assembly GCA_006937965.1). Classification (NCBI taxonomy): domain Eukaryota; kingdom Metazoa; phylum Chordata; class Actinopteri; order Cyprinodontiformes; family Nothobranchiidae; genus Callopanchax; species Callopanchax toddi. The sequence continues at coordinate 1,122,125 of SSNR01000065.1, read as the reverse complement.
AACCAACCCAAATTTTGAAAACTGGCTAAAGAACAACAAATTCAAAAACATCTTACTGTGCAATCTGGAAGCACATAAACATAAAATAAATCCCACAACAGCCTGATATAGCAGACGCATCACTGGTAATGAATGCTATCCAATTATTAAAAGTAAACAAGCCGTCTCTGAAGTATCAGGACAGGTGAACGTGGAGCCAACATGTAAGAAGGTGTGGTTTAAGATAATGCAAAAATGAAGGTGTGGTTTCATCAGGTCTACAAGAGATGAACATCCCCCAACTGCTTCCAGTCTCCCAAAAGTAGTCGTGATTTGGGCTGTGCCCTCTCAGAGGAATGCAGTCAGTTGAGATACTAATATAGCTCCCAAAGCAGACCATGAAAGAGAGGGAAAAACTACTATTGGGAAGATGAGGAACAGAAACAAGATGCCCTACATTTACTTTCAAATTACAAAATCCTGACAGTGTGTACATGTGACCTGACATATTTTAGTGTTCTGTTAAAATGTGCTCAGTTAAAGGAATGTGAGAAAAGTTAAAAGGTCAGTGCCAATCAGGCTTTGAGCATTCTTGCCATCTGAGTTAACAGAGATGCAGAGACAAGCAGGATGTCCACTGTCCCAAGTCTTCATTAATATGCTGGAGACAGAATATTAAAAGGGAAATGTTTCTTACCTAGATCTAATGAGATTCTGAACAATTAATTACGCCTAGATCTAAAAACAAAACAAAAAAATGGAAAAATATGGAATAGCCTTGTTTAGGTTTCTCTGTATCACTTCTGTTTTGATGCACACTCACAAGACCTAGCAGCTATAAATAAGTCACAAGCATAACTTCTACTGGAAAAAATAGCTATCAAAAGAGAAGTAGGTTATGAGAATCTTTCAACCTTAAATAGTCACTTGATCAAATTCCACAGAACACCAAGAGCTGTGAGTCACCACACTGAAACTACGGGGGTTTCCCCTAACTTCATTCACAGAATAGTTGGCTCAAAAAGAGGCCCACATCCGACCAGTGTGGTCTGTCTCCAACAATGTCAGGATGGGAGACAAAGGAAAAATAATACACAAAATTGAATGTCATTATAATAAAAACATGGTAGAAAGTGATTTCAAAACACAACAGGCAAAAATCGTGACACAGCTGTAAAGGTGCCAAGCTGGTGAGGTAGCTGTGGATTCCCTTTGTTGAATCCTACTGTTTCCAGATTCCAGTCATCCTTTAGGGAATGCTTTTTGTGCCCAAAAAAAGTTAAGTGACCCTTGACTATTTATGTCAAGAACCACTATTCTGACAAATGCATTGTACATGCAACAAATATGAGTCTTATGAATAAAAACAATTAGCATGTGCAATGATTGTTTTCTGTGCAACTGCATGTGAGCTGATCCATTGTCAATGACTGAAGGCTCTTCTATAAACACATATAGAGAACAGCAAAGCTTTTTAGTTTAGTTTTTGGTGCTTTTGAGTTTTTAAACCTCTCTGTATGAACGTCGTCTGCTTTAAAAAAACCTTTAAAAAAACATGCAGAAGTTTAGCAGTGAGTGACTGCTGTATGGAGGGCAGTTCTATCATATAATGCACACTTTGATATATGGCAGATGGTTTGTGTATCAAATACACAAATGTTATGAAAATGTAATGTTCTAGCTGAGACGTGAGAGATTCATGTTTTAATTTAGTATTTTCACATTGGAAGATTTCATGTATTACCTTTTATTTGGAACAAGTCCAGACCAAAATATTGGTAATTGAAGCAAAAACTGCCTTGTTTTTTAAAATGTATTTAAATATTTTCCAAACCCAGAAGAGAAGAAAAACTTTCTGTTTGACACATGACCTGTAGGACAGTGTTTACAGACCAGATTGGATGAAAAATAGAGTAATAAATAACAGAATAATGTCACATGTTACTTTAGAGTGAAGACACCAGCTGAAAGATCCTGCCTTGTGTGTTATTGCACGAGTCATGACCCAAACTGTCAGGGAGCTGCACTTCCACACTTTGGTGTTCCATCTGTTGTGTTCCTCAATATCATATTAATAATTAACGTGACCAAAATTGATTGGTAAAAGTTTAAAAGCAATTCAGAAGAGTTAAGATCCATATCTCAAAAGGTTTTAAAAATCTGTTATCCCCCATTCCTTATGCAACATCAGAAGCTTTAAAAAAAAAAAAAAAAAAAAGTTCATCAGAAACAAATAGAGCAGGTAAAATAAGAATTAACCAAATCACCAATCTTCTAAGTAAATTTCTAAAGGTGCTGTTGTCATGAAATTCTCACCACAAGTCAGTAAAACGCAATAATGCCTGCTCCCTGATTGTCAAAATAGGAATTTCAATATTATTGAAAATGATATATTGCACACCCTTAACCTTACTACCCACAATTAGGTGCTCCACGCAAGATTTCCGGCATGAGTGAAAAGAATTATCAGAAGAGATTTCCATGAGCCAAAGACCACTAGTGGAGAGCTTTAAAAGAACCTGGAATTAGCAAGTACACTTGTTTCTAGGAAAACAAATAATACACTCAGTCTAGGGATGCTCCAATCATGTTTTTTGCTGCCAATCACAGATAACGATCACATTGACTGTAAATTTCACATTGTAGTAATGATGAGGGCTAATGGCCACTTGATCTGTACAAAAATGAACCATAAATCACCTTCATTTGGACAAAAACATGTTTTTACCGACTTTCTCCCAGATGAAAAAATACAAAATCTTGAAGGCACAATGCAGACATCCATATAGAAATATGTTATTTATATATATTTCCAATCCTTATAGAAATCTATTATTTTTATCCATATAGAAATCATATTTTTATCCATATCGAAATCTATTATTTGTTTATATATTTAAATACTTAAACATATATTCTTGTGCACAAGATCCCCATTAAATAATTTGTGGTTGAAAGAACTGCTCTCTCAGCTCCTCCTCCCTCCACCAGTCTGATCCTCCTGCGCTGCATGCTGCTGCTCCTCTCCATCTGCGCCATGACGCGCGGCTTTACCCTCTCCTCCTGGTGCATAAGCAGTGAGCTCTTTCCAACTTCGTCCTTAATATTTAAATTATTGTCTTTTAATACCAATTTGAAGACTTATCTCAGCTTCCTGGCCGCGCGGTGTTGCGTAACATCCTGCAGCAGCAACAGACTCTGGAGCTGCGTGAGGTGACGCAGCTGTCACCTCTGTGGGACTCGCTCGCCACCCGACGTCGCCTCCAAAACTGAACTCCGAGTCCAAACCAACTATACATGGAGCAGTCCGTTCAGGGGAAGGCGAGTCTCGGCTGCGTAATGAACTCGCGGTAGCACAGCGGATTTTCTGTGCACCTAGTGACCTCTGGTTGAGGAGCTATAGATCGGATGGTATGATTGGCATGGAAATGAGAATATCGGAATTTACCAATCACGTTTTTTTCACGAATATCGGCCCTTATTTGATCGGTGGCCGATCGATCGGAGCATCACTAACTCAGTCACCATGTTCTTTATTCACACTCATCATGCAATCCTCCTTTGCTGAAGTGTGTTAAAACTACAGTTAACTGACCTTTGACATTGGTACAGTTGTCATTCACTTTACCTTTATGACATTTTAAACGGCCTGAAAAGCCATTCCTAAAGTGCAAAATTCAAGTAACAACTCAACATATAAAGAAAAGGCAAAACAGTTTATTTAATACATAAAAAATGACCAGGAAATACAAAACGGCCTCGTCATTAAAGCGGCTCTCTGGAGCATTTTTCTCTGTATCAAAGTTTTCTAAATGTTTTAAATGATATTTCAGGTCTAAACTATGATCTATGGGTTGAGTTCCACAACATCTGTCATTCTGATGAAGACCCTCCTTCCTCCTAGAGACCCCTTTCCATTATTTCTTGCCGCCGACATTTTTTAGCCAATGAAATTCAAATGTCTGCATTCTCTCAACATGCACGCGCATCGACCAAACCTGTACCAGTAGGGGGCGCTGTCGTACAGGACGCTCCATGTGTTTCTCTGTTTGCGTCTCAGCCTCACAGCTCATTTCTACTAAAACTTACCCATTCTCCAGATCCACCTACCCATTCTCCAGCTAAAGATGGATTTATTTTTATTTTTAAACCTTTCACCTCACAGAATGGCAAGGCTTGACAGGGTTACGCGTTTATTTTGGTCAGAAAGTTCATCCAGGGCCGAGTCAAGTTCAGCTTCAGAGTCCAGCAGCAGCTCGGTGCTAACAGAGCTAATATCAGAAGCAGCAGGGACAGAGAGGGCTCATCAGACCCTCGTAGTGTTGGAATAAGATTGTGAACTGTGAGTGATTAAACCCTATACATTGAGCTGTACAGTTCATGTCCGAAGTATATGCGCCGCGTGCACGCGCGCACACGCGACCGGACGCGCGTGTCGAGATGTTTTGAGGAGGAGCCTTTGGACGCTAGATTCAAAAACTGCTCTCTTGATGAAATCCTCCAGAATGCGGCTTTAAGTCATAAATAAAAATACCTAGGCATCACCAAACAGGAAAATAATTAGAAAGTACGCCTCTTCTAGTTTCTAGAGTTCTAGTCCAGTTTCAGTTTAAAAAAAAAAAGATCAACATGTCAACATTTAAGGGAAGGTCAGATTTTTGAGCAGTTAAAATGACCTCTGCTGTTTTTACTACTCCAGCAGGAACTTCTCCTCTCCTTGGTGTCTGCCAAGTCTTTTAATATTGCTGCCTTCATCTGGGCAATGACTAAATTTAAAATAATTAATTGACTAAAATGTGTTCGTGATGGAATTTTATATTTAGGCTCCAGTTTAGCCACTAATGATTTAAACCCTACGATGTTCACGGTGGAAATTGGATGCAAATCAGTCGCTATATATTCTGGGATGTACAGTATTTTATTTCTTGAGCCTTTGAGCTGCTGTGAGGTGACGCTGATGTAAGAGCTTCATGCTGAGATTTTTTACCCATCTGGACTTTCTTAACACTTGAAACTTTTCCGGAGGGGGCGAGTAATCAACTGACCTTTCACGTTACTTGTATTCGCCAAGGAGTCCAGCTCTGTACAACGGCAGTGTTTGCATATTGTCAGTTGTTTGTCCGTTCTTTTCTCCTTTTACCATTTCTCGACACAACAAATCCAAAATGCTTCAGACGCAGACTGAAAAGCCGCTCTGCGTTCATCGCTGTCAGGACGTACTGTTCAATACCGTGACAAGACCACAACGTTATCGTGGCTATTTTACTACCGCGATATCATGGTATTTCCAATATTGTTACACCCCTACTGCTCAATTAATCGAATTTTAATCGTGATTACGATCTGGGTTTTACACGATCATTAAAACTGACTGAGCCTCATGATAATATTAGAAGAACACTACACATTATGCATAGAGTACATCAAAATAAAATACCTTCTGCATTGGTAAGCCTTGATGCAGAAAAGGCATTTGACAGGGTAGACTGGGATTTCTTATATTCAACACTGGAGAAATTTGGGTTTAATACAAAATCGATTAATTGCATTAGGTCAATTTATAAATCACCCACGGCTCGTGTAAAGGTTAACGGATCACTATCAGAAAGATTTCATTTGGAGAGAGGAACTAGACAGGGCTGTTGCCTCAGCCCTACCCTATTTGCATTATATATTGAGCCCTTGGCACAGATGATTAGACAGGACACCATAATAACAGGGGTAAAAATAAAAGGACGAGAACATGTAGTGAGTCTCTTTGCAGACGATGTATTAATCTACTTAAATGATCCAGTTAAAACCTTTACACATCTAATTAAAATTTTAGAACAGTTTGGTCTTCACTCTGGTTATAAACTGAACTTACAAAAAACACAGGTTCTTATGTTTAATTGCTCTCCAACTCAAAAACTCAAAGAATTAGAAATAAAATGGGATGCTAAGATTCTAACCTATTTGGGAATAAAAATATCTAAAAAAATTAATAAATTTATACAAATGTAATTATGAAGAACTAGATCAAAATATAAGAAAAGACATAGATAGATGGTCCACCTATCCAATGGGGTTACACGACAGGATTACAGTGATAAAAATGAATATTTTACCACGTTTTTTATTCTTGTTCCAGTCACTTCCAATTAACATACCAAATTCACAATTCATCAGTTGGGATAAGCTTATCTCCAGGTTTATTTGGGAAGGAAAAAAACCAAGAATACGCTACTCAACCCTCCAGTTACCAAAAGAAAAAGGGGGAAGAGCTCTTCCAAATTTAAAGGAATACTATAATGCAGTACAGGTTTGTCCACTAGTTCAATGGTGCAATCCGAGGTGTGTAACTCGCTGGAAAAATATTGAATTATCAGGTAATAAAAGCCCTATTCAAACTTTGATAGGGGAAAAAAGATTATGCCTATTAAGGAGAAAGAATTGGACCCCATTACAACATTTGCTTTAGAAAACTGGTATAGTATTTGTAAACGACTAAAATTGGGAAAGGAACTCGGCTTATTGAGATGGGTTGGATGGGATGATAAATTTGAACCGGGGAAAAGAGATAACACATTTAAGCAGTGGGCAGGAAGAGGTATGACTGCTATATGCAAAATAATAAAGAATGGGGAAATTATTAGTTTTCAAGAAATGAAAGATACATACTACTTACAGAACCAGGATCTGTTTAGATATCTACAGATGAGAGATTATTACAGTAAAGAAATTAAGAAAGGAGAAGAGGAAATTAGTCCAATTATTAAAGTGTTTACGCAGACGTATAATGGGGAATTAACTAAGAAAATATCAAGGTAGTATAAAAGTCTAATGCAATCCAAAAATCACTCCAGCCTTTATGTGAAAGTCAAATGGGAGAAGGAGCTGGGTGAAGACATCACAGAGGACACGTGGGATTACATGTGGAAGGACCATCTAAATACTACTCACTCACAAGAATGGAGACATTTTATTTGGAAGAACCAAATTTGATTTTTTATTACCCCTAAAATTACTAGCAAACAAATAAAGACAGATCAATTATGTTGGAGATTATGTGGCCACATAAACCCTGATCACACGCACGTCTTCTGGAGTTGTAAGAACATTCGATCCTTCTGGAATGAAATTCACTCAGCTCTTTGTCAGATCTTGGAATATCAGATACCTTCATCATGTAAAGTGTTGTATCTTGGTTATATTCATGGTACAGTAGTTAAAGAAGACCAATATTTAATTAAAATTCTGCTTGTTGCTGGGAAGAAAGCTATTACGAAAAACTGGTTTAAAGTAGATATACCTACAAAGAAACAATGGGAAAAAATAATAAATGAAATACAAGAAATGGAGAGATTGACATATAAGGTTAGACTAAAGGAAGAACAATTTGAAACAGACTGGGAGAAATGGATAAACTATGTAATACATAATTGATGTAGAAATTTAAGGAATTCAATGTTTTTGAGGATGTTTCTCTGTCTGCAGGCCCCCTCCTTTTTTTCTTCTTTTTTTCTTTTCTTTTCCTTTTCTTTTCTTTCTCTTGTTTTTATATTTGTTTTGATTTATGGAGTTATCAAGGGAGTAGTGGGGGATAATAGATCCCAGCCCGTTGTTGTTTGATTAATCAGTATTATGAATGTTTATAGACTGGTTGAGTATTCTAGCTGAATGATTGTACTGTTTTTCCTTTAATTGAAAATAAAAAGTAAAAAAAAAAAAAAAATGCAGTTTTAATGTTCAGCTACTAGAAGAAAATATCAGATCCAAATTCAGAATTATACTGAACTCTTACAGGTCAAAACTACAAATAAATTGCACTTGTGTTCATTATTTTGTCGTGAAAAAAAAAAACAAAACAAAAAAAACTGACTGAGCCAATTATTAGCTCCTCCCTTGCGGTTTACTTTGGCGTTGTCCTGAGTGGCAAATCAAGCGCTCCTCTTACAGCATGCAGCGCTCACTGTTCCAACAGCTATTCAACAATCCGCTCCGGTCAGTACAGAGCGAGCAAGGTGGGACGAGCAGGTTCGGTCTGGACGGAACTAGCACTGCGTCCAAACCGAACCGCTGAGGTTCCTTTCATCCAGAGTTTGTTGTGAATTCATCGCGTTCATCTTTTAAGACACGGCTGAAGCGGTTAGGGTGTGGACCCTCTAGTGTTATGCTGGATAAAGCAACACCGGTTGTTCATTAAAACTTCTTTATTATCTGAACTCAACTCTAGCAACACGTTAGCACATCCTGAACACAACTACATGAGCATCGTTGCGTCTCGAGCTAATTTCCAGTCTTTCAAAATAAAAGCATTCCTGACATTAAATAGTGCCATAACATTATAGACCCAACACCAGTTTTGTCTGTGACGCAAAATTTTGGGAAATGTATTTATTCATTTATTAACCTTTATTTAACCAGGAAAGTCCCATTGAGATTCAGAATCTCTTTTACAAGGGAGTCCTGGACCCTGGACCCTATAGGGCATGTTGTGAAAACCAGAAACAAGAGAAATGTGAAGAATTGATAAAGTTGGAGGTGAACAATTCCGATGGAATTGGTCTGTTGGAACTGGTTCTAAATTCCCACCCCTTTTTTATGTTGCAAACATTTGCACTGTCTTGTTATTTATCGGTATTTGCAAATTTGTATTTTTTAGGGGTGCAACGGATCATCATCGATCTGTGGTTCGTACGGATCACCCTCTACGGTTCGGAACGCACGTGGTTCGCGGTTCATGTAGAGCGCGTGCGTCGCTACATAATTCCCGACGTTCTGTTCTCACGCGCTGTGAATCTGCAGATTATTCCTCTCTTAGAAAGGGGTTCGTTTTGCATCACGTATAGAGGTTAACTCTGTTGGCTTCAGCCGTTTTAGTACACCAGAACGAAGGATCGCTGATCAATATCCAGTCTCTGCTGCGCACGTGCGCGCGCTGCCTCCGATTCCTCCGTCTGTCTCTCCGTCAGCTGGAATCTTTCTGATAGACAAACTAGATTCACCTATTTGTGTCTAAGATAACGTTATGTTGGGCTTTTCTACGAGCTAATAAACGTTAATATAACCGGAGTTCAGTCAGCAGCGCCTCGTGCGTCACGCCCCTCCCCCCCCAGCTGTGACCGCTAGTTTGACAGAAGCAGGTCTGTGACCCTGAGGTGCGCATACGAGTCTATCTCCCCCATTAATTTGTTTTAATATGATTCAAAACTTTATTGAAGCATCAGATTGACATCTTGAGTTAAATGCAGTTTGTATTCATGAGGATTGAGCATAAAAAAGTTGCTCAGTGTTTTAGAAAATAATGAGAGAGCAAAGTTTTTTGTCTTTTCTTTTTCATTCTGCTGATCCGAAAATTGATCCGAACCGTGACTCAAAACCGTGAACCGATCCGATCCGTGAGCTTTCTGATCCGTTGCACCCCTAGTATTTTTAGACAATATTTAAAAGCCACTGTTCAATGATTGTTCAGTAATATTTTTGTTATCAATGGTAAATAAATATTGTCTAAATAATCGTGATCTCAATTTCAATCAAAAATAATCGTGATTATGTTTTTTGCCATAATCGAGCAGCCCTACTTTTCAGTAAGTGTCTTCCAATACTTTTTCTCTGCATCATTGGATTTTATTACACATAGCTTAATGCATGGACATTGATTATTAGATTTCTTTGCATGTGTGAATTGGATGTGTTGTTATAGATATCTGGTGAAAATCTGATGTCAATAGTACCTTTAGAAATATATTTACTTAGAATTTGGTGAAGTGTTCGATATAAACTTTATCTGCTGTAAATGGTCATGGAAACTATTAAGTTTGTTGCTTTGATCTGTCCATATAAATCTTATGTTAGTATTTTAATAACAGCTTCTTTCGAGATTAAGTTTCTTGAAACTGCAGTGGTTGTTTGATATTGAAATGAGAGCTGGCAAATGAGCAACAATAGAAGAGGAAAATTTAGGAAGTAAAAGAAAAAAAACATTAAAAAAAAACACCTTAAAAAATATAATAGATTTGTCTAATGCTTTCAACATTTGTCACTGTAGTAACCAACAAACTTGTGTACTTATTTTATAATATGATCTAGTGTTTGTTGAACAAACATTTCTATATATGGAGTGTATATATATATATATATATATATACTTATTTACACAGCCTCTATATAATGTCACTTGAAGTTATTTTGTTTCCTAATATTTCAGAATCCTGAGCTTTAGACAAAGAGAGAATGGCCCCTCAAGAGAATCTTGCCCGAGTACCCCTGCTGTCAAGAGTCAGCTCTGATCTTGATCATACGCAGCTTTCATACATTCTCTTGTGCCATGTTACGGTGTTTAGTTTCATGGGTCAGTTCCATTATGAAGAGAAAAGCTAGTGTACAGGAAGTCCCAGCGCTCACTCACTCTCTCTTTCCCTTCCAACCTGCCCCCGCCTCCCTTGTTCTCTACCCACACAGAGGAAAAACCCCAGGGAGAGCAGATCATAGCAGCAGACTGAGAGGTATTGATGTGCGTACACGAGGAAGCAGCAGCACGTCCATGCTGCGCAAACAGAGTGGAGCCAAGCCAAAACTAGCAGAAAAAGACAGAATATGTAAGCAAATTAAAACAAGTTACTTTTTGTTTTAAAATGGCAACACGTTTAATCACTTAAGATTATCATGTACTGAATGACTGAATCTACACCAAATTTAAACAAGGAAACTCCCATTTATGGCCACATAATGTTTATTTCAATATATGCCAACTAGAAAATGAAGCCATTTCAATTCATTAGTTCCCTTGTGTTTCATCACTTTGATGCTCTTTCAGCTGACATGTAAACTAGCAGGCAACAGTTTAAAAATGTCTACGCAGAAGAAAATGTTTGGATTTCTTCACAAATTCACAAACAAAAATTGAAACTGTGACGAAAAAAATCTGCAATGGACGTCAGCTGAAGCCTTCATGATGGTAATAAATGATCATTAAAAACTCCAACTAAGACAACACTGACTGGAGATGAGGAAGCTAGTGCTTACAGGGACCAATTCATTAAATATTAATAATATAAATGTAATTTCATAGATAAAGGTCTGTTCAAAATACACAGGTTCTTTGAAATTTATATATTAAAAAACACAATTCTTTGCAATTATGCATTTCACCAAATATAATACAAATTTTTATACGAGTGAAGAAATGTGTACAACTTTTCTCACCCAAATCCACATATACCAACAGCACCTTTCAAGTGTAACACGTTCCCGCGGTGGATCAAACAAATGCCATGACAGACTGTATCTCTATCCAACACTGGCACTGTTCAAAGCAATCTGGTATGCTGCCAAAATGTGATTAGGCAATTAATAAAGCACCAACCAAATAAAACAGGTAATGGAACAAAGAAAAGAACTAGAGTGAAATCCAGTCGGCTGTATCATTCAAAAGAATACCCACAATTCAGAGCAAAGAACGCAATGACAGCAGACATGTAACCATACTCTGTTACTCAAATATAGAAAGAAAATCACTATTATTTTTGATCAACATTGAAATCACAATTGCTCACCGAGTTTGGAAACATGTTGCACTTATTGTACTAAATTTCCTTGACACATTACCAAAGAGTTTAGCTGTGCTATTGTTTTAGCCTCTCACAGTCTAATCCATTTTAAAATTTCAGTTGTTGTTTTGTCAAGTAGTGCAGACATCAATCAGTAGAAAATTTTGCACATGATGTGTTTTTAGCCACACCTGTGTCTTCAAATCCAAAGTTTCCACACAAATTAACTGACTAACTTTTTGTTTACACTTTGCTGCTATTGCTCTTCTCGTCCATCCATCTTTACGTTCAGCTAACTTTTAAACACCACAAGATGATTTTGAGTTTAGCCTCCAAAATGCACAGAAATGTTTAGTTTATTTCGAACATAATTGAAAAATAAAAGAAACAGAAAAAAATATATGATATATATAAATAACAGAAGTCATTCTAATCGCAGCATAACAGTTTAATGTTTTAAATGGGACAGGAAGAAATATAAACTAAACTTATTTAATCCTATCCCAGTATCTCAAAATCAAAACGGTCCTTGTATCATCTTATTGTAGAATCTGTTGATTGCGATTAGGCATTATACTCATGTTTAGGGATTTAATATTGGTGTATGACTTGTATCAAAATAGGTTAATGACGAAATTACAAAAAGTATTATAGTTACATGTACACAAATCCATACTCAACAAAACAAGCAATATGCAAACACATACAGTACAACACATACAAACACATCTATAACAAAAACACCTATAAACAAGTCAGGCCTTCCTCAACTAAATACAATTTTAATAAAATATCTTTAAATCTTTTTAAACTGAATAAAGTTTGGACATTCTTGTATTTGTACACTAAGACTATTCCACAATTTCACTCCACTGATAGAAACACAAAATGTTTTCATAGTGGTTCTGACACTGAGGATCTTGAGACTGTTTTTTCTTCTTAGATTATAGCCTCACTCTGTTTGAAAATATGCTCTGTATATTCACTGGCACCAGGTTCTGTCTTGCTTGATACATAACTTGTGCAGTTTTATATTTGACCAGATCAACAAACTTTGTATGTGCATCATACTGGAAAAAAATATGCTTGCAACAAGAATTGTAGCAAATACTTTTCACGTTTTTGTTGACTTAAGTGTTTTGTGATTATTTGGTGCCAAATTGAAACTAAAATACAAGTTTGATTAATTGCACAACAGAGTCAAACTAACTAAAAACTCATACTTGTCCCCATTTTATGTCTCACTTGCAAGTACAAGCTGCAGCTGTCCATGATTCATTCAAGGCTCCTGCTATTACTCTGACTGATGGAAATCCAGGGCTACTGTGGGCTACTTAACAGTAAAGGGGCGCTACAGGGCAAGTAAATGAAAGATGGAAAAACAACTTCTGGAAACTCACTTGATTAATATCAAAACACAAAAACATATTTGGCAGAACTACTTAAAGTGATAAGAGTCCGAATAAAAATTTGAGTCTAAGAAAAAAAATTAGAGTCAAGACAGACAATTATAGAAATATTGTTGGTGTGAAAAAAGATCATTGTAGAAGACAGAATTCCTTGTTTGGCTTGAAATCTGATACAGGACTCAAACACACAGTAAAAGCTGAAACAGACAGCACTTTGTAATAGAGTTCATATTATAACAACTTTCTAAATAAATGACAAGAAAACATAGATGCATCAGCTCTGCAATAAAAATGCTGCTGTAAAACGTCAGTACAGACATTTCCAGCTGTTGCATGGTAACATTACCTTTAGGTTTCTACAAATGGAAACTGTAAACTGTAAGCACTTATCAGAGGGCTTTCTAAAAGGCAGAGTAGATCATTGACATTTCACTGATGTTTAAAATAATGAAACATTCCTCTTCATGTAGCTGCATCAATCTTAGTCTCAATCAAATAATTTTAATACAGGTTTCATAAAATAAAAACTGATAACTTGTAAAACTTTGGTCTTGTATAAGCATTTCTTGATGGACATGATAGTAGGTAAAACATTTTATCTACCGAGTGACAAATGACATTTGGTCCAAAACCTCACAAACATTTTACCTCAGCATTAACTTTCTGTACCCTACAGCATAATACATAAACTAAAACATACAACTCTTGTCAGGTGTACTACAGAGCTGCCTCTGTGCAGTTTGAACAAAAACCAACGAGGTGCAGGTCACTGGTGCACATGCTATATTACGTCATCTTGCATCCAGTGTCAGTTCCATCATTTTTATGTACAACAGCAGCGCACAGTGTGATGAAGTGTTGTGTGTGTGTGCTGTCAGCAGAAGAAAAATAAGGTAATAATAGAGGCAGACGGTGTTAATACAGGAATAACATTTCTAATTCAATTGATTCTTCTTCTGGCTGTGTATATAGAACAGCATTAGACTCAGGTTACAGGTAATGTGACGTGTTTCAGCACAAGTGTGTGTGTGGTAGAGAGGTTGGGTTGGGGCTCATTATTATACCGAAGCATGTGTCACTGTTTGTGATTCACATCATGACATCATCTGCCATTACAACCAGACTGTCTAGGGAACCATAGGGCAGAGATCAACTGGGAGACAACAGGCACACGCGCACACACGCGCGCGCGCGCGCACACACACACACACACACAAATAATTAAAAACGCAAAAGCAGACAACACACAACCACAAAGACAAAACACTTAAGCACAAATGTGCAAACTTATTCTGATATTTAGCTCGTCCTATTGCATTCAGATCATAAACACAGTAACGAGCAGGCATGCAGCTAACACCACATGACCTCTCCTTGACCCCATTCTGACCTGATCCAGTGACCCCTGGCAGCCACTGCCCACTCATCCTTCATCTGAACCTCTTCTGAGGACAGGCTGACATTCAAAGACCTGATTTAATACAGCAGGAAGAGTGGTAACCCAATGTTTTTAATCAACCTAATCTTTTCTGTATGAACAGCCTGGGGGTTGGTACACAGGAAACACAACCTGTTCCTAAGAACATCAAAACACAAGCTCATCCTGAAAATAAAGCAATCCGTCACTGAATGTATTCAGTAAATTTACAGTTACTGTTTTGCCTGCAATCACTGGGAAAAAAAGACAAAGATAATAATAAACAAACAGCAAATCACAACGCAAGAGATGCTGAAACTACTAAATATGTATCACTGCAAAAATGAACATGCATTTAGAATATTGACTCTGTTCCCGTCTCGTCTCACCTTCTTCCGCTTATCCAGGTCCGGGTCGCGGGGGCAGCATCCCAATTATCTACCACCTATAGATGTAGATAGTCTGACAATAGTCTACCATCAATCCAGGACCTGTACGCCTCCAGGACTCGGGGGCGAGCAGGCCGGATAGCAGCTGACACCTCTCACCCTGGACATGGTCTGTTTGAGCCACTTCCATCTGGCAGGAGGCTACGGTCCATCAGGACAAGAATCTCTCGTCACAAAAACAGTTTCTTTCCCTCTGCCGTTTGGCTCATGAACAATTAGCAACATACTCATTAAAGCGGCTCTCTGGAGCATTTTTCTATGTATCAAAGTTTTCTAAATGTTTTAAATGATATTTCAGGTCTAAACTATGATCTATGGGTTGAGTTCCACAACATCTGTCATTCAGATGAAGACCCTCCTTCCTCCTAGAGACCTCTTTGCATTATTTCTTGCCGCCGACATTTTTCAGCCAATGAAATTCAAATGTCTGCATTCTCTCAACATGCACGCGCATCGACCAAACCTGTACCAGTAAGGGGCGCTGTCGTACAGGACGCTCCATGTGTTTCTCTGCCGTCTCAGCCGTTCACTGAGGACTCACAGCTCATTTCTACTAAAAACCTACCCATTCTCCAGCTAAAGATGGATTTATTTTTATTTTTAAATCTTTCACCTCACAGAATGGCAAGGTTTGACAGGATTACGCGTTTATTTTGGTCAGAAAGTTCATCCAGGGCCGAGTCAAGTTCAGCTTCAGAGTCCAGCAGCAGCTCGGTGCTAACAGAGCTAATATCAGAAGCAGCAGGGACAGAGAGGGCTCATCAGACCCTCGTAGTGTTGTTGGAATAAGATTGTGAACTGTGAGTGATTAAACCCTACACATTGAGCTGTGCAGTTTATGCCCGAAGTATATGCGCCGCGTGCATGTGCACACACGCGACCGGACGCGCGTGTCGAGATGTTTTGAGGAGGAGCCTTTGGACGCCAGATTCAAAAACTGCTCTCTTGATGAAATCCTCCAGAGTGCGGCTTTAACTGTCACTTTAACAGCATGTTTGCACTGTTTTCTGCTGCTACTTGTGTTTTTTATTCTGTGTGTGTATGCTGCACCTTATCGCCGAAAAAAGTTCCTAGTCTGCAAATTACATTCAGTGACAATGACAATAAAAGTTTTTCTGATTCTGATTATGGAGTCCCAGACGGTCCTCTCCCCAGCCACTTCTACCAGCTCCTCCGGCAGGATCCCAAGGCGTTCCAGGGCCAAATCAGAGATATATTTTCTCCAATGTGTCCTGGGTCGACCCGGAGGCCTCCTGCTGGCAGGACATGCCTGAAACACCTCCCTAGGGAGGCGTCCAGGGGGCATCCTAACAAGATGCCGAACCACCTCAGCTGGCTCCTCTCTACATGGAGGAGCAGCGGTTCTACTCTGAGTCTCTCCCAAATGTCCGAGCTCCTCACCCTATCCCTAAGGCTAAGCCCGGCCACCCTGACTCTGTTCCCTTTAAGTTTAAATTAATTAAACTTAAAGCAGGGTTTTTCCTGCGTTCAAATTTGTGTGGCGGCCACCTCCAGCTAATTTTGTGCCGCCCCAGTCTGATTTCACTCTGCCTCCAGCTATATGGATGTTATTTTAACTGCAGTTGCAGCGTTGCGCCACTATAGGGGCGCTGTAACAGCAGCGGTGCACTGGAAAGCTCTAAAACAGCTGCAGAAAAAGATCAAAAATAGCTTTTCCCGCTAGTTGGTGCTATGTAGGGCTGGGCACCGAAACACGGTACTAGTCCGAAAAAACACGGTACCGACTTCGGTACTTTTACTATGAAATCCCCTGTAAATAACCCGCATCATTTCTCCACAGGCACTGCTGCACGGGTGGAGACACACACAGGTGAGACACATAGGAACAGAGAGAGCCCCTCCTCTCCCTTTCAAAATAGTTAGCGTAGCGAGTTTTGGGTTAAAAATTCCGAAAAACTCTAAAGTTTGGCTGTATTTTGGAAAGGTAAATGGAAACGGAGCAAAATGTAACATATACTGTGAGAGTTGTGCCGCGAAAAACAGGAATTCCAGCAATTAGATGAGATGGTGAGAAGTTTGTGCGTGCCCCTGTTCAAGGCTGCAGTTATTCGCAGCACCAGGCGTGGTGCTCGTGAGGTTCGTTTCTCAAAGCTGACCCTAGTTCCTTTAAACTGTACCCCTCTACTCTGTCACTGAACATTTTTGGATGTTTATTAGAAGTAAACAGTTTCTTACTTTGTACACTGTTTTATATTTAACCAGACCATAATTTTAGTGTCTTTGCTTTCAGAAACAGTGAGTTTGTGTGTTCCCTAAAACCAACATTATGTACTATTCTGATTGCTCTCTTTTGCAGTAAATATAATGGTTGCAAGTTGTTTTAATAAGTATTTCCCCAGACTTCCACACCATAACTCAGATATGGTAATATTAGAGATAAATACAGTCGGAGCCGAGCCTTGTAACTGAGGATAGCGTGTTTTTACCTAATAACTTTAATTAAGATGAATAATTGTTTTTGTAAATCTGGCTCCTAATTGTCAAAGTATGAAAGGTGACGGGTAGATGCTCAATGTTGAAAAGTGTTCACCGACATAAATCAGCTGTGAAAGTAATATTTATAACTTTAATGAAGAAGTTACAACTTTTTCTTGGCCGAGTGAAAGTGGTCAACAAAACCTTCCGACTTAAGTTAAAAAAAGTTATATGAGCTTTCATCTGAAATTACTCTAACAGAAACTATCTCAAAGCAAACACGTAATCAGACCAATCTCCTATTTAAAGCGGTTTAAAACTGAGCTCTGCAGTGCTGCATTTTCTCCAACTCAACATGGCAATGGAATGAAACTGTGCCCAGTGAAGCTCTGGCTAACCTCTTCATTCCTTAGAAACATCAGACCTGTGGAATCCATGGTTATTATTAACACCGGCATGTCAGTGGTAAAATTATGTTGATGCATAGCTTCAGCCACGAACCACAGAGCTCAAGAGTAGCCAAGACACACACACACACTGAGAAAACTTATGGTGGTATGTCGACGACGTGAACATCAACAATGCAAAGAGCTGCATGAGATGCAAGTTATGAATCATTTTTAATAAAAATGTGCTTGAAATGCTACACTGGCGACTAGTATTGTTTTCTTTAATTGCAAGCTTTTCCTTCAGTTGGGATACTGGAAGAAGACAGGAAATAAAGTGATTAGCAAAGCTCAGAGGCACAATTTGAGCTGAAGATGTGTCATTTCAGTGTGTCATACATTCTTAGTAAAACAGAGTTTAGGTGTTTAAATGCTTGATGTCACAACTATTTCATAGAAGCATAACATCCTTTCAGAAGATTCTATTTCTTATACATATCCACGTCACACTGACATGAATCATCACCCACTGCAAAAATTAAGATTTTTTTTTAATATCATTTAATGTTTTTCTAAACTTTTAACTCATACAGGGTGATATTTTCAAATTATTTCACCAGATGATCAATTAAAATATGAAAAAGAGTTGCAAAGAAATTACTGCACTTGAATGCTATAACTAGCACAAATTATTTAAATAATTAGCACAATCACTATCAATTAGAAAATAAGTCAAGTGTCATTGAAACTTGGCTGTTTCTACAGACATTTTTCTTATTTATGAGCCATTTCTTCCAATAATCAAACACCCCCTAAAGATCTTAAAATTATTCCCCTCGTTGCTACACAGCTACATCATTGTTTCAGCTCCTTATCAACAATCTAGAAATCTCTAGCAGGAATGAAGTCATGCATGACAGCTCCTTTCTGACAAGGAAACACCCCCATCCCCCTGTGAAAAACAGCAAGTCACAGTCTGTCAAAACCAAAACAAACCCCCCCTTACGTCAGTCTCTGACTGACTTTCCCTCCGGCTGTTGTGCAGCAAGTTGAGACTATGACAGTGGCACCAAAACCCACCACCTGCTTTCTCGGTTTCACTTGACTCATCGTACTATTTCTGATGTAATATGGACAACTGACAACAGGATTGTGTTCTTTGTAAATGCTGCTAAATAAGAAAATAATGTCAAAACCTGACTACTTCTGTATCCTCAGATCTGCTCAACTTTTCTTTCATCCATTTTAAGAGCGTACATATTTTTTTAATTTCAACCATCTCTTTCCTAAAATGGTTCAGAGCTGATTGGTTTCTATTTTACTGGCTATGTAGCGTATAGGAAAAGTATAGGCATGTGTTTTTGACTAGATAAAGTCTCTTGAATTCAGTGACCACTGTGAGGCAGTTCCTTGTTCAATAAATGGCACATTAATGCATCCTTTAGTCATATGAGGAGTTTCCAGTTGTCATAGTGAAGCCATCAACAGTGAACTGCAGGTATGAGGCACATTATATTGTAGCGTTGCTATATTTCAAACCACCTACATATAAACAAATCAGCAAAATGCTTCTTGGTGCCATTTTTTCCTCTTACTATTTATCCAACATATAGCAACTACAGAGGTAGGGGAAAAATTTGTTTTCTCTATGAAAAAAAAAAAAAAAAAAAAATCAGCTTTCTTTTGGCAAGTCTCTTGATCACTGGTATAAGCTACATTTGAACACTGGAGGGGAAAAACACAAAATGTAGGTTGTGACAATAGGGAAAAGTAAAGATTATGCAAGAAAATGTTAAAAAAAAAAAACAATAGAAAGAAACTCAAAAATAAACTGACTAGAATTACTTCTTTGCTTGAAAGGGTCAAAAAAGGATCTATAATAATGAATTTGCATTTCTATGAAGAAGAGATAAACAAGTGACTTACAAGAATTAATAAACAAAGATTGAGCATCCTTACTACCAAATCAGAAACAAATAATGTGTCTGGAAGCAACACTTATCCCATAAAAGCATTTCACAATGGGCTAAAGACAGCTTCGCTGGTATTTAATCTGCACAGAGCATGTTATTAGCACACCATAAAACTGTGAAACATAGCTTAAATATCAAGTTACTGTAAAGACTTGGCAACACTGAACAACTTCTTCAAAATGACTATGGCAAAAATGTTTCTAAAGGGAACTTAGGTGACCAATTCGTTGAATAAACTTACATTAGAAATGTGAACAACCGCAGAGGATGAGAACAGTAGTTTCAGTACAGTATCTCCCCAAGTTTGCAGCAGTTAATGGAAACATGAAATGTTTCCCAGTTTTAATAAGAAACCTAACTATTTGACTGCACTTCACTTAATGAAAAAAATTGAGGTTTACTGATATGACCTGGAGACCTGTCAACAACACATGAAACAAGGTACTCTGACCCCGAACCAATGCAAACCAGCAAGGGAAATGGTGTTTTCAAATACTCTGAAATGGGGCTCAGAGTTCTGGGAAGGGTTAAAGATTGTACTTAGTGTGGTGATACCTTCCGTAAAGCTTGCACGAAGAGGCCTCTCCATTTGTGACTGTTCTCGTCACTCGAAAAGTCGTATATTTGCTGGGGCTGCATTGCTTTAGCGGCTCCTGGCGTTGCCGTGATCCGGGCTGAACCGTCAGCATCGGCCCCGAATAGATAGTCCTTATGGGTGGGTCAGTCCGGGGCAGGCACGTTGGAAAAGTTTCACTGGTTTGTTTACAAATACGAAGAATAGAGCTAAACCGCACTGTGAGTCCAAAGTCGAGTCGGACGTAACAACGAAAAATTAGCTAAAAAAAGAAAGAAAATAAGCACATGTAGCAATAAAGTTAACTCGCTAGCTTGATGGCTAATTTAGCTAGCCTGCTGCTGTAAACACGGAGCAGCGGCTAACTAAAAAGCTAATGGCTAATAACAATAATAAACAGCTACACTTGTGACTTTTACTACAAAAGAAAATTAGGCACGTTTAGGACAGCGTTACACCGACAAATATGGACCTAACTTGTTGCCAGCAATCTACGGCTACGATTTTTATTTGTTTTTTGCTACCAAAACACCTGTAACCTTAGTAAGCTAGCCGACCAGCTAACTACTGCTACAGGCTGGCGCTGGCCTTGATGCGCTCAGAGTTCTATGTTGTGGCACACGACCCGTTCAGATCCAAACAAGGCACACTTTTCCCTTCGCTGCCGACTTTACTCTTCATCTTCTTCGCAACTACCAGATGCTACATCCAGAATGTATCCCTCCAAACCAGCGAGCAGTCCGATGCATATCAGCGAGCAGAGCAGCCGAAGTGTTTTTGGTTTGAGAAGTCGAAGATGTTCGCACCAACTCCGCTGCCTGTCTGCGCGTCCTGGCAGGCACGCGCACGCGCTGCGTAATTTTACATTTAACGGGACATGCGACACACACATTTAGAAGAAAAACTTCGAAATGCATGAATACATTTGTTGATACAAATTATACATACTAATTAGTTAAAATAAAAAATTTCAAAGACTTTTAACTGTGTCTGAGAAGGGTTAAACATAAAAATAAATTTCTATAAACAATTAGGTTTTTAAAATCTATGTCTGTGCTACAAATTATTACAATTATTGCCATTAAATACACTGATTGACTTGCTGTATTGATATAATCTAAATTAGATATATTGAGTTGATACACCGGGGCTCCTAAAAGCTTTTTCGTTGTAATTCTGCCTTCTGGTGGACAAACTGTTTATCTACTTGTCCCAAAAATTGTTGAATAACCATTAAGAAAACAACAATAATTAATAGAACCACTCACAGTAAACATTCGAGAGATTTTACCCAAAACATGTATTAGATGAGAATATCAAAGATATACATATGAAAATGGCTCAAATCTCACAGATTAAAAATAAATATTCATGAAAAATTCCCAAGCATTCATTTGCCGAGATTTAACAATTATAAAACAATTATCCAAACTCTTAAAGCACTGCATACATTTGCTGAGTGATTACAAAAGCAAATCCCAACAACAAAATAATGCAGTTCTATAAAAACAAAACATCAAAATAGATCTAGTCTTGGTATTGTTTCACATCAGTAAAAGAACCAATCTTTCTATGCAATCAAAAAGTAAAGGACATCAGAACCACAATCTGACCCTCATTTTAAAAGACACATTTACATTCCATGAAACGTGTTTCTGTGTGCCAGCGCTCTGAACATACTCCGTTGAAATTTTGAGGTTAAAATAAATGGCCTGTATTAATATCATGCTTTTCTAGAGTTCTACACTCCCCAAAGCGCTTTGCAACACATCACCCATTCACACACTGGTGGTGAATGTGTGAAAAAACAAAATAAAGTTTTGTTTTATTTCAACATTTCTGCTAAAAGAACCTCATGATGAGCTTTATTTTTTAGAAAGTAATGTAGTGCAAAAAAAAAAAAAAGGATTTACAGTGACGTGAGAGAGTAAACATTCTGTGTGAACTTCTATGGCACTTAAGTGAGAGCAGTCTTTAAAAAAAGTCACTTTCCGTAAACAACTTAAGGCCAGTCGTGTTCGTCTCTGAGATGCTGACAGCTGGAAACTTGATGTTACATTTGGTAACTTCAGTTTGGAGGGTTTAATCTTTCTCTTCTTCCTTCCTGATCTTCTGTGTCTCTACAGTGTGAAGCGGCTCTCCACCTCATCTGCGATCATTTCAGCGATGGCGAGGGAGGAGGTGGCTGCTGGAGAGGGAGCGTTACGCACATGGAGCACACGACTGCCTACATCTCCAACCCCGCCATCGAACACAAAGTCATCCACAAGGTTTCCGTCGCGGTCCAGGGCCTGAGCTCGAACTCCAGCGGGACCCCTGGACAGGAAACAACCAGGATTACAAAAATGTTGCACAGTGACATTTACAGTGAATAAAAACGTGTCATTATTTGTTATTGTGCATTATTTCCCTACCTGAGCACATCACTTAGAGAGAGCTCAGGAATGTACTTCTGCAGAATTTTAACTTGTGCACCAATAAAAACTCCTCTGTACATTTCTCCAACACCATATGTTACATTCCTCAATATCAGCTTCTGAAGGCCTCTGCAGGGCAGAAACAATATCATCACAAATGCTACTAAAAACACTGAATTGTTGTAATTGTCAAAGTAACAAACCTGAAGGAAAGTGCATCAGAAAAGTCCTGCACATTGAAGTCGTACACCTTGTAACCCTCTCTTTTGAAGGCAAGGACTGCGTTAGGGCCGAGCCAGACACTTCCATCCATCCTTGGGGTGAAGTGAACTCCGAGGAAAGGGAAGCGAGGGTCAGGAACCTATTGAAGGATTTACAGAACCCATCAAATAAAGGCTGATGCGCTCCCAATCAAGCTTAACATAAACGTTAACTACTGAGTTAACATGAACTAAATATGTTGAATCTGACAGTTTTAAACAGGAATTCCAGTTCAGCACTTTGACTTTTTCACTATGAAAACATAGTGCTGTAATGCTGTTGGGGAATGAATCCCACATTATCCCTGAAACTTTTATGTGATTGTAAAGAAGTAAAGAACGCTGCTCCATTCACACATTTCCCTGTTTTCACAACTTTGTAAAAGTATTACCAGCCTCATGTCATTCACAGACGTCCAACATCGTGGTAAAATTTAAATTAATTTCATAACATTGCAGTTCAGCACCAGCTGGTACCTAGGACAGCTGACAGTCTTGCCTGGGACAAGATCATTTGATTTGATTGATTGATTGAAACTTTTATTTGAACATAAGACAAATTTTAAAAAACAATAAAAATACAACAACAACAAAATCAATAAAGCAATAATAAAATAATATTAGGTCAATAAAAATAATATTAGGTTTGTTTTTAGCTGCTATAGTTTATCCAGTTCCTATCATTTTTTCCCTAGTCCATTATAGGATGTGGAATATGTCAAATAGTTTGGGAATTCCCTGCCCTCTGAATCTGCTGACAATTCCTTTGCCCTCTCTGAGAAAGACGTTTGTTTTGTTCGAGGTTCACTATCATTTTAGTTGGCCAAAATGCAGGATCGCTGAAATTAACTGTCTGATCTCTGATCCATCCTGTTCACTCTCCCACAGGGCGGCGGGTCACTCCTGCTCCACCGTTTCTCTCTCTCTCTCTCTCTCTCTCTCTCTCTCTCTCTCTCTCTCTCTCTCTCTCTCTCTCTCTCTCTCTCTCTCTCTCTCTCTCTCTCTCTCTCTCTCTCTCTCTCTCTCTCTCAGCCTGACTCGGTCTCTATATTGCGAAGCAGCTAATGTTTTGGGAACTATATTTGGCAAAATTATGAATGACAAAGCTAACAGATTCATAGAAAATAATAATATTTAGTAGGTTAACACTGGAAGAACGTTTCAAAACTGAGCAATAAAGAAGTGTCCTCCTGGTTTAAGCAAAAAGTAAGGTCCATAGAGTGGAAACATTTAAGTGCAGCATGAATTTGTACGAGTCATTAAATGGTGCCAATTCATGGAATTGTATTTTTTTTCCATTTTAAAATTTAAACAAGTCAGATATAACAAAAATCTATTGAACAAAACATGCTCTTGAACCTATTATGGGCTAGCAAAATGCCATTTCCTCAAATTTTTTTCATTTGCTCAGGATTTTCTTAGATTTTCCATGGGGTGATCTGAACTGAAACTGTTGGAATGTTTTAATCCCTCAAAAGATAAAAAATTGGAGCAACAAGAGGCTGCAGTTTGTTGGTGTCTAGCTTAGCTTCAGACAAGAAGGCCTTTTATTCTTGTCCTCATCAATCCCAGAATTCAGCAGACTTACAGGGTAGATGTTTCCTTTGACCAGATAGCGTTTCTCTGGCTTTAGGACCAAATAATCTCCTCTGAAGGGGACAATCCTCGGCTCCCGACTGCATCCAGATATCTGTGACAGACGGTCTGAGTAAAGACCTCCACATGTCAGGACGTAACGACACCGCACTTCGTCACCCTGGTAAAGTAATACAATATAAAACTAGGGAACAACAGAAAGCAGTTTAGATGTTGTGAAGCTTTCAGCTCACCTTTTTATCTCTAACTGTAATGGGATATTTCATTCCTACAAATAGAATAGCAAAATAGAGAAGAGTAAAGAAAAAAGAACCACTTCTTTATTTAAATAACACCATGTTGAGATTTTTAAAGCAGTTTCTTACCTTCAGTGCTCCCAGCTGGGCTCTCTTTGACCGTGGAGATGTCACTGACCTCATACTGAGTTACTACTGTCCCGCCTGCCTCCTCAAAGTCGGCGCCGTACTTAAGAGCTACCATCCTCCAGTCTACGATGCCAGTGTAGGGCGAATCTAAGGCCATGATCCCCTAGAGAGTTCACACATTAGCCTCACCTGACACACTGCTTTTTGCTCAAACAGAAAACAAAACTTTGTTTACCCTGCAGTAAGGCTCTTGCTCTCGGATCTCCTTGGCATCGATGATCCGGAGGTCGCGTACGTTGTTCTTCATGCCGCGGTCGTACAGAGCTTTCAGTCTGGGGATCTCTTCCTGCTCTACAGCAACAATTAGCTGCCAGGAAAAGCATACTGTAAGAGGACGAGTTCAACAGACATCAGTTTCAGTTAATTCTACTATCAGCCACTTACTTAATCTAACAAGATACAAGAGGTTTTTTTTTTTGTTTACTTTCTTTGGTCAAGAAAAAAGGAAAAAGAAATTCTTCCATAGAGGTCTCCCAAATCCAGATCTAATATTTTTACTTAGTTGGATCTAGATGTCATGCATCTTACCACACTGAGTACATATCTGAAGTAATCAGCAAGTAAAAGTAGTTTTATCTGGTTAAAATACTAAAGCAGACCTTTCCACATCTCTTATAAGGAATTCCTTTCTTTTCACAGAACTCGTAGGCTAATGTTGCTCCTCGTACACACAACCGGGCCTTCAGCGAGCCCGGCGTGTAGTAGATCCCACTGTGGATGACTCCACTGTTATGACCACTCTGATGTGTAGCTGGTAAGACAAAAATTAAAGATCAATAGAAAAAAACAAAGATCTGTATCATGCCTTTGATTTAGTTAGAACTGTACTGAAAAATGCAAAAACACTTAAAACTCTCACTGTATTACTTGGTTCAACCGCTAAAAATATGCCAAACATTTTGTGGACAACCTTCAGAATTCAACCCACCGAGTTCTTTTTCTTTCTCCAGCAGGATGAAACTGAGTGAAGGGTGTCGCAGGATCAGCTCTCTGGCTGAGGCCAAGCCCACAATGCCAGCTCCAACAATGGCCACATCGTAGGTGCTGAAAAACAAACACTTCAGAAATAAAGTGGCAGCTACAAATCATCTGGCTCTGCAGGATGCAGAAGGGATCAGTGTCAAAGTGTAGATCAGTGTCTTACAAACCATAAGAGACTGAAGCAAAACTGAGACTAGCAGTGTGCAACTGGGATGAATCATTAACACTGTAAACAAGTGGTTAAACTGTGACAATACTCAATATGATTTTACAAAACGTTTGATTTAGTTTCCATCTTTGCGGGACTCAGACTGAACTCATCAGAAGAATAGTTTGCAAACTTGAGGCACATTTTATCTGCCATCTAATCTCTAATGACCCTGGATTCTGATCTCTGACTGGTCTCAGGTCAGAAAGTAGATGAGTTATTTATTAATTAATGACTAAGTTACTGCTTTCCAAAGATTACCCAAAGCAGATCAGTACAGGGAAAAATAAGCCACTTTGCACTGATAATACAAACAGGAAACTTCTAAAGCACATTAATGTGGATTTAAAACATCCCAGTTTGTTTGAAACTCATACAAAGTTGGAAAACATAAATGCTCGAGCAGGTGCCTGTTTGTTGGCCCATTTTCTCCACTTATACAAGTATAAACACTGTCATTAAACTGCTTAAGAACAAACACTCGCTTTAGCTCTCTGTAACAAAGCTAAACAGCAGCAGTAAGTTACCTGTGGTGGAGCTGACTGGTCACAACGCCCTTTAGCAGCTTCGGCTGAGTTAAACAAACAGCTTTTAAAGACGCTCCGCTCAGAATTCGGTTCATTTTCACTTCGTTTAGAAACGGCTCACATTTGTTTCTTCGTGGTAAAATTTATCAAACGGACTTTCTGAATTTTTTTCTTTCTTCTGTTGTCACAGCTAGCCATCCATTCCCTGCTGTGTCCCGTAGCCACGCCTTCTCTAGCTTTAACATCGCTGACGCAGTTACGTTTAGCCAATGGACGAGTACGTTTCTATCAAATGGTGAGGTTAAAGTTTACAGCAATGGATGCGTCCGAAACGTAAACAATAACCAGTTGTGTTTGGAGGACAGGTGAGAGAAAGTTAAAACGTTTCTATTTTGTTAAATGATTGTCTTATTTCACCGTTTCCAGTCTTTATTAGTTTAGAGATCTATTGAATGCTTTTGTTTTTCTCCTCAGAGGCATGAGTCTTTTGTCGCGGACAGGTCAGTCTTTGGTGAGACAGAGACAGAGACAGTGGAGCCGCAGACACTTCTGGGGTTGGCTCAACGCTGTTTTCAACAAGTGAGACACATCCAGACAAAGTCAATTTATTCAAGACTATTTTTTACCCAAAATGCTTTTAATAAAGGATTTTATTTCATATTATAGCCCGCATTTCACACTTTAGGTCAGTCAGCTGCTCTACAACTATTTCCCCCTCATATGTGTTTAAAGAGGTCACATATTTAAAATGATTTTATAGTTTCTTTTCTTCATTTATAAGTGGCTGAGTTTGAACTCATTTTCAGTTCTTGCATCAAAGGGAATATGTATTTAAATGAATAGTACAATAATCAATATTAAGGAAAGTTTATAATGTTGAATTCTTTATTTAAAAATCTGCATCATTTTTAGATTTTTCTTTAGCTTATCGATAGAGAGATGGGGCTTTGTGTGTGTGTGTGTGTATATAATTATATACTTACACATGTATACATATATGTATAATTATATAAACTTATACTTTTTATGGCATTGTTTTATCCTAAACCCAAAATGATTTAAAGAACAAACAAATAATCAAAGAAATGTTGTGCTTGATAAGCAATGGAGAATAAACACAGCAAATTGCCCTTTGGGATCCATCTTTCTTGTCACTTTCCGTCTCAAACACAACCTGTCCTGTTTTATATCATACCTTAACCCACTCTTTTGGTTTCTCCTCATACAGGGTGGACTACGACAGGATCAAAGCTATCGGTCCAGACCGAGCTGCAGCAGAGTGGCTGCTGAGATGTGGTGCCAAAGTGAGGTTTGAAGGTTTTGAACGCTGGCATCTTGACTACAACGCCTTGCCAACCGGGCCTCTTGACAGATACAAGATCCAGGGTATTGATGCCACCGAATCCTGCATCATGTACAGGGGCTTCGACTACCTGGGTCAGTGATACAGTGCAGAGAACATTTGATTCTAGTATAATAAGTAATCTGCCTTTAAAACACTATCAAACACATTGAGTCATTATGAGTCTGTAAACATATTATGTAACAAAAATATAAAACTGAGTAAAGAAAAAATAGGAAACTAATTTTTGTAGCCATTTTTCTACTGTAGCTGTAAGTTTGGTGTACAAACATGTTCTAATAGTTTTTGTGTTGGATTTTAAGGTTAACACTGTGTTTACAGACACTGTATGTAACAGTATTTGTCCATTTAGCTCAGTCAAAAAACAAAATACAAAAAACTCCTTAAAGGGATACAGCCGTTTTCCTGATCCGGCAGTACTCCTTTAGCTTTAGCTTAGCGTAAAACACTGTAAGTGTACTGCCGGATCAGGAAAACAGCTGGGCTGTTTACAAATTGTTTTTGCCCACTTATATCACTTATGAGGAATATGACAATAGACAAAAATCACTTTCTGGTGGCGTATCTCTTTAATGATGACAAAAATATAGTAAATATGAATGAAATGGGTTTTGTTAATATATTAGCAGGTAATTATAAACACTTGAGCAAATAATGTTTAGCTAAAACACTGGTATTATTAGTATTTAATTCCAAGTTATGCTAATGTTAGTATGACATTAAGAGGCTCAGCGAGCTTTTCAGACCTGAGTTTTAATCAGAAACCTGTCTGTTTGTTAAATTTAGTTTACAAAGACAAACAACTCTGATGTTAAAGGTTGTTTCAAAATACGTAGCTAATAGAAATTATGAATATGGTTAAAATGTTGATTTGAATGAAAAGCCACTTTACTGAATAAAATAGGACAATAGATTGTGAGATTGGTGCACGTTTAACTTTTTAATATACATATTGTTTAGGTTTTTGAAGCTGGATGAACTGCTTAAAACAGTGTTTATAAAACAGACTAGTGATATTGGAACAAGCTATGTGATCTGTGTGGGTAAACTGTCTCCCTGCACTGTGATTCTCTTAAAAATTCAGATGCATTGATTTTCATATTTTAATGTACTTATGGCCTGTAGCCTGTGGTGTTGATATCAGCAGGTATTTAATCATAAATCAGGGACAAAAAAAATCTTGATGTCCCTACATGTTTTTCATATTTTACTCCTATTTTGTTATAAATGTAGAAATCTTAGTGAACTCGATCTCAGCTGTTGGTCTGAAAGTTGTTCTTCTCTTACACAGTAAAGACAAAGTGTCTCTTTCTGAGATGGATTAGTTTTTTTTCTGCGTGACAAGTGATCTGGATGTCACACTTAGTTTAAAAAGTCATGACTGCAGTTTTAGTTTGCTGTGAAGTCTATCCTGGCTTTTAGTAAATAAGCAGTGTGCTGCTTTTTTCTCTTTTCATAGATGGATTGAAACATGTGGAAGAAATTAAATTCAATAAGTGTATCTACATTGAGGACATCTGCCTGGACAGACTGAGCTCAATAGAGAGCCTACAGCAGAGCCTGTACATCATGGAGGTGGTGTCATGTGGAAACGTGACTGATAAGGGAATCATCGCCCTGCACAAACTCAGGTAGTTTTTATTGTGCAAAGAGTGAAATTATAAATCATTTTGGTTCTTTTAGTAACTTTTTATTTACAGTATATCACTGGCAAATCAGAGCAGTGGTGATAAGGTCTGATTCCCCCTCAGGAACTTGGAGTATCTGTTTCTCTCTGATCTTCCTGGAGTCAAAGACAAGCAGACGACCATTGACAGACTGCAGACGGCTCTCCCAAGTCTGGACATATCGTTGGATCTGGACTGACCAAGAAGCAGATTTATGTTCTTATAAAATATCTGTTTATTTTAGTCTTCCAAATCATCCAACTCACACAGTTCTGGAAAACTCATGACGTGTGAACCAGTTTTCAAAATAAAAGCATTAGATTGGAAGGACCACCACCAGAACTTACAGATCAGTGTCTGTATTTGCAAGTAAAAACATCAGTTATGTTTGAACATTTTGGATATTTTATGCATTCAAGCTTTAAAAAGTAACATCAGCTAAACAGCTTGACACCAGTTCTTTTATTCAAGGTTATTCCATCACACATGTACATAGAAATGTGTGTGAAAATGCTTAGGACTTTCAACTGAATTCAAATTATTTTATTAATTAAATCAATTTGGCATTTGTCCTATTTTATTCTAAGGACAAACTAAAGGTTGGGAACATCCTTAGCACCAAAGTTCCAGATTTAGAGGACATGTGAGTCACACTGCTGCTGATAAATGTGAGTAATGTGAGAGAATGTTTGAATTAATATCAATAAATATTGTTTTCATGAGTCATTAAAGTCTGTTTCCTACATTATAATTTACTAAAACATTCAACTTTCTGCTGAACACGTCACCCTAACAGAGTCTATCCTTATATAAAAATACATTTGGCAAACCAGGCAAGGCAGTAAGTGTTATCTTCAGTCTACTCAGTGACTGCAAGCAGAGCAACACATCGCTCCTTGTCATGACACAACTAAGAAACATCAGCTTGTAACACTGGTCAAACACATGAACCCACTCACCCATTTAATATGTTACAGTGCATAGACCGACGTCAGTAAAGGACAGCCAGGCACCCTCAGGAGGAACAAAGATTTTTTTGAAAAAGGGTTCAATCCTTTGTTTTAAACAAACTAAAAAGTATCTATTTAAAACAGCGTTTAAAGTCTCCATTTCATTTCCTGGGCTGTTCAGAAAATGCAGGTTTGGTCCAGATCAGGGTGGTTAAATGTTCGGTAGGTGGTAGTTGAATTTGCGCAGGTTGTTGTAGTACTTCCTGTTGTCTAGAGCTGGAAAGATGCTGCTGCTGGTCAGCTGAGGCAAATACTGGAGACAAAAAGAAAAGAAATGATTTTAGGTTCATTTTAACTGCTTTAAGGGGATTCACTGAAACTCAAATTTCAACCCACAAGTGGAAAGACATTTTTACTTTATTTACTTCAGTTTTTTTTTTTTACCTTTTCTCCCCTTAAAAACATTTCAGGTTTCAGATGATGTTTGAAACAACAGGTAATAACTGGATGTAGAAGCTGAATCCACTAGAAGGTGCCCCCTAGTGACTAGTTGCAGTTTATGTTTTAAGCTCCACCCACTTCCTGATTAAAGAAAAATTAATTCACCTCAGATAATCTTTTCCAGGCTCTCACTATAATTGATTCACATAGTGCTTACCTTGGTACAACATGTTCAAATATTCATTTTTAAACACATTTAATTGTAATTATATATTTGATGTTTAATAAGCTCCGTGGGGAAGTGGGTGGGAGACCCCACGTCTCTACCAACATGGCAGCAACCTGGGATGATACTTTGGTTTACAACAGCAAACAGATCTGTGAACATTCCAAAGCAGTTAAAATTTTTCTATTTAAAATGTTTGATTTTATTTCTATATTCTGCTACTGAGAAGTTTTTTTCAGACTGGATTACCTCCCAGTTAGACCTGATAACCAACTGAAAACAATAGACCCTGTGCACGTTAGCAAATGCTACTTCCGGTGGGAAGACTCCTGTCCAGTGTTTTATTTCCGGTTTGATATTCTCGCCTGGTCGCACCCTATTTACGGTCTTGTATTCCCGAAGAAGTCGACAAAATGAGTGGACTAAGCGGCGATTTAAATTCTTCTAGATGTTTG
Source organism: Callopanchax toddi (assembly GCA_006937965.1). NCBI lineage: Eukaryota > Metazoa > Chordata > Actinopteri > Cyprinodontiformes > Nothobranchiidae > Callopanchax > Callopanchax toddi. The sequence continues at coordinate 1,090,455 of SSNR01000065.1, read as the reverse complement.
GGGCATTTGCCTAATATTTCTGTTGATGATGTTCACCGACTTGTTGATAGTTTTTCCCTGCGCCAAAGAGCAAACGAGAGAAAGGCTTCACATTTTATATTTCGCAGGATTTATCTAATTTTGAAGGTAAGTCACAACCCTCCCCATCGTCAATACTTATAGTTTGAGACCCTTACCAACGTAAATTATTTGTGTACATGCTGTGGCTTTTTTACGGTTTGTTTACATGCTGTGTAATCCTCCGCTGACGGTCGCGGTTTGGAGAACCTGTTTAGAAGCTGCAGATCGCTCGGTTCCTATTCGATTGATCTAACACCGGGCCCATTTAGCACATAAATCCATAGGATTAGACACTAAATTAGTCCATCAGCCAGTCATCATATAGAAATAAAAACTCTCCGGAGTGGAGCGCAGAGACCAGCAGCAGCTGAGGCACAGCTCTGTGCGCTTTGCGGGACTCTGTATAATATTAACGTTCATTATGATTTCATGAGAGAGAGAGATGAGGTGTTCACAACCTTCCCCATCGTAAATCCTAATATATAGCAGGGGTCCCGTTAACCGGAAATTTCCCGTATTTAACCGTTTTTTTTTTTTTTTTACTTTGACGGAAAGATCTGAAGGGCGCCGGTCATTCTGACAGGTTTGCGCACGAGCCTGCCCGTCCATACCGTCATAGGAAATCACTGAATTGTCCCCTCTAATAATTCGAACCAAGGATGCAGAAATAGTGCAGCATCTCCACCTACTAATACCTGCAGCCCAGACTGAGGTTCTGTGCTGCTGTGTGCAGACCTGTGATCCAGACGTCCTGCGCTCTGCAGCAGAAGAACACTGGTCCTCCAGAGCGCATCAGGTGTCAGACCCGAACCGCTCAAACGCCCCTTTGCAATCCGGTGCTCAGTGCGTGATCAGATATGGATTAACTACACTTCCTGTTGTAATGCGCCCTCAGAGTAGCGTTCATAGGCTGTGGAGGCTTGTTGACACGCAAAATCTGCTCCGCGAGCTGCGCGCACATAGAACTGGACTCCAAACGTGAGGAGGTCCGCATTAAACAGCATCGCCAGGTTTTCCCCTGAGTATCTCAATGAAAAATACTGTATGTGAACCCCTCATCCCTCTCTCACTGTCTCTCATGATCTCATAATGAACGTTAATATTCTGTAATCAGAGTCCCGTCGAGCGCACAGAGCTGCACCTCGCTGCGAGGCGCTCGACTCCAAACGGAGTTTTTAGAAATTTCTATCTGATGACTGGCTGATCGACTCATTTAGAGTCTAATCCTATGGATTTATGTGCTAAATGGGCCCGGTGTTTGAGCAATAATGCTACTGAAAATGTAATTATTATAATTTTTAAAATTAATAAGTGACGGATAAAAATAGATTATGACCGGATTTTTTAA
>SSNR01000065.1:1052916-1089037 GCA_006937965.1 Callopanchax toddi | reverse complement strand
ACGGCTTACTCTGGAACTTTAACAACCTCCATCATCTACTCGTCATCTCCCTCAGGTGGATGGTGACTCTGAAGATGGAGGGTGGAGGCACGGTCGGTGGATGTAAAGTCTGCAGTCGCAGGGTGGAGCAGCTCCTCAAGGTTGATGTCACCTTTGTAGGTGGAGGGATCAGAACGTTAAACAATATTCAGACAGTATTTTCAATCAATGAAGTGAGTAAAACCAACAAGGGAAATAAGAGTGTGGGAAATGGAAATGACACGTTGCCTCATGTTTTACACATGAGGCAACGTCTCTACCTGGTGAGGGACTGAAATGTGTAGGGATGGTCGGTGACCTACATGGTAAAACTACATCATCATAATCTAATAAACCAGTGTGTGAATGGCTGAATGACTGGTGTGTGTNCAGCAGCAGCTGAGGCACAGCTCTGTGCGCTTTGCGGGACTCTGTATAATATTAACGTTCATTATGATTTCATGAGAGAGAGAGATGAGGTGTTCACAACCTTCCCCATCGTAAATCCTAATATATAGCAGGGGTCCCGTTAACCGGAAATTTCCCGTATTTAACCGTTTTTTTTTTTTTTTACTTTGACGGAAAGATCTGAAGGGCGCCGGTCATTCTGACAGGTTTGCGCACGAGCCTGCCCGTCCATACCGTCATAGGAAATCACTGAATTGTCCCCTCTAATAATTCGAACCAAGGATGCAGAAATAGTGCAGCATCTCCACCTACTAATACCTGCAGCCCAGACTGAGGTTCTGTGCTGCTGTGTGCAGACCTGTGATCCAGACGTCCTGCGCTCTGCAGCAGAAGAACACTGGTCCTCCAGAGCGCATCAGGTGTCAGACCCGAACCGCTCAAACGCCCCTTTGCAATCCGGTGCTCAGTGCGTGATCAGATATGGATTAACTACACTTCCTGTTGTAATGCGCCCTCAGAGTAGCGTTCATAGGCTGTGGAGGCTTGTTGACACGCAAAATCTGCTCCGCGAGCTGCGCGCACATAGAACTGGACTCCAAACGTGAGGAGGTCCGCATTAAACAGCATCGCCAGGTTTTCCCCTGAGTATCTCAATGAAAAATACTGTATGTGAACCCCTCATCCCTCTCTCACTGTCTCTCATGATCTCATAATGAACGTTAATATTCTGTAATCAGAGTCCCGTCGAGCGCACAGAGCTGCACCTCGCTGCGAGGCGCTCGACTCCAAACGGAGTTTTTAGAAATTTCTATCTGATGACTGGCTGATCGACTCATTTAGAGTCTAATCCTATGGATTTATGTGCTAAATGGGCCCGGTGTTTGAGCAATAATGCTACTGAAAATGTAATTATTATAATTTTTAAAATTAATAAGTGACGGATAAAAATAGATTATGACCGGATTTTTTAAACCCTGTCAGTCAAAATGACGGAAAACCAAAAAGTCTAGCGCGACCTCTGATATACAACAACCATTTTTTAACCCGATCCTTTCCTTTTCGTAATCTGGACATGATTCTGTAGTCCATCTTCGCAGTAAGGATTCACCGTCAAATACAGCTACAGGAAACGAAAGACAGAACCCGGAAGTTAGCATTTTCTCGTGCACAGGGTCTATTAAGATGCTGATATAAATGAGACTAAAAACCCGTCATTTAAATGATGTAGAACCAGAAATGTGTTTTTTAAATGACGTACTGTTTTTCTGTCATGAACTATTATTAAATAAACAGAGAGACACCCCCCTATTTCTGCAGTTTGGAAACCGTTTCTGGCACTGAGCTAAATACACGTCCTTTAAAAACTAATTTTTAAAATGTAATTTCTCTGTTTAAATTGAATCCTTTTAAACAATTTTACGTTTGTCCTGAATTCATCAAACCTTTAATAGAAACTGCCTTCGTGAAGTTTTCTAATAAATGAAATAATACACCCTGTATTTAGCTTTGATTCACACATCTTGTGAAATGAATGTTTTGCACACATTAAAATCTACTTTCAATTACATCGGGTCTAAGATGTTTATGAGTGAAATTGTAAATCATTAAAACAAACATTAACTGGTGCGGATTGTGTAGAAAAGCCAGCTTCTTTATGTGATCCTAATGAACAGGTGGTTTGTTTTCTTCCTAGAGAAGGCTGCTCACCCCGGGGGGAAGGCGTCGGCGAGGTAAGTGCGCCCTCTTGTAGTTGGGCCGATCCTGCTCTCGAGACGTGTTCTCGCTCTTTTCCCTCAGACTGTCAAAGTACGGGTGCTGGAGGAGCTGCTCACAGGTCAGCCGCTCAGACGGGTCCATTCTCAAACAGTTCTACATCATCAAGATGTTGAAAAACATTATTACTGATAATTACATGGAACAATCAAAGCAAACACAGGAAACTGTTTATAAAAGTTATAGTTTTAAATCAGTTTTAGTCTAAATAAATATTTTTTACAATTTAAAGTGCTGTTTTTCCAAAGCACCACATTTTCTTAACTGTTCAGACTGATGTAAAGCCAAACCTTTTAAATACGATTTAAATCAGTTTCATGTTTCGTTCTGATCAGGCTGAAAACAGCTTCCTTACCTTCATGAGGCTCAGCGTTTGATGAGACAGGTTTGGATATTTGTTCTCCAACGTTTCCTACAAAATCCAACATAACACATAGCTGAGTAAAGAGCAGCTAGGTCTAAATAAAAGCCGACGTGCTGCAGGTCAACGTGAACCTCACCATCTCCTGTGGTTCTGGGATGGAGAGTCCACAGAAGAACTGGTTGTTGCTGAAGACCTGCTGGTGTCGAGGGATCAGGTCTCCTGCAGGAAGCAGGAAAACAAACAAGGAAACACAATGTTTAGTTACCAATATATTTACATGAAAAAAGGCACTACACCGCTTTATTAATTTAACAGTTTATCACTATTCCAAATGCTTTAAGGGGAAAGGGGGAGTGATTTGTGGCCACATACGTATATACCACAGTTTGTTCTCTGTATTTGACCCATGTCTGAGGAGAAGAGGACAGCCACCATCACGACGCCCAGGAGGCAGTTGGGGGTTCACAAACTTGTTCAAGGATACTTTGACACATGGCTTGGCCTGGGGATTGAACCCTGATCAGCGGACAACCTCTCTTCCCCGGAGCCACGGTCGTCCCAGATAAAATATTTAAGATATTCAGCAAATTTATCCTCTAAAAAACCTTTAAAATATTCAAAAACATTTGATAAAAATGAATAGATTTTGATTTTTGATGAATATTTATTATATATTTCCAGTTGTACTTCATTTAACATTCACAAATACTCCAAACACAAATCTAAATACTCATTATCTAGGTTTTTAATTTATTTGATTTGTGAAATTTGTGGATGTTTTATAATGTTCGACTACTGGTGCTTTTGTACACCTGCTAAATTTTAATTAACGCATAGTTAGGCTCCTAAATATTAGAATTATTTTGTTATTATTCTGAGCATAGTTAGAATATAAATATATATATATTTATATATGTTTCTGAATTAAAAAATATATCTTGGAGAATTTTCCCCGTGTTTGGACTTTTGTTGATTTATGTTTCCTACCCTCTTGCTGTGTGTTCAACTATTAAATGTTACTATATGCGTTTAGCTCTAATCAGCACCTAACACCATCAGGCAGGACTGGTTTAAAAGCCCGCCTCGACAGCGCCTGTATGCTGTGGCTTCACTTTCCAACCACAGAAGAAATCATGGATGTTTGGTCAATCTTCATAATAAGTCTATGATTATGAAATGAATTGGTTTCATCTCATGAATGAGCCAATCAGCTTTGCTTTAACACTCGCCTGACTTGATTTATGTCTTCAAACAGAAAATCAAGTCAGTAACATCAGAAGAACCTCGTCTCCCATCCTAGCGTGGATACGCTCAGGGTCTTGATAATCATGGATTGTTATTTTGTTTTTGTGAATAAAAATCAGGCTTTCAGAATCCAGGAGTCAGACTGTTCAACTCTATTTCCAAACCCATGATGTCCACAGCTGGCTTTGTTAGTGATGCGTCTCCCAGCAGCTTTAAAACACACAGTTTAAAGTTCATCTCTTCCAACGCGTCTCAGACCTGCAGTTCTTACCGAGAGTCTTTCTGATCAGGTACAGCTGGTCCATGTCAGACTTCCCGGGCCACAGAGGAACTCTTGACAGCAGCTCGGCAAACACACATCCGATCGCCCAGACGTCAACAGGTGACCCGTACTGAGTGTCTCCCACCAGCAGCTCGGGGGCCCGGTACCAGCGGGTCGCTACGTAGTCTGTGTAGTAGTCACACGGACCTGCTGATGGACGCAAACACAGAATATGTCAGATCAGTACTGAAAAGAAAAAAGAGCGTTTGGTTTAACTCTAACATCTCTAGCCACCCATATTTAGAGTATTACAGGTTTAAGGTCTAAGACTGCATCATGGACCAGTTTCACACTAAATGAGTTGTATCCACCCCCCCTAGTATACATGTACAAATACAGCAAAGTGCAGGTAATAATTACATAAATATACTACTATGCACTTTATTTCCTACAATGTAAACATAAATAAGTATAGTGGTTTTTCAAAGATAAGACATCCAGCTGACTAACGTATAGAAAAACAATTGGTATGTAGAAATGTTTTAAATAGGTTTTATTCTCTGAGCAGTCCAGTATCACATGATCCACAGACCGGTACTGGCCCTCGGCCCAGTGGTTGGGAAGCCCTGGTCTAACAGAAGAGAAACTTCCTCAATAAATACGTTTAGTTTTACCTTTTAATATTACAGTAAAATAAAAAATAGCAATAACATTAAAAAAGTTATTACCGGTATTTATTTTATATTTGAGTTCTCTAAAGAAATCCTGACCTCAACCAATAAAAAATAATATTTGTTGCTTTAATTTCTTTTCATTCTCGCCAAACTCTTTTCTATTAGCATGTTATTTAGCATTTAGCACGTTTAATTCACTACGATAGAAATGTATAAAATTGGGGCTTAAAATGTTACTTTACGTCTCGAACCCTGAGGCTGTAAACTGACCACACTGGTAACAGCTGTGAGAAGGTCATGAGACTTACTGAGAATCCTAGCAAAGCCAAAGTCACACAGCTTGATGACTTGGTGTTTGGTGATGAGAATGTTCTCCGGCTTCACGTCTCTGTGAATACACTGCAGAAACAAAACCATCATGTAAACTTCACAAACGATTCTACAAATCTGAAAACAGAGTGTGAGGAAAACCGAGACCCCAGAGGTGATTTCTGGAGTTTGTGCCACCCTGTTAAACGGGGGCCTCGCAGCATTTGTTGTGTCTAAGTGAAACATTAACTGCTGCTCAGCCAAGGGGAAGGAATTCTTGTTAAAACAAAGAAGCCATAAAGCAAAAGGGCTGGAAGGAGCTGGAGGAGAGAGGAGAGGAATTTAAAAACAAGCTGAGGATGAGGAGGAACTCACTCACGTTCTGTTTGTGACAGAAATTGACGGCTTGAAGCGTCTGCCAGGTTATACTTCTGACCAGATGCTCTGGGACACTGTGGAAGTCAAAACCAGATCATCAGTTCACCCCTCTACTCAAAACAACAAGATCAACTCAAATCTTTCTTTTAAAAAATGATCAGAGAAAACTTGATTTCAGCACTTTCTCTCCTCATATTAAAAAACATTCTTGTAAGTTATTAACTTAAAAATAATGAGTTATTAGAACATCTTAGGAATAAATGTATATTTCTACAGTCAATGCCAAGACTCATTTCAAAATATAAATACAAGCAGAGATGTTTGTGTTTAATTTTATAGCAAGAAAAATGTCTCCAAAGTCATAACATCAAAAGCCAAAGTCAGAGGAACTCCATGAGCTGTCTGCAGGGAAGGAATATTAAACTGATAAATAATGAATCATGAAATGTTTTCCTGCAGAGCTACATTAGTTAAGGTTCTGATAATCAGGGAAAAATAATGAACAGAGCTGGAGAAACGATCCTCTTCCTCTTAAAAACACAAGGTTTTTAATAACCATTAAATAAGATAAATCAATAATTACACAATAATACAAGTTGATTTGTTTGGAAAAGAAAAGCATCAATGTATGCTTTTTCCTTAATTTCTCTCAAATAAAACGATTTCAACTAAATTAGCTTTATTCTATTTTAGATCAATTTAAAACTACTGGACTGTTAAAAACATTGTAAGTTTCTCCCTCTATTTTTTTGTTGTAGCCCTTTAGATTTTTTGACTGTGGTCAACAGTGAACGTCAGTTCTGCCGTTTCCACTTCATGCCCAACACTGAGGCTTTGTTGGCTCAGGGGGCGGCCATCTATCACTGTTGCCGTAGAAACGCCTGATTCAAGCTCTGTGAATGACAATTAATTATAATCTCCACCCTTTCTCCCATTTAGGTTTCTCCTCCTTTGTAGCTTCTCTAAATTATTCTCTGCAGCTTGTGGGCTACAAGCCGGGACCAGAGGAGGGGGGTGGCAGAACGCGACGTATAAAAAGTGACTTTTTGCCAGAGAAGCATCACTGTGAGCATACCACAGAGAAGTGATCAGCCTCCTCAGAGACCAGGGCTGTGCCCCCATCAGAGCGGGACAGATCCTAGTGGATGATTTAGGAAATACAAAACAAACAGCATGAGTCTATTTCATGCTCTTGTTGCTACAGCACATACTGGTGCCTCGGCTAACAACTCAATTTGAGGATAAAGTTGCATCTTACTGCATTTACTATCCAAGTTGTTGCATATAATAGGATGTCTTTCATGGTGCAGTATTTAAGACAGACTGTGGTCACTTTTTACTTTTGATGTAACTTCTTATGTGTGCTGTTTGATTCCAAATGAAGAAAAATAAAGACGTAAATACATAAACAGGTGATCATCAACAGAATATTCTGTTTGCAGTAAATTGCTCTGTTTGGTCTTTAGAATTAAAAAAAAGAAGCAGGTTGTGTTGTGATCGGCTGTTTTCTGGAATCACACAAGTGTTGTTTCAGCTGCACAATCAATCACCCCATACTGTAAATCTTTCTCCCAAGATAAATCCCTTGGAGTTGCTGTTTAAATCTGAGTTTTTATGTTCTTAAAGCAACATACTGTGCTTAGCAGCTATTGTGAATCATTATCTGCATGAAGTGAATAAATGGAGTTGAGCAGGGTGGTCCAAGGTGTGGCTCACAGGCCATTCTCAGCTCGCTGATTTAAGTCAATGATCAAGTTTTAGTAACATGAAAAAAAAATTTTTGGAATGAAAAAGGTTTTTTTATTATCCACATTTCTTGTTTTTAAATTACATTTCATGGTAATCAGAACCAGGAACCACTGAATTTGACTTTTTGCCTCATTCATTAAACGTGACTGAACACAACAAGCACTCCTGAAGAAAGACAGGCTCAGATCCTGTTCTTGTTACTGATAATGAACTAAAATTAATTCTCAAGACAAAGAAACAAACAAAAAAACAATCAACCTATCTGATCCAGCCATGATGTTTTTCCTTTAGTTTAGGCAAACATATTGGACTCTTTTATATCTACAATCTATAAAGATTCACACATCTTTATCTTCAAAAACACAAGTACTTGTTCTTTACATTAAAATGTTGCATGTTTGTGGAGTAGGTTAAAAAAACAATCACATAAAATCATTTTTAAAAATCTAATTTTAGTTCTTCCAACCTGAACAGTTTGGACACCACTGGTTTGGATCTAACATCAGAACTTTTCCTCCTCACAACTCTGATCTAGTTTGATCAATTAAAATGCCACAGGTTTGACTTAAGAAAACAAAAAGTGCACCAGGTTATCATTATTAGATTATCTCCTCTTTAATGACCATTTCCTGAAGGGACTTTTTTTTTATTTTGCAACCTGGTCAAGAATGAATCCTCAGAGTCCATCGAAGCTCAATGCTTTAGTCTCACTTGATAAAATCTAAAGCTCTTCTGAAGATTTCCTGCATGAATAAATAGTGATGAACCAGCTTTTTATCTGTTCTCTGATCGTTTTAAGACAAATGAGACTTTGAATTTTGATGAAATAAGAACTATTTCAAAGAATGTCAGTTTTAAAAAAAGAGAATATTGACCCAACTGGTTACATTTCTCTTATGATTTACATTTAAGGATTAAAATTCATTTGAGGGATTGTTTTGTTTATTATGATAAAGACTAATCATGATTTATGTCTTACTCTGACACACAAAAAACATCATGAAAAGTAGTTTTGAGGATAAATTGATTCTATTGACAAATATAAACAAAAACCCTTAGTTTGCAGTTATTTAATCCAGTTTAATCTAGTTCAGGTTCTGGTTTAATGGCTCAAACACACCTGACTCACCTGGTGAAACATCTAAAACATGCAGAACAGCGGCCCTCGAGAACCAGGGTTAGAAACCACTGATTGTTTCTGTGCTTTTTTTAAGTTTAGCAAATTAAAGGCATCCTTTAAATGTAAACACACTCACCCTCTGGGATGGCGGTCCAGCTCGTTGAGCACAGTGTGATCGCAGTACTCAAACACCAGGTGAAGCTTCCTCTTACGTCGAAACACTTCGATCAGATTCACTAGGTTGGCGTGTTTCAGTTGCTGCATGTACACACACACACACACACGTACACACACACACACACGTACACACACACACACACACACACACACACACACACACACACACACACACACACACACACACACACACACAAGAACTTAAAACATCACAGGAGATAACTGCTTGCGTTAACACTAATAACCCAGGTAACGGTGCTGCCTGGAGGAGTGTGACATCTGGTCTGCTCTCATCAAACACTAAACAGTAAACAGGAGGTAATAAACATGCTGTTGCCCCCGACAACCGGTCCTATTTATGAGCTCCTGGTGTCCTGCTGGCTACTAACACTCCCACCCTCTGCACGACTAATGAAAACAACTGCACCAGAGCATCTCTGATGATTATCGTGCATCATAAAGACAAAACAAACAGATTTTAGTCTTTATCCGAGACAAATCTGACCAAAAGAGATCCCATGTTTGTTTTGAAGAGAAGAAAGAAAATAACCTGAAACTTCATTGCTAAACAGCTGATATCCGTATTGGACAGAATAAGATTTAGTGACACATCTTCACAATGGATTTGTAATACTGGGCATGTGTTGGATCATATTCTGACCCCAGGTCAAGACACACATTCCTCTAAACGGGGTTAGTGTTCTGACAAACCTCAGGTCCTGTATACTGATGATCAAGTGTGAGGTATTTTCTCTCACTATCTGTGGATGCTGTAATCTCACTTTACAGAAAAATTATCTCCTTTAGAATAAAAATGTCTAAAAGCAATAAGCTTCATGCCTTCCTTATTGCGTCTGCTGTAACAACGTTTAAACTTTCTGCTGTCAAGTAGAAAGTGTTCCATTTTTTTAAATTACAAAATGAATGTTAACATTTACATTTTGCTTTTTCTCTAAAAGTTTAAACTTTAAAAGCCATGACTCAGATCACGAGGTTACCTTGAGCATCCTGATCTCCCGCAGGGCAATCTTTTTGATGATGGGATCGTCCTCAGACTCCACAAACTTCTTGATAGCCACGATCTGTCCCGTGTCTCGATTTCTGCACTTAAAGACGACGCCGTAGGAGCCCTCTCCGATTTTCCCAATCTTCTCATACTTCTCCATCCTCTTTCAAATTCAGATAAATAAAAACAGCCCCCCGAAAACAAGGTGTTGGTGCAGAAGTGTGTCTGTAATAGAAAACAGACAAACTGGTTTGACATTGAGCAATGAAACAGAGAGGATAATCTGAAACACCAGCTGATTTATAATCAGTTTGAAGAACTGAAATGAAATGCATGATTTATTAATCATAAAACTGAAGTAGTGTTATTTTTCTAGCAACATCTGTTATAATCCCAGAAATAAGCCTCTGAATTACTGAAAAATCTCTGAACTGATGGAACAAAAATCACATCCATCTTGCATTTGAATACGAGCACACCTGCATGTAAAGTGAGAGTGTGTTAGGTCTGTTCTGTAGGGATCAAAATGTTTAGGTAACCTCCTAAACAGCCTGTAAAAGGTACAGGTAGAGGGAACATTACACCTGTCTACCAACTGTTAGATTGCATAATGAAGCATTTGCAATGCAAAGTCTGTGAGGTAATTTCCCTCAGGGTACACAGAGAGAGAGAGAAAACAACGTGAAACAGTCAGAGGAATAAAATCCATCCATTAAAATCCTACAAAAACTCCTTCATAAAGAAAGCTAACTAAATACTAAGCAGCTCATTTAAAGAAGAAAAACAGAACTTGAATGAAAGATGACAATTTAACATGAACAGAGTTGCCTCAGTAAAAACAGAAATGTGAAAAACACATTTGTTTCAGAACAACTCAACATGTTCCAAAATAACTTCAAACTTACATGTTTGCAGATGTTTGTGATGCAGGACTCTGTTCTTCGCTGTAACCAACCTGTGTGGTGGACAAACACAGATCCACTGTCCTCACAGCTGCAGCAAGCCCATGTTTTACTGCGTCAAGTCTGATATAATGAACCCTCCTTCCAGCCAGGATTTTCAAAGTAAAACTGGATATTTTTGCTCCTGATCAATATTTTACTTGGATTTTACTGGTTCCCAGTTAACAATAACACCAAATATCTTTGTGAACTGTTATAATTTTGTCAAATAGTTTTAGTGTTATGTTATTTTATTTATTTGACAAATTTATATATTTTTAACAGATGTATCGTATTAGCTTGTGAATTTCTTCTTTAAAGCCTCAAACAGCCTTTAGCTATTTCTGCTTTTTTGGGATGCAAAAAGTGAGCATGTTTGGACAAGAGTGAAACAGAATCTAAGTTAAACTAAATCTGAGTAGAAAAATAAACATCAGTGAGAATTAATAATAAATCAACTATTTTCACAAGAACCATTAGTGCTCTACTATGAAGGGGGGGGGGGGGAGATGGTCTGAGGTAAAAGTGATGGAAAGTCTGCGAGGGATGAGGATGGGACATCAATGATCTCCACAGCTGCTAAACTAGACTGTGATGCAGTGGGTCAGGATGCTTTCTATTGGCAGGGCCCAGTTTTCTGACTGGGCCCTGCCTGTAAGGAAATCTAGAGTCCAGCTGCAGGTTGGTGTTGAAGCCCAAAGTGTTCAGTTTCTTCGAGTTGCTGTGCAATGATGATATTGAATGCGGAGTTAAAAATCCATAAATAGAATCCTGACATGTGCGTCCTTTTGCTCTGCATGTCTAAGGGCCATGTATGGTGCAGTGGATATGGTGTCCTGGTTCATTTTATTATGGGGGTCAATGCTAGAGGACTGTTTTAAATTGTTGTCATATTTTGCAGGGTTGAACTTTTTTTACACAGCTGATGCCACTAGTACATGGTAGTAAGTAAAAAGTGAAACAAATAAATGTTAAAATGGTAACTTTTAGTTTTCCACCTAGGAGTCTGCCTTCGTTGGAGAAAAATGAAGCTTTTATTTTGAAGGTAATGTCACCTGATTTCTGGTTTCGTCTACTGGGCATAATGGTAACTTGACACAGGACTGCTATTTCCAGCCTGGTCCCCTTAGGAACAGCTGACTCCACCTACAGAGATGAGGAAAAACAAGACTCTGTGTTTAAGCAGCTTCATGCATCCATGTATACTACAGCATCCTTTAAGTCTACTATGAAACAAACCCATTTAAATTCTCAGAAGAGAGCACACTGAATTGTTTACTTCAGTTATGGATGCTGACAAGTGGAGCGTTTCGAGTGGCTGCAGGTTTCAAACAGGAAAACACCAAGAGACCAATTAGAGCAGCTCAGTCGAGTCAGAGGGGAGATGAACTGTGAAATAATGGAAACAAATACTCACGAGTGAAGAGTTGTTTCCACGAGGATCATCATCTGTTCGCCACTCTGGTCTCACAACACAACCAACCACAGGCCAAAACCATGTTAAAAACTTTTTTTATTACAAAAAAGTACACATTAAACATTTTGCAAAGGGAATGCAGAGATGTTAATAAAACCTAGCATTGTCCCTCATTCTGTCATTTTATTTTAAATAAAAAAACATGTACAAAAGTGCTTAAATGGTGCAAATAAGTAAAAGGTCTATAAAAGGAGAAAAAGAAGAAAAACACATGTACATTATATCCAAGTTCTAAAAATGCTGCAGAGCAAGAGATGCAACTATATTACATAGCAGTAAAAATAACCCAACTGTTCACTAGGTAGTTAATCCTCACGCAGCAGACCGCCCTGACACCGTCTGGAAAACATTTCCTCTGAATGAAGATGAGGTTAATAAATATTGCTTAAATAACCCATGTGGGTTAAACTGACACAGAAGTTTTGACTACAGAGCTCGTAAAATCTCCCAAACCGCGTGGTGTCTGCCCCTGGCAATGATTATGTGTGACACGTTAAAGACAATAACAATTAATCTCCCATTGTTTCCTAATACAATCACAACTCATGAGAAGTTTAATGGCACTTTTGTTGATAATACCTCTAGATAACGTGTTTATAACTCAGTTCACAGTACAGAGAAGTGAGAAAAATGCTAGGTACTGTTAAAAAAGTTCATCTGAGCGTGTATTGTTTCTCTGGCTCCAGCTCTCATCAGTTTCTACCTTATTTTAGAGATGCTACAGTGACTGTCCTGCTGGTGTAAGGCTACTCATGAATCCACGCTGAAGAAGCTCCTCCTTTACTGATCAGAAGATCCAGAAATCAGTAACAAAAACTCCCAGAAATAGTTTCAAAGCAGGTGTTTCTCTTTGCTCAGAGAAGAAGAAGAAGCTCATTGTAGGTCCAGATTTGGAGATTTCTCCGCAAACCGAGGCATCTTGTTCATTTCACTGAGAAGCGTCCGTTCTCTGGCTGAGAATCAGTAACTGTTCTCGTGACCCGCTAAAATGTAAAGGTTGCTCAGGGCCGTGGGGTTGTCGGTTGGTCGGCTCTCCAAAACCACCACTCTGCAAAACAAATAGAGACAAGAATGAGGCTTTTTAACAGGAACATGAAGGTGACGATGACACTCCGTGGAACACATAACATCGATTTTATATCCTGTAAACTAAAACTCAGCTGAGGATTTAGTAGTCAGCAGCTTAATTTCTATCAATACTTCATGATTGATATTTAGATATTTCTTTAAAAATATGGTAAAGCGCAATTAGAATTTTTGGCCAAATACTTTTGTGTACATTCTGAAATCACTATTGCTCTATAAAAGTGTTTATGTACTAAAATCAGATGGAAATGACCAAAACGTAACGGTGTGGACTAATCACATGAATATTCTTGTTCCTGACCAAAACAATCTTTTTGCTTGGTCTTTTGAAGCGATCACTACAAGTTTGATTCTACAACTGCAAAAACATGTTTTCTATAGTGCCAACTTCTAAAAACACCAAAATAAAAAAAAGGAAAACTCTTTATGAGGGCAGATTAAAATTTACGTCAAACTTGTCTGATATTAGATGAGTTTTAAAAATGTTACCCAGCACAAGCTGGACAAAAAGCTATTCTTTCTCTAAAAACTCTACAAACCAACCAACCCGCAACAAAATCTGGACATACTATTTTGAAGTTAAAATTAAATGTTGGCAAAAAGACTTCCTGAAGAGGAAGCCTAAATTAAATCTTTTTAAAGGGACAAATCCTGATCACATTCTAAATTGATCTAACCTCTAGCTGTTTCTCAGGCCATCATATTTGACAAGTAATATTTTGCCTACAACTCTTTAAACAACCCACTGAGTGATCCAAGTTTCTTAGTGCTACCATTACAGTTGGAGTCTGGATGAATCCTAATTGTTAGTTCTTTACTATTCTACACAAATTATGAAGGTTTTGTTTGTTTCTAACCCCAATTAGCCATTAGTTTTACACATTTATGCAAATAAGTTAACTGAAACTTCCAGGGTGAGGCTGGTCAGTACTTTTGAACTTTGAGCAGAACCAGTCAAGGTGTTTACATAATGGTCAGTGATCATCTCCATACTTAACAGGTATTACAGATAGATAGCTGGACCAATATATTCATTTTACCATCAGAGTTGTACTACATACCAGAAATTTTACTGCTCGATTCTTTTTCTCAATTTCTCTGCAGAGTTGTACTGCCAACTTCACAGCTAGGAATGTTGACGGTATCACTCTGCAGCTATCAGCGTACAGACAACAGTCATGCATGTTAAGCAACAGTACAACGTCAGATCAGGACGAGGGTGAGTGCATCGTCAGATAACATCTGTCTCGTGGTGACAGGAGAGCAGGTAGGCTACAGCCTGTACTGTCCATTCCATTAGATGAAATTACAGAGCTACAGAGAGACACTCAAACCAGGCTGGCAGTGCCCAGGCATCAGTGAATAAAACATGGGGGCTGGGCGGTAGACAGATGACTGGCCCTGGTGCCACTGGTAGGGAAGAAAGATGCAACCCACTGGCACTCCTGGGAGATCCTCCTCAACTCAGCTCCCTTTGATTGGGACTGATTTTTAACATTTTGCTATAAAACGTATTTTATACATAATTTTGGTAAAAGGTGAAGATCAGTTGGAGACTGCTGGAAATATTTGCTGACCTATTAAAGCTGCTATGTGCAGCATTTCAGCAAGAGAGCATGTTTTTAAACCAACGTACCACGGCCCCTCACAAAACATTCATTCTCCCCCCTCCTGGTTTCTATAGCCCCACCTCGACACACATGCATGCGAGTCACTCCGGTCTCTAGTCGGGCAGAAACTGAGCAGCTCCTGCTCAAACTACGATTATATTGCAGGGTTCAATCATTCACAGCTCACAAATCTTATTCTCTCACTGTACGAGGGTCTGACCCCCGTCTGTCTGTGCTTATGAAAAGTAACTGTCAGAGCGAGTGCTGCTGCTGTGGGACTGAAGCAGGAGAACTCGGAAATGAGACAGGCTCGATTCAGAATGAGCTCCTGACCAAAATAAAGGCGTATCCTTGTCAAGCCATGCCATTCTGTGTGGAGAAATATTTAAAAATAAATCCCTCAGTAGCCGGGGAATAGAGAACTTTTTAGTAGAAATTAGCTCTGGCTCCTTCATGAGCTGACGAGACTGTAAACAGAAAGACAGACATGGAGCATTCTGGGAGTGTGCGGCCCCTACCTCTACAGGTTTGCACAAAACGCATGCACGTTGACTGACGGCCTCCAATGTGAAAATTTGAATTTTATTGGCTGAAAAATTTGCCGGTCAGAAAGATTTCAAAGGGGTCTGTAGGAAGGAGGGGTCTTCAGAAGACTAACACATGTTGTGGAACTCTACCCATATATCATAGTTTAGACCTGAAATATAATTTAAAACATTTAGAAAACATTGATACAGAGAAAAATGCTCCACATATCTGCTTTAAAGTGCCCATGACATCGTTTTCCATGTTTTCTGACTTATCTATCATGTTGCAACGTTGAGTTCTCACCTTAAACCTGCCAGAAAGAGCAACAAACGGCGACCATCGGTCTTCTAGTACAGCCAGTGAGAAGCTCTTCAAGATTTCAGACCCAGGTTTCAAACAGTTTTTTTCACTCCAGCCCGCTATGAGATCATAGTGATCCGGACTTGCTTATATGGTCAATTCTCCTCCCACATGCACGTTCACGAACACTGGAGCGAGGCAGTGCCGCCGCCATTGCCCATAGACCGTGTAGTGTTTAGTTTCAGTTTCGTTTCTCTTTCACGCGACGACACTGCCCCCTGCTGCAGCAGAAGTGTCAGGCTGCCAAATAAGGAGAAACCCAGCAGAACCGGAAGGCGGCGCATTCTTCTGATCTCTGAGTTGCTCGTTAGGAAATAATTACAGCGTATTTTGAGTTATAATGGTGCAACGCTAATCTAGAGGCATCAAAGATTACACCTGTTTAATATAAAGTGATTTAAATATGGAGTCACAGGCACTTTAACAGTCGGTGAACCCATCAGGTATTATCTGATAACGTGGAGAAAAGCCAATGATCCGGAGACTTTGTGCAGCCAGAAAATAACAAAATATCTGAAAATAGGTTAACAATTCTCAGTGCCATAAAATCACCTAAAAGTAATATTCATAAATCATAAAAAAGTGAGCAAAAACACTCCAAACATGACTGAGTAGAGGCAGAAAGACCAGCACAGCAAGAGAAGTGAATCCCCAA
This sequence comes from Callopanchax toddi, assembly GCA_006937965.1. Lineage (NCBI taxonomy): Eukaryota > Metazoa > Chordata > Actinopteri > Cyprinodontiformes > Nothobranchiidae > Callopanchax > Callopanchax toddi. The sequence goes on along the minus strand of SSNR01000065.1, from coordinate 1,072,897 downwards.
ACCAATTCTTAGGGGATGAACTTGGTGTTGAGTGGTTTCCAGGTAATGGAAAGACACAAGGGAGGGCAGATATTTTTAACACCGCCTGGCATAAAGAAAATCATGGAGCGAGTAAAATAGAAAGCTAATAAACAACCTGATATGAGAAGTGGGTGATAGTGTCTTTCCTTAAACCATTCCTTGAATCATTTTCCTACCTTTATTTGCCATGGTTCGTGCAACTGTTCCCTAGTATACACTAACACCCACAAAAAATACATTTTCATGCAATTTAAAATTAATTTGATCCATTCCACAAACAATTAATGAGATGATTTTGAAATAAAGATCTGCAGTTTTGGATAGAGGCCTATTTTCAGAACCTGTCTGCATTTGGCTTTCTAATTATTAGAAAACCATTTTGCAATTGTGCTGCACAGCATGGAGGTCTGGGGCAGTGCTGCCTACTTAGTGACTTTGTTACTATATTTAGTTTTCAGGTCCCTCAAGAGACTTTCCTTCAAAAAAGCAGCTAGAGACAAAGAGACTGGAGTCTGATGTAAATGTTTGTAGTTGTGAACATATTTAGGGTGTTTTTGACTCACTTTTTGTCTCTCACTTGATGTTATTTGTTCCCTTCTCCTGCAGCATCCATTACAATGAGGTACACAGGGCTGTACAGTGCGACATATATGTCGCACGTGCGATGGAAAAAACCGTCTGTGCTATAAACTATTTTTAGACGTAGCACTTGTGCGATCAGGGTTTCCTCTACATGTAATTGATCGTGGCGCACCCCCACACCTTCAGAATTAACTTAAAAATATCTACTTTAAAACAATGTCAGGTGGCCTCAGCGGGTCTCCAACCTAGCGCTAGAACGCACGCGCCAGCCCAGAGCATCTTGCCTGGCTCGCCCACATCCTCCGTCTTCATTTTGGTCATCCGACCAGAGCCTTTCTGCATTTTGACCCGAGGGACGCAGTCTGGAGACAATCACGATGTAAACCCCGCACCCGGTGGTTCGATGTTGTTGTGGGCGACCTCCAACAATCAGGAGTTGCCGTGGCGCAGCTGGCACAAGATCGCCAGTACTGGAAGCAACTGGTTCACTTAATAGGCTCAACGCACTGGTGTGGGATGATACCCGACCTATCGCAGCAGCCGTGATGATGATGATGAAACAATGTAAAGCATATTAAATATATATAGCCTATATTTGCGAACTTGTATGGATTAAAGTTCTGCGTCATGTCGACTGGCGAGTCTAGCGACGGAGTTCCATCAGTTCTAGCTGTTCGGAAAAAAACTCTTTGTGACTCAGAAAGTCTCCCTGTGCTTCAGACACACATTAAACAAGAGGAGCTAATAAATCTGAATGGGTCACACTGAAGTCTGTTAACGAGTCCACGGTCCGAGTCAGGGGGAGGCGAGGCTTCACACCGAAGTCTGACCCCGCTAAACGCAGCTCTGCCCCAGGGGCGCATCTAGAAATTTTTCTTGGGGGGTCCAGGCAGGGGCAAAGACTGAAGAAGGGTGGCTCACTAAAAGGTCATTGTATTTAAATGCTCTGCAGTCTTGGACTGCAATGGACAGCAGACCTAAGTTTTAATAACTTATTTATTTACTGAAGTAAAACACATGGATCTGTTTAGTAGAACTATGCAGCAGATTCAGAATCAGTAGGAGACAAATTAACATTTTAAACACCACAGTCTCACTGTACACCATCAAAAACGGTCTGCCTGTTTATGTGCAAAATTACTATAAAGTAAAATTATAACAGTTTCTGCATATTAATAAATCAAAGATTTAACAGCTGAAAACATCTGTTTTTGTGGGTTTTTAGCAGTGTTCCACAAAACTGTATGAACAAACTGATTGACAGCTCTGGTGGGCGTGGCCAGGCAGGGTGGCCAATCCGATTTCAAGGGTGGCCAGTGACACCCCCTGTGGCCCCGCCCCTGCCAGAACTGTATTGAAGCACCAAAAATGATCAAATCAGAGAACTCAACAACCACACATCACTATACCGGTATATGCATACAAACTATAATATTGTACATGGCTGTTTCTAAAACTCATACAGTACACACTACAGTAAACACTATTTGCACACATTTCTCAACACACTCACACTTTGAACACATCTACACTAATTTGAATGAATAAATGTTCTTTTTTAAATTACTCTGACATAAACATGTTTGAAGATGTTTCTTGTTATTGTGTTTTCACTATAAGTACTTTGTCTGTGTTAAAAATGCTAAGTACTAATTTTGGCTATTAGCTGAATTTTTATGCTGGTGCTACAACTTTTTGTTCTGTGCTACAAAATCTGCAACCTTTGTAGCACCGGTGCTATGAGCTAAAAAAGTTAACGTACAGCCCTGGTACACATGATCAGTTATGTAAATGAGGTAACTGTTAAATTTAAATACTTTGAGGATAGCCAGTAGCTACTATCCCTCCTGAGGAATAGGCAGCACTGTTTGGAGGGCTTTGGAGGTGGGTGATCACAAAAAATCCATGCAAAACAGCACTTGACTGGGTCTGATTTCATCCCACAAAAGGATAAAGACCAAACCTCCAAAATGTGAAAACATATTTAAATAATAAGTAGCCAATCAGAAGTCTGACTCTGATGGCGCAGCCAGCACAGACTGAGGAAATGCTCCAGGAAGCGTGGGGTGAAACCTCATCAGGTTATGGCTGAAAAAAAAAACAATCATTTTCATTCAAATCTTTATTTCTAACACTGACAAATGGTAAAAATGGTAAATGTCCTGTATTTATAGAGCGCTTTCTAGAGTGTTCTACACTTCCAAAGCGCTGTACAACACAACAGTCATTCATCTTCACATTCACACACTGGTGGTGATACACTACATTATACCGAACCGGCGACCCTCCAGTTACCAGACCGGCCACTCTACCAACTGAGCTACATGCCACCACAATGTCTGCATGTCCTCTTTAATTGCTAGATGGACTAATTTTCTATATTTTGGAAATAAGAAAATTAGAAAGTTCCTTCAAACTTTTGAGTAGAGTGGGTGTACTAACCTGTCAGATCCAAGGAGGCGAAAGACTCTGCTTGGATCACAAATCTCCTGAGTCACCTACAAATAAAAGAACAAACAGGTTTTTATTTAATGATTCATTTGAAGTTACAGGAGTTGAAGTTATGCAGTGTTAAGATGTAGAAAGCACTTCAATATGGTGCAACCTAATCGTCTCTCTGCCTAGTCAGACCCAGAATCTTAAGGCTTACACTGAAACATCAATAGAAGGATCATAGTAGGTTTAATAAACAAAGTAAAGCCTAGGTCCCACAGATGAAGTGAGCGCCGCATCTGAGGCAAGTCTTCTAGTCCCCCTAGGAGTGAAGCACCGTTGGACGCAGCTTGCAAAATCACGCGATAGTCACAATATCTCACGGGAACTGAGAACAGGAAGTACAGTATGTGTTTGCTCAAGACTAGTCGAGTTTTGTGGGATTATCTTTTAATTCTTCAACAATGGGTAAGTGAGCTATTTATAGGAATAGTCTGTTTCTAAAATCTCAATTACATAAACCACAATGAAACGCTCCTCATCCATGTACTGGTGGTTGTTTATATTTGCCGTACTAGTAGCGGTTCAGCATATAGTTGTAATTTCTGCATCATAAAGTACTTCACAATGTCATGATACACGCGCCTCGGCTCAAAATAGAACCGTCGTGTATCTTTAGCGCCGTGGAGAGATCTACAGGATCTAAGAGAAACGTTTAATGACAACATTTAATTTAATCCAAAGGGGAAGAAACGTCATGTTGTTCATCCTATCAAACAAATAGTCAACCTGTCAGATAATTCACTGGTTGAAGGGAACCTGTGAACAGCCGGTGACAACGGATTTTTGCAGGTTTCGATGGTTTTGTTAAGCAAGTTTTATAAATGAGCACCCTGATCCCTAAGGAGTGGCAGCCAGTTTTACAGTGCCCAGGAAGCAGTGGCACATGGCTTGGATCTGAGATCATTGAACCCTGACCTCCTGATCAGTGGACAACCTCTCTTCCCTGCTTAATAGCAACAAAAGCATTATATACAGGTTTAACTGTTCTTAGGTGTCAGCTGATAGTTATTTCTAAACGCTACACAATTCAAGTTTGCAAGAATCTCTAATTTATTTAGTTGTTGGGCTTGGAGTTAACATGAGGATTGTAGACTGTATGTTTACAAAAGTGCACATTTTTAACAACTTGTGCACATTGAATGGAATGCTATCTCTAGGAATTTTATCCATCTATAATTTATCAAGCAGCACGGCAAAGCAATGGCCCTTAAAACCACTCTTGCTGACATGTCATGAATACTTGTTGACAGATGTGAGACAGTCGGTGGGTGACACCTGTGAGGTGTGAGCCCTTGGCCTCAGAAGAGATCTGATCTGTTTAAGTCTGAAGGAAAACAAGATCTTGGGTGTTCAAAGGAGCACCCACCTGAGACAAGCATGGATCGTCAGGCCAAACCCCCATCAATGCCTTAGCTTTAGGAGAAGCATCATAACCAGACAAAGGCTGAATTATTTAGTGCTGCTCCCTGTTGTGTGACAGGTTGCATTTATGACCGAACATGAATTTTACATGGCTGCTGACATTTCAAAAATCCTTGCTATGGGAGAACTGTGGAGCTGGTCTGAACGCAGACTTGGAAAAGACCTTTTGGTTTCAGTTGAATGCTCCAGGACCACATCTGACACAGCCAGCTTTCAGATGAGTGGCCCCTATCGCCATATCACTTTTCATAAAAAGAGAATGCTTCACCTCCCGGTGATCTCTTGAACTTTTATTGTGCGGCTTAGCTTGACTCATGATCAGGTTAACACTGATCCTTCAGTGAAAAGGAGAGCAAATTCATTACTTTGACCCGACACAAAGAAACTTTGTGTGGCTCCACCTGAGAGGTAATCTCCAGGGATCACCAACTGCTTGTTTTTGTGGATAAATGGTCAGGAATTGAAGGTTCTGTTGACAAAATGCAGGGGTTGGTTTCATCAGTAAACAAAGGAGGTCACACAAACTGTTACTGAGGAAACAAATAAAATTCTGACCAAAAGTTGTTTAAAGCACCCAAAATATCAAATATCACCCAAAGGCAGGATCATGGAGGCACATAATAGGAGTGAAGAGAGACTAATTCTTAGAAAACAAACTTGCAGGGAGAAAAAGAAAATTCTTTAATTTGCATTTAATTTTTTACGTGCTGAATAGAAATAATTTAGCCTGGCTTTGGGAGTTACATTACCTCATTAGACTTGAAGCTCTTTCCCTGCATGCCATGTTTCCAGAAGGCCAGGACACTGTCCTGAAGGCACACTGCAACAAAACACAGGGCAGTGTGTTACTGTGTGGGAAATCATACCAATAAAACACCATAAACTTGACAAACCCAATTGAACCAAAAGCTTGATTTAACTGAAGGTAACCGGATAAAGGTGAAGGATGGGAATTCAATGGGAGAGCGCACAAACTCCCCTTCAGCGTACTGTTCTTGAGTTATTTCCCACAGATGCATAGAGACAGAAAACAATCTAAAAGCTTACCAACAGCTCCGATGCTGAAGTCAAAGCTGAGCTCTGAAGCCAGCTTCTTGTTGGACTTCAGTCTGCCCTGGAGATTAACAATCTTTACATTTTCTGAGGAGAAGATTTAATTAACTGTTAGGAAAGTGATACATAAAATGTATTATACATTAAAAAAACAGTGGCTAAATCAAATCATGTAAAAGATAAAGATAAAGATACTTACTGTCCAAACACACCAACACTGTGTCTCTCTCCAGCTGCGTGACATGGATTGCATCCACTTGCTGATTAGCTGAGAAACAAAGTGCAAAAGCAACAATTTTATCTTCCTCTAACTCCTTAAAATAATTCAGTGTACCACTAATTTAAATAGGATCAAAGCAATAGTCCTATTTTTAAAAAGCAAGATGTATTTGATGTGATATAGTAAATAAAATAATTATGCCTGAAGACTGTTGTAAAATCTGGGCTTTGCTTTTGGCTGTACACATAACCGTGTAAACATAAAATACTCATAACTTCAAAATAAACATTTGACTTACTCGTTCCCATTTCTGTGAACCAGGAGGAACAGGAGTTGAGGTTGATGGTCTCAAAGCAGACCACCTGACCTGCTTCTGTACCCTCGCTGATGGCGACACACACCAGAGGGTACTCCTGCTCCGGGACCACCAACATCTCAAACACTTTGAGGGGGCTGGGAAGTGGGAAGTCAAAGTACTAACACCAGAGGAAAAACACAAGTGGCTTAGTCAGGATTGCTTTGATGTTTCATGATACTCAAAAAATTTAAATCAGAAAAATACTGAAGGAAAAATAAGTTTAAAAATGTGTGAGGTGAAAGCAAACTGACCTTTATGAGCAAGAACCTCTGCATGGGTTCATACCACTGAAACAGGACGATCCCAGATGTAAGCGCACCGCACAAGTACTTATGGCCTGTATACGGGTTTCTCACTGCAAAAACGATCAGAACACAGCATAAATAAAAACAGGTACACCTGCAGCTATCTCAACTAAACTCAAACTGTATCAAATGCATTTAAACCAACTTGCATTGACCAAAACACTGCACAGAAACAGCTAAAGAGAAATAAAAACAACAACAAAAAAAGAATGGATAAATAAAACAGAACTATTGATAGTGATGAGTCACTCACCGATGCAGCATTTGTGACAGCCCTTTGTGTCGGGGATCTTTGTTGTCAAAGCAAATCGCCTGAGAAGAGAAACCGTCAGGTTGTGATGACTACATCTTCAAAGATAAAATCTAAAACCAGGAGAACTGGTGTGTTTGTTCTCCATATTCCATTTTAACCACCAACATTTAACAAACTGCAAAAGAATGATTACAGCATAATGCTTAAATTGAAAAAGCAATGATGCACAGAAGACAAAACCTATGATCATTAAGACCCAGGTTCAGGTCTTTCATCTCACCTGGGCAAAGGGAAGCGATGTGTCTGGAACTGAGCTGCCAGGCCGGGCTTCTTCAGCTGCTCAAACAGCCCAATTAGATTGTGGGAATACAACTGGAATGATCTCCCTGTAGCAGGATATGGTTTACACTTTTATTAAGTTCAGATGAACACATTCACCTCAAACATGAAGAGTGAGTTAACTTTTAAATTTAAAAACACTTTGAACATTTTCTCAGCAGGTTTTGACCCAATGAAGAATTCTTCACATACAGAAAGGTTAGATGTGAACAGGGGTAAAAACAGAAGTGTGATGATGATGATGATGTGAAGCATGATTACCTTCTGATGAAGCCAGTTAGTAGAATATCAAATCAAGCCAGGCGAGAGGAGGATGGACAGAGTCCAAGGGAAGAGGAGAAGAAAACAGAGGTTAAGTATATCAAGAGGTAAACTACTGAAGGTAAAACCACAAGCAGACCTAACACTCTGTAATCCCATCCTGCTAAACAGAGCAAAGGACAGGCGCTTACAAAAACCAAATCTAGGTACCGGTACTTTGGTTTCAAATGCTAGCTGATTTGAGTTGTCTGACCAGAGAGAACACGTGTGTGTCACATACAAACCACACTCGCTTTTGCTGCTTGTGAATGCCGTAAACTTAAAAAGAAAAGCAATACATTTCTTTTTAGCAACAGATCCGACTTGAAACGTGCGTCACTAGTGAGTCACTGTGCTACAGTGGCACAGCTCGTTTACGATGCCCTTAACAGCAAACAAGAGGAACAGTTATTTTACAGCTGCAGATATGGGGTGACTGTGTTGCCTTCAGGGGCAGCCAGATAACACAGGACAAAGCAGCAGCAGGTTATGACAGAGGGCAGTAAAGCATGAGGCTGTGATAAGAATGTTACCTACCTGACAAAGACATCAGGTTGTTGTTGATAACATACAGCCATGTGCACTTTCTTGGAAAAAGCTAATGAGGGAATAAAGGAGAAACATACCATCAGTATAGTTTACCATTAGATCTAAAGAAGAGGAGAAAGGATGAAAAATTGTTAGCTAAACATTTGCAGAATTCTTCAGTTGATCTGTTCCATTACAGCTTAGTAATTATAGTTAGTCACAGCAGCCCAGAGGATTCTGCTTCCTGCACTAAAACACAGCTAATCTCAAAGAATTTAGGCTAATCTGAGATGATTTGTTGCATTAAAGATTTCATGCTCCATCAGCTCAACATGACTCTAGAACGGACTAATTTTACTGAACATATTTTTCTCCTTTGTGAACATTAAACAAGAATCTGTTTACAAATCTAGCATAAAAGGCTGTGAGCAGTATGCATTCCTTTATTCTGTAGGGACGCTACGCTTTTACCAAAATCAAATTCAAATGCTTTTAATGACGTTTTCAAGATTTCTCTGAAAGGCTGGTTCACACGGCAGGATTTTCAAATTGTTGACCGATTTTAATTTATAAGAAACCACACATGTGGTGAGAAATTTTCCTTTAAAAATCGGACACTGACCGTCCTGATCCTACAGTGTGTGGTGTGATCACACACGAACCGATTTTACACACAAACATTCCCAGATCAGAGGTGAAATCTCGCAGAACTTCACGAAATCAAACGTGACTTTGAAGAAAACAAACATGAAAGCTTTAATTTTTATTAAAAACAATGAACGGGAGGTGTTTTGGGCATGTCCTGCCGGCAGAAGGCCCCCGGGTCGACCCAGGACAATCTGGAGGAAATATATCTCCAGGTTGGCCTGGGAACGCCTGGGCGTCCCAGCTGAGGAGCTGGTGGATTTGGCCGGGGAGAAGATGGCCTGGGATGCGCGACTGGGGATGCAGCCCCCGCGACTCGCACCTGGATAAACGGAGGAAGGCGAGGACAATAGACTTGTGACAGTTTTAAAAATCCAAGCAGCTGTTTTGATGAGAGATTCCTTTTGCTCCGTGCAGCGGAGTCCGTCAACTTGCTCTCTGATTGGCTACACGTCAATCTTCACAGGTAGATTCTCGGGGGTCACCACACATGCTGCGATGTCGGGTCTAGACAATCCAACATGTTCAATTTCACAGATTTGCAATCAGAGCAGTTCTGACGGCATTCTGAGCGGACCAGAGCACTCTTAACCCACCACACACAAGAGGATTATCTGATAAGATTATCTTTAGAGATCAGGCACATCTTTAAGATTGTCGGAGGAGGAGAATCGGGGCAAAAATCGGGTTAAAAATCCTGCCGTGTGAACCGGCCATTTACACACAGCAGTTAAATGCTCAAAACAATAATTTATGTCCCATAAAAGTGAATGTTATTACTACTAATTTTAACTTAGTTTTAAGCACTTCACCAAAAAATTAAAGCAAAACCTTGAAAATGTGTTAAAGCATCAAGCATTTTTAAGGATTCTGAAACACCAAGATCCTCTTTTGATGGGAATTCTTACAAATGTGTGTGATCTCTTGCAATATTGTAAAAGTGTGTGAACTAGTATCACTTCATATTTTAGCTCAGCACCTGGAAAACTGACTGAGTTTAAGCTATTTTTTGATTAAACATGATTAGTTTGGTAGCCATCTTGGTTTTTGTTGACTCAAAGTTATTCAGTTGTAGAAGAACATTAAAGACTTTCTGAAAGTTTTATTAAAATCTGTCCAGCGGTTCATGAGACACTTTGCTAATGAAAACATGCACACACACAAACACAGATACAGGCAAACCCCCCCTGATTGCCTGCCTTTGGCAGTGGATGATAAATATAAAAATACGTCTCAACGGTCTGAAACTTTCCTTAACACACATTAGAGTTAGACTTAAATGCAAAAACAATGTTTTGAAAATTGATGGTGTTTTCATTTGTTTCTTGTTGCATAAAACCATAATTTACATATTTCCAACTATTCTACCAGAGTTTTGGCTTGAAATTAGTCATCTGAAAACATTAAAAAAAAAAAACGACTGTAATTTTCTCTCAGTCGTGGAGATAACATAAGCAAAGCATCTATAAAATGGAAAAAACACAGATGTTTTTCCAGTCTAAAAAACACTCATTGCAAAGATCTGCAACACAGCTTTACAGTAGTCTGTGTCTACAATCAGAAACCTCTACACACAGCTTCAGGTGGACAATCTGTAAATAATGCAGATTAAATTAAACAATCTTGGTGGGAGTGGTCGTAAATCCGTTTCAGCTGCTATTACCTGCTCCATTGTAGCCTCATGCAACTCATTTAGATTTAGAGTGTAAATGCCATCCTCTGTTCCAAAGATCAGGTACTGATCTAGAAGAAGAAAAGAGCAAATTAAACATCATCTCTAATAAAAATAAGAAGGACCTGTACAGTATATGTGCATGTACCTTTGGTGTCTGGATGAATCCAAGAAGTGGCACAGTTGATCTTCAGTGGACAACCATCAAACACTTTAGAGAAACATGCTCCCATCTGCAACAAAAAGAAATCCAGCTCAGAACAGGCAGCATCTGGCTCTGCAAAGCACCGAAATGCCAGAGAGGACTTAATGAGCTGGAGTTCAGCCGAACCACAAAGCAGAAAACTCTGTAGACCTCAAATATCTACAGAATTTACAGCAGCAGCTCAGATGAGACTTTAATAACAGTGTCCATAAAACCAAGCCAGCAGGGATGAGCAAAGACTACCAGGGACAATGCAGATGATTCACTCACCAGTACTTTAGGAGTGGGTGGCAGGCCGTTTATCGCTGGTTTCTAAGGAGCAGAGGAAACAAAAAAAAAGAACAACAAAAAAACCATAAGATACCACAGAGGGTGAAGACACAAAGCAACATGAATAACTTTAAATACAGATCCATAATTCAGCTCTAGCATAAACAGCAAGCTATAAAAAACAAGCAATATAAACCATTTTAGTGCATGTTTTTCTCAAATGTTCAGCATGGCTGCCAAATCACTCTAACCATAGATCTGTTGAAGGAAAAACTCCATATTTGAGGTTTCAGAGTGAAGTCAGCCAGCTAGCTGGAAATGCAGCTCATTTATAAGCTCTTTAAAAAATCTAAAATTGCCTCAGATTAGGAATAAATGTCTAGAAATAGGTTGTGAAAAAATGAACTCACAGGAAATTCCTTCTTCTCCTTCCGTTGATGCGATGGTTGTACATTCACACTTTCATCTGAGTCATTATCTGTTGTAAACAGAAGAGCCAGATTAAACTGGATCAGAGGTGTGATTATTAATCTGAACATCAAACTAGAATATAAAGATTTTAAAATCCGACCAATGTACATCTGCCTTACTTACCTTTAGATTTATTTTTAATGGGAGCTTGTAAATAGAATAAGTATCCATTTAAAGACAAACTAATTTAAGAGGATAAAACCCAAAGAGAAAATGTAAAAAAAACTGCTCAACTCACCAGGATCAGATGCATGAGACAACATGCCAGGGCTGCTGACGCTGGCTGACAGGAAGTCAGAGGATAAGTCGGTCTTGTTGCCCTGCTCAGGTGTACTCTGTCTGCGAGACACCTGGCTCGGTCCGTTCTCAGAGCTAGGGAACCGGCGGACTGTCAAGGACCTCTCATCGTTTAGTCCCAGCTCCTCTGAAGAGCTGTTTAAATGTGGCTGGGGGTGCATTGAAACCATTTCAGCCTTTTATCAAACTGATAAATCCAAACATCTTAAGTTTGAGCCTTACCTTTGGAGGCAGGGGGGGAGGAACGCACGGCTTAAGTGTCGACCTGAAATCGGGTTTTTAACCAATAGCATGTAAAATTCAGAAATGAAACTTCATATTTGTATGATAACATTTGAGTCTATGAAGGCAACTTACACTTCGATTTCATCAAAGGCATCTTCTAGATGAGCCATGTGTCCCCTGCAGATGATAAATATAAAAATCATGATGGAATTAAAGCGTAGCTACTTCTGAATGGACATCAGTGAAGCAAATGTTTATGTAAAATGTGTGACTGGTAGAAGAAAAAAGTTTTTACAAATACACCGTCAATTATCTCTGAAATGCCTCATTCAAACGGTAAAATGTATCCCTGGCAGAACTCAGTTTGAATCTAAATCTGTTTTCACACCACGCATGCTGAATGGATGGGTGTCAGGGCGATTAATGTATAAAGAAGTGATGAAGCGGAGGGTGCACTGGTTGGTGGATGGAACTACAACATACAGCAAACACAGTATTAGTGTTACCGTTGGAACAATTCATCCTCAACGCTTTTGAGAAGGCTCCTTCGAAGGACAACACGGGTGAGGCAGACAAACAAAAGGAAAACAGAGAAAAGTGAACAGAAAAAAAAGTCAAAGCACAAGGACAAGTGAGAAGGTGCATAAAAAACTAAAGCAACATATTAAAACTCTAGACAGGAGGACTGAATTCATCGACAGCAGGTGAGTAAGCAGGTTAGCGTGACAGGGTGACTATAGTTAGGACTAACATGCAGGCATGTCAGCATAGAAGTGACAAAAATACAACCACGGGTTTGATCAATGTCCAGTAAAAAACACAAGTGAGAAACGTTTATCTATTATAAGCCAGGTAGTGAAAGGTGCGGTAAACAGAAGGGGTTACCATAACAACCATTTACATTGATTACCTGGACATTCCTCCGTCTGAGAAGTGGCTCCATGGTGAGGGAAAGTCATTATCTTTATTCACATCCTTTAGAAAGACAGACGCACACAAAAATAAAACTTTAACACTTTTGCCTTAAACCTATAAATGAAGACAACAATCGATGAACAGTATATATTAAACTTAGCATTATTACCATTTCAGAATTAGCCTCAGTTTCCTTCTCAAGAGGAGGCTTAAACTGGATCTTGTCAACTGTAAGAAACAAAACATTTTCTTCAGATTTTTTTCCTTGCACACATCTTTGACACTAGAGGGCACCAGTACTTAACAGACACACAAAGCCTTGCCAGTGTGAGCAGGAGCCTTGGGAAACCCTCATTCTTCACATGAAGTCATGCGCAACAATGAACCAAAATATAGATGAACTGCTTCCACAACCCTGCAGAGATCCTTTCCTGATTTACGATGCAGCTTCGTAAATGTTTGGTCTGGGGTTTGAAGACAAGTTGCTCACTTAAAACAAATACAACTCACACTTGACACTAAGCAGATCTGTTAATGTTGGGAAAAAATGGTTCCAGAGCAAGAACCGCTAATAAATTATCTTAGTTTAGGTTTCAGGTCACGTCGTGTCAAAGGTTTGATCCAGCAGGACAGAATGGCTCACAAAGAGAAGGTAACAAAACAATAATAAACCAACCTGCAGATAAATACTCTCACGTGATCAGCTTCTCATTAACAAAGAAACTTTGTTCAACAAGTCAGCCCAGATTTGTTTTCTAATCTAGTGTTTTTCTTACGTGAGGTACGCTAATGATGCGGTGATGTTTGTTTTTTTAAAGAAAAAGTGAAGTGAGAAAAACTAATTTGTTAATATAAAGTTTTTAAAAAGTAAAGCATCGACTTTGGAGCCGACATATGAGACACACTTATACATCCTTATGAGTGCAGGACTAATCACCTCCAACAATATATTAGTTCCATCAGTCTGACAGGAACCAAGACGTCACAATAGTCTAATCATTCAACTCCAAACAAGATAAAACGGCACAAATAGCCACTCCATGCAGAGGAACTCATAGTTTAGTGACACAATAGAAACTCAAAGCCAAAGTTCGGTTATGCTGCAACATTGTCCCCATTCCCAGGAAGTCTTAGAACTAGACAAACGCACACCGTCTCACTGCACTGTCACTAACCTGCATCCCCCCTGTGTCCCTCAGTGAAGATAGGATTTGGTCTTTCTTGATCTGTTCCATTGTTTGCTTCATGCAGAAGGGAAGGTCAGATAATAGTGAGAGATTGAGATACAAACCAAACAGGACGTACATCTGGCACAAATAACCACAGCTCACACAAGAACAAAACACAATGAAAAACGTAGATGTGTAAATAAATACACTAATAATGTGATGGATGGACCATTACAAAAACACAACACTGATGAAATGAGTAAATGATCACAACCTACAGAAACACAACACAACTTCCCTGGAGGGTATCAAACAGTGCAGCTAAACGGGATCCTCTGCCTAAATGTAAACATCTGAACCTGGAAACAGAAGTAAACCTCCAGACAAGCTCAGGCTTTATGTCCAGGAAAAAATACAGACAACAATTTAAAGTAACACGAGCTACACAGATCAACAATGTACTCCATTCCATCTACTTTCCATTATCACCGAGCTATTATTATATTTTACAAAGTTCATGGTGAATATCAGCTGTTCTTCCAGAAGGGTGTGACCAACCCAGACCTGTCAGGTCTGCTGTATAGGTCACGCCCATCGGGAAGAACAGCGAGATGTCACACCTACAGCGGTGACACTTCTGATGAAGACCACGGATGTGAGTCGAAACATGTCAAGTGAAAAAGGTAAATAAAGACTTTCTTAATGACAAATGTCAGAAAAAGAACCTCAATGATGAACGAGGTATTACGGTATTATTCACACTGACAAGCTGTGTTTCTGGAAAAGTGCCAAACAATGCTACAGCATTAATGTGGCGATGCCTCAGACAACCCACGGAGTCTGAACAACCAGGCTGACTGATGACGACACAGGACTCAGGTCTTTGTGTTTACTTACAGTTCATCTCTGAGCGTGTCTTTTCAGCTCTGTTTTCTTTGTTGGTAGTCTGAGTGATGGTGTGTCTGACTGCAGAGATAGGCTGGGGGGGGGAAAACAGATAGTTTAAAAATAATAATAATTTAAGGTGTTGCAATAATCAAGCTGGTTATGTCAGTGTAGTTTCTGATTTGATAGTATTTCTCTAACAATCACTGATTAGTTTTTTCTCTTCGTATTTATTTATGATATTTCTCTATAGTATAATCCAAGTGCAATACATTTTATTCAGCTACTATAGTTTACATCTACAAAAAGCTGCATTAATTTATTATTTATCATTAATGACTTGCTGTTTCTTTAATATTATTTAGTTAACTGGAGAATATTGCTAACAATGTACAAAGCTAATATAAATACTACTACTACTATTCCTATAGACTAGTTTTTCTTCTTTAATATGTTATTCTTTATTTCAGAGAGAAACCTGATGTAATAAAAAAAATATTTTCCAGTTAACTACTGTGCTTCTTTACATCATCATCAAAAATGTCTGTTTATAAATTTTGACCTGAGCCAATGTACTGTATGGTGCAACTGAAATAAAAAAAAAAGGTCTAATTTGTCTTAAACAGTAGTTCAGCTCTCTGGGATTACTGGCTTATTTAAATCAGACAGTGTACCAACTTCAGAAACTAACTTAGTTCAAAGTAATCTATAAAACATTATTTTTAAAACTTGCAAGTCAAGCATTGCTGAAAGCTGCTTTTCTTGTGCATCATCACATTATTATGCATCCCAGAGGCTGTTTGTCTGCTACAAGCTCTATTGCTTGCAGTCAATAGCCTTTGGGTGTTTTTCCACACATCGTGGCCAAGACAGTGCCACTGCTGTCAGGGTGAGAAAAGCACAATAGTCTCCTAAAAGGCACTGGTACCACCTCTTTGGCTGCCACATAGCTGTGATGCAGACCCTAGTTGGAATAAAAATGTCAATGGAGAGAATCAATAAGAGCGGGGGAAGGGAACCTTTAGGGGGGCACTGGAAACTAGATTAAGTGAACCTCTTGGATTTTCTGTTGCTGCCAAGAAAAAAACAAATCCAGCAGTTCTAATATTTACTTCCAGCACTGATCAAGTCTGTTGACGTTTGCAGGGCTGTCATACTTTTATTATTCTTTTATTCCTAACAACATAGCCAAAGAGTACCGAAGACTGAAGCATATGATTTATGCTCAAATATTGTCTGTGAATGTATAATGTTGATTGCATCTTTGTTGGTCATCCAGGCTTTGTTTATTTTTTGCAATTTTCCAGTATTAAACCAGATTCTTCCAGAATATGAGGTGAGGGGCAGCAGTGGATTAGGGCTGTAATCAGAGGGCTGCTGGTTCGATCCCAGCTCCTACCAAATCACTTTGTCATTGTGTCCTTGGGCAAGACACCTCAACTACTTTACCTATGTGTGAATGTTGGTGGTGGTCAGAGGGGCCAATGGCACAAAATGGCTGCCTTGCTTCTATCAGACTGCCCCAGGGCAGCTGTGGCTACAAAGTGTAAGTGTGTGTATAATGGATCATCTGTCAAGAGCTTTGGGTTTCCTCAGAAAGAAATGCACAATAAAATATAATCCATTATTATTATTATTCATTATTAGTGAATACAAAATGTCATCTGACATTACCTCAAGGTCATCATCATCTCCTTCAACATAATGCTGGTGGTTGTCTGGGTTGTTCATCTTATCTAGAAGATCGACTGCAAGCCGCCTTGTTAACCCCGTCTGGGCCACAAAGACGTGCTGAAAAACAAGAAATGACAATGAAGACTTGATCAGATTAAAACTAAGATTTGTGTTTGTTTATTAGTATTCTAGAGGAGTGAAACAAGATCTCATGCAATGAGATCAAGTGATACTAAAATGTGACGATATTTCCTGCCAGGTGGCTGCTGTCTCGTTCAGTAGCAGTCAGCGTGACTTTGTCTGGCTAAGTTAGCACTGAAGATGCCCTCACAACTTTTAAGTAGTGCACAGCAGCATTTTGGGTGACCAATAGCAACGACAAATGGTGACAGAGTGACAAACAAGACAACCCAGAAAACCTAGACATGTTTATATTGCTGGAGAAGCATACTACCATACAGAAGGCTGGGCTGGGTGGTTGTAATCGTAGAGATGTTGGATTATGAGAGAAAAAATACAGTCCTTTCTATTTCAAAATAAAAGCATTTTCCATGTAAATAAGAGTAAAACTATTGTTTTATGTTATTAATGATTCCCGTTTGGCTGATTGATGATGTTGCTCAGGATGCTTCCATCATTTCAACATTTAAAAGCTATTAAATAAGATACACAACCACTTGATCCCTTTAGTAGTGTGGTCTAGTTTGTTATTGGAGGACACTGAAATAGTACCCAGAATGCTGAGCAGAAACAACTATCCTCAGACACAGGCACCATGTTATCAATGTGTCATTTAAAGAAAAATAACTTTTTATATTTCGATCAAGTTCTAAAATGATAAACAGGTGCTACAAACTTTGTTTTTTTAACCAATGAGATAAGACCCTCTACCTACAATATATTTAAGAGCCTCAGAAAAAGATGAAACTACCAAATGATTCAAGTCAAAGGTCTGAGTGTATGATGAAAAAGCAAGATGCTCTGCCAAAAACAGAAACCCCTGCTGAGGTCCTGAGTTCCATTTCAACACCAACTAAAAGAATGACTGATAATATTTTCTGTTTATAAAAAGCTCAGCTCCCAGAATGCAAAACATTTCTTAAAAATAAACATTTCAATCCCTCAAACGTACAAAAACATTTACAAAACATAAGAGTGTGATTTATTACCGATAGAAGTTTCTCTGCTGTGGGCCGCTTCTTTGGGTTCTTGGTAAGAGACACTTTAACAAAGTTATGGAAAGCAGCAGACCTGCAGGACAAGGACTGTTTTAATACATTATTCATCTCTGCTATCATCAAGACAATGGTATAACACGTTACCATATGGCAAACCTCTTTACCAGCATAATAATTATTAGGGCTGGGTATTGTTAGGAATGTCACAATTCGATTCGATTTCGATTCTGCAGGCTTCGATTCGATTTCGATTCGATTCAATATTGATCTATTAGCTTCGATATCGATTCAATAATAAGTAAATACACAAGTAATTAAGTACCTAACGGCTCTACGTTAACTTTTTTAGCTCATAGCACTGGTTCTACAGAGGTTGCAGATTTTGTAGCACAGAACAACAAGTTGTAGCACCAGCATAAAAATTCAGCTACAATATCTAAAAGTCAAAATGAGTACTTGTCATTCTTAACACACTGACAAAGTGCTTATAATGAAAAGACAATAAGAAAAAATATCTTCAAACATGTTTATGTGTCAGTGTAATTTCAAAAAGAACATTTATTCATTCAAATTAGTGTAGATTTGTTCAAAGTGTGAGTGTGCTGAGAAATGTGTGTAATTAGTGTTTAACTGTAGTGTGCATGCTGTTTGAGTTTTAGAAAAAAACATGGACGATATTATAGTTTGTATACATATAGTGATGTGTGGTTGTTGAGTTATCTGATTTGATCTTTCTTTTTTTAATTTGATCTTTTTCTTTGATCTTGCCACCCTTGTACTGTCTTTGCCCCTGCCTGCCCCCCGCCCCCCTCTAGATTCGCCCCTGGGGCGGAGCTGCAGCAGCGTGTCAGGCGGACTTCAGTGTGAAGCCGTCTCTCTCCCCGACTCGGACCGTGGACCCGTTTACAGACATCGATGTGACCCATTAATATTTTTAGTTCCTCTGGTTTAATGCGTGTCTGTGATTAAACCACCGGGAGACTTTTAGCGTCGCTAAGAGGTTTTTTCCGAACGGCTGAAACGCGTAAGAGACGGAACTCTGTCGCTAGACGAGAACTTTAATCCGTACAAGTGCGCAAATACTATATTCCACACGCTTTACATTGTTTTAACATTTTTAAACTTAATTCTGAAGGTGTGGTGGCTTTTATTTGGCCGTGCGCCATGATCAATTACGTGTTGAGGGAATAGCACAAGTGCTACGTCTAAAAATAGTTTATAGCACAGACCGTTTTTATCATCGCACTGCGACATGTATGTCACACTGTACAGCCCTGGCTAAGAATATTTTTCTATAATATGTGCAGTATTACAAATGTTTAAGAACAAACTGACCCCAGTGTTTCCTGTCTTTTTTTTTTTAGCAGAATAAGCAGTACAATAATACGTAAGCAGAACGTGTATTGAATACAAACCCCAGCTGTAACAAACAGGTGCTTTTTTAACACCTCTAAAGTGTGTGTAATAGTAGAAAGTATTTCTTTCTTGCTATACATTCAAGTTATAAAAGAAATGTAAACAGAAGCACAAAATGTGCATCCTCCACATCTTTTACAACGCTGAACACTCTCACTAGAGTGCTACCCACAGCGCCCCTACTGGCCGGCGGGCTGAATCGATTCATAAAATGTGATGAATTGATAATGAATTGAGAAATTAATAATTGCAATGCATTGATGAATCGATATTTTTAC
The DNA here is from genome assembly GCA_006937965.1 of Callopanchax toddi. Classification (NCBI taxonomy): domain Eukaryota; kingdom Metazoa; phylum Chordata; class Actinopteri; order Cyprinodontiformes; family Nothobranchiidae; genus Callopanchax; species Callopanchax toddi. Next base: position 1,053,720 of record SSNR01000065.1, on the reverse strand, counting down.
CCAGCCCTAATAATTATTCTCAGATGCTCACCATTTGTTTTTGTCTTTAAGCTTAGGAGGCTGGAAACTACTCTTCGACATCAAAAACAAGGCCCTAAAAAAGAAAAAAAGAAATGAGTCCAAACAAATGCACACACAACTTTTAAAGCCAAATGCATTTTCTATTTATATCCTAATCAACTCTTTATTTTAAAAACAGGACGGCCATTTAAGCTACTGAGACGTGATGAAACCTTCGAGGAAACACAAAAGCAGGAAGCAGCCTAAGAATCCTGAAGGACTCTTCTTGGTAGCAGTAAACCACACCTCATTGGATGCAGGTCAAACATTGGAGGCTGCAGTTCAGCCAGCTCAATGGATGTGATGCCAACAGCCCAGATATCACACAGCTGGTTGTAGCCTCCATTCTTCTCTACTGCTGCTACCTCTGGGGCCATCCTAAACAACAACAAAATACTTTACAATGTTTTAAAACTAAGGGTTAAGGACAAAGAAATAAACTCATATTAATGCTGAAATGATCTAAAATGAGTACTACAAAACAGAGACCTGTATAGGGCTGTCACGGTAACCGCACAAATGAAATATTGCGATATTAAGAAACCTACCGCGCTGCATGACGGGCCACTGCAATTACCACACCTGACAATACTGATGATGATGATGAGGTAAAGTGCGCGCTGATGGAGGAGATCGTACACATGGAAGATGGAGGGAGCGGTGCCAGTGCGTCAGCTGCAGCCCAGCCAGAATCCTTGGCGGAGACAGTGCTGCCACCAGCGGCAAAAAAAAAAAAAAACCCGC
>SSNR01000065.1:990050-1052906 GCA_006937965.1 Callopanchax toddi | reverse complement strand
GGGGGGGGGGGGGGGAAACCCGGTGCTGATGTTTAATGCGGACCTCCTTGCGTGAGGGAGTGTTTGAGGTCCAGTTCTATGTGCGCTCGGCTCGTGGAGCAGATTTTGCGTGTCAACAAGCCTCCACAGCTTATAAATGCTGCTCTGATAGCACATTACAACAGAAAGTGTAGTTAAAGAGCATATATTAAGTTCTTTTTTTTTTATTATTCTGATAAAACTCTGTCCAAAAATACTATTTGAAATGTTTATTGAGGGTATTTTGTTTTACAATACATTTTTTAAAACCATTTTTCTAGTCCAAAGTGCCCCTTTTTGCAAAGCTTCTAAAAACGCTTTTTTTTTCATATGTGGACCTGTGACGTCAGCTAAGGGAGCTCCTAGCTAGGTGGCGCTGCTTACAGTGTTGTCAGATGTAGATAAATAAAGTATTTGTAGGATAATTCAACACTCTGTACGATCAATAATCCCATAAATATGATCATTTGAGCCCTTTGTTGTGTGGAGTTTGTGTAACAGATGCTTGTTTTAATCATTGTGTTAGATTTTTTAAAGCTAAACTACTTTAACATCTCAGACAGGCACCGCTCTAGTCTGCCAGCTGCCTGCTCGCTGTCGGCGATGAGTTGTTAGTTTTAGGTTAGAGCGCTCTTTAATCGAGTCGGTGTGAATTCATTTTAATAAAAAATGCTAAATTATTATGTTTATGAATGCCAATCGCCAGTCTGTCAGGACACTGAGTCAACAACGGGACGGCTTCCTTACCGGTACGGTGACTTCTGTTTGGAGACGAAAAACCCCGGTGGTCCTGGTCTAGTCCAGGACTGGATGTGATGGAGTCCCACATACCGACGAAAAACATTCAGTGTGACTCTAAACAGGCGCCGTTACTTCGATCCATTCACCGGAACCGCTGTTAGCACGCAGCAGCTAACAGGAGCTAACGGGGAGACTTGAGTCTCGTTTCCATGCCAGGTTTGGTACGGTTCGTGGTGGGTCGTAATCCGGTACCGGTCCGCGATTTCATGAGAGCATTTCCTTCAGGTGTCTGACCCTCACCTGGCTGGCGGGGTACAGTAAATCCATGCCGCAATGCTCTCCAGAGGGGATTCCCGTTCCCAGCGGGGCTACCAAGAGGGGATTCCCGTTCCCAGCGGGGCTACCAAGAGGGTCTTCACGGCGGGGTTTCCAGCCTGACCCGACACTGTTTCGGTCAGCCTCGAACCGTTTAGCTGTATCCTGTGAAACTTTTTATAAACCCTTTCATTTCTTAACAATCCACCTGAACGCAGCTCAATGTTTGGAGCTCTGATGATCAAAACCTGGTGCTAAACGCTGGTATTTTATCCAGACCCAAGTGAGGAGGTGGGTCACGGTCTACAGCTGGACCGACAGGGTACAGCCTTACAGGACTGATTGTTTTTATCTTTTTTTTTTTTTTTTATCTTAATAACTGCTCACTATAGTAATAAAGTAATAAAATAACGGCACTCTGGGGGTTTGTTTTGCTCGTCACAAGTAGTGATAAGTGGATCAGTTTTCTATATAGAGAACGAACGGTCTCCCTGAACTGTCGTCACTTCCGGTTTGGTGAAAAAATTGACAATTCTCACAAAAACGAATCCAAGAGCCTAAATAAGCTGAATTTGTGTAAATTTTTATTCAGAAAAATTTTCTATTATATTTCTCTAAACATTTGTTTAAGGGAGTGTCTAACTTAAAATATGCTCTTTAATCCATATCTGATCGCGTGCTGAGCACCGGATTGCAAAGGGGCGTTTGAGCGGATCAGGTCCGACACCTGATGGCGGACTAGTGTTCTTCTGCTGCAGAGCGCAGGACGTCTGGATCACAGGTCTGCGCTCAGCAGCACAGAACCTCAGTCTGGGCTGCAGGTATTGGTTGGTGGAGATGCAGCGCTATTTCTGCATCCTTAGTTCGAATTGTTAGTGGGGACAATTCAGTGATTGCCTATGATGGTCTGATGGCGCGCGCGCAAACCTGTCAGAATGACCGGCGCCTTTCAGATCTTTCCGTCAGAGTAAAAAAACAAAACAAAACAGTTAAATACCGGAAAGTTCCGTTTAATGCGACCCCTGATCCCCTGACACGGTGGCGTAACAACCAAGAGTGATTCTCTTTGCTCTCCAGAATCGCACGCAAGTACACGTGTATTTGCGCAACGAGCGCACCTTCCGAGAGGGTTTTCAGTGTCGCTGGAAATGTTGTCACCCCTCTCAGATCCTGTCTGAAACCGCATCAGGTTAACATGCTGGTTTTCCTTGCGCGTAACAAGGACATGACAGAGCTATAAATCACCGTTATTTGTGTGTGAAAGTGAAATGATAGAGCCCCCCCGCGCCAGGTTAATCTTATTTTATATACTTGATTTTAACAAAACGGGCGCTTTTTTATTTTTATTTTATTTTAGTAATTTACAAAGAAATGTGCTAAATAAATAAAGTGCTGCAATAAAATCGCACACCGCAATATTGAGCCGCCCTGACTCACCGCACGGGGAATTCCTCAACCGCGACAGCCCTAGACCTGTATCAGCAGGATACAGGTTTGGATCCCTGTCCAAGAGTTCAATGTCTCACTCTAGGACACCACAATGGGAACTGACCTCATCTAACTACTAATGTAACCACAAGCTGTGAAAGGAGCCGTGTACTTACCAATAAGGTGTTCCAATGAAGGACTTTCTTTTGGCAATGGTGGCTGTTATTTTGGCTGCAACTCCAAAATCAGCTGTAACAAGAAGTGACAGGGCTTTTCAGCTTATGCAATGCACAAACAACCAAAAGTCACAGAGGATTTAAAGTCTTTTTTAAAGTCCTCGAGCATTAGGGTGGTAAAAGGCGTCTTACCCAACTTCACATCTCCATTGTCTGTTAGAAGTATGTTGGCACCCTGTTAACAAATCCCATAAACATTTGTTAAGTCTTAAAATACTGAGCTGAGTTGTTTATTCCAAACAGTGGCATTATGTGGAAGAAACCTCATTAACAATTGGTCTGGATGAAGCAGGGACTTTGTATTTGTTTACATCTGATTTGACTTTCGGTAAAACAGTCCAGTATCACAGTTTTTGACACTAATTATGTTGGCTGTGACTGACAGACTGCGTGTTAGCATCCTGCAGCGAGAGTAGAGGAAACAGGAAGTGCTTGCTGCATAAAGCTGAGAAAAGATAATAGGCCCAGCCCTGACCTTTATGATAACACATCAGAGTGAGGCTCCAGCCTATGCACACATTGGTCAAGCATGATCAACTACAGCTGGACTTCAAAACTGCTGCAAATGGCTCTATTGGTCACTAGTTTCTGAGTGAGTTCATTCTCAGCTGTGCTCTTTTTGGCTCGAGTCAACACTTTTCCTGTGTCTGAATTTTTTTTCTCCCATCAACAGATGCATTTACACCAGGTTTTTATAATTTTTTGTTTAAATGTTTCTGTTTGCAGCACATCACTATAGGTATTACAAACAATTAATGTCAATAATAAAAGCACAAAGAGACAATACCTTGATGTCACGATGCATCTTGCCCTTGATGTGCAGATATCCCAAACCCTTCAAAGGATATTCTATTAAAACTTCAGCTGACACCTTCAGCACTGTAATATTCATTAAAAATATAATTTCAAATTACCTGAAGGGTTTCTCTGCTGACATATGCAATCTGAAGCTCTGACAGAGGTCCCGTTACTGCATCAAAATAGTTAGATTCAGTGTGTGCAGGATTTGGAAAGCAAAAGCATTTAGGTAGTTATGGATTAGAAAAGTTTACCATGATAGATATCCTGCAGAGATCCTCCACCGCAGTACTCCATACATATCCAAAGTTTCTCTCGACTGGAGAAGAAAAAAAAAAGACTAAATCTCTAAACTGAAAAGTTTACATGCATTTTGACAGTGGGGATATAACAGTATAAACATTTTATATCATGATTATTGTGAAGAATTTCTTCACATTTACCGTATTTGCCCGCATATAAGACGAGGTTTTTTTCATTGAAAATAATTTGAAAAAGGGGGGGTCGTCTTATTATCGCGCCCTAGTTTTTCCGGCGGAGGGCGCAGGCTTTTTGGTCAAAGCGGCAGGAAGCAGCTCAGACCGCGAGCGGTTCCAGAGGTCCGGGTCTGGCCTAGTTCAAAGTTACAGGTCTAGTACTGAGGATTAAAATGTCCAGACCCAGCAGGTGTTTTCAGCAGCAGACTGTACAGGTGAGGGCTCGCGTCGCTCGCTCGATTCACACACGCATTCTCCCTCAGAACCTCATCTGTCTCACCGTTCTTTATATAATGCACCCGACACACACACACACACACACACACACACACACACACACACCCCTACACACTCCCTCACACATGCAGCGGGTTTGTATGTGTGTCTGCGCAATAATTGCGCAACAGCGGGTTTGTGTGTGCGCGCGATCATGGCGCAACAGTGGATTTGTGTGTGTGTGTCTGCACGATCATGGCGCAAAAGCGGGTTTGTGTGTGCGCGCGATCATGGCGCAACAGTGGGTTTGTGTGTGCGCGCGATCATGGCGCAAAAGCGGGTTTGTGTGTGTGTGTGCGCAATAATTGCGTAACAGCGGGTTTGTGTGTGCACGTCATCATGGCACAGCAGCCGGTTTGTGTGTCTTTTCGTTCATGGCGCAGCTGTGTGTGTGTGTCTGTGCATTTTGCCGCAGCAGCGTGTGTGTGTAAACAAGCTTCCCCTACATGAAAACTCCATCTCAGCTCCACAACTGGATGTGAAGTTCATCAGTGTCTGATGATCGCGAAGTTGCACAATCTGACCGTGAAAGCTCCTGTCAGCAAAGGTGCGTTCGGGCAGAGAGATCAGTACAGTGGACTGGTGGACTAGTTGTGTGCACCACTGTTAATAAGCAAATATTAAAGCAGTCTGGAATTATAAGTAGCATTAGTTAAATTATTTTCTCAAAATTTCAATAAAAATTGTTTCTTTAAAAAGTGAATTTAGTCTTTTTTTCTGAAGATTAGTCTTGAAAAGGGGGGGTCGTCTTATAATCAGGGTCGTCCTATATTCGGGCAAATACGGTAATTATATCATTGCATTTTAATATAGTAGGGGGTTAGTGGAAAAACAGCAGAGATGGAAGAATTACTGGGTTTTCCAGCCTTCTACATGTATAATACTGGTAGTAATAATAATAATAATAATAATAATAATAATAATTAGCTTTTTTATTAGTAGTTAGCATTTATCATTTTACCCAGTGACATGTTCAATGTCTGTTGTCTTTGTTGGAAAACATTAACATGGCGTTCAGCATCAGCTGCATAATAAACAAATATCTAACAAGTTGATTAAAGTCTGCAGGATGAAAACGTGATGGCCCAGCACTCAGTTTATGTTTTCTAGAGCAGAGAAAACTGTGGGCTAATTTAGTGATTTTCACATGTTTGTTGTTGTATTTGTTTTGCTTAAGTACGGGTATGTTCTTGGGGCTCTTAATGTGAAGGATTTTTAGAGAAAGGTATGCCTTCGTTTGCTGTTGGAATAATAAAGACAGAAATTGGACTTGTTAAACCAAAAACCTCTGATTTCAGCAGGCTGGAAAGCTAGCCAAATTTGCATTAGCTGCAATCTAGCAAGCAAATGCAGATGAATTGTTGGACCTGTGCTTCTTCCTTACATACAGTTTTCTTTCCTTACATTGAGCCGATAAAGAAACTATTAAAAAAAGCTTTCCTCAACACTTTTATACCATACAGCCTCACAACAGGTTATGTTACTCTAGATCAGGGGTGGATCCTGGTCCTCGAGAGCCACAGTCCTGCACATTTTAGTGGTTTCTTCTCTTCAACACACCTGATCTGAATTAGTGGGTGATTAGGAGCATTCTGGTTGCTTTGAAGGCACACTGAGGAGGTAATTCAACCTTTAAATCAGGTGTGTTGAAGATAGGACACCTCTAAAACATGCAGGACTGAGACCCTTGAGAACCAGGATTCCCCACCCCTGCTCTAGATGGTTTAAAATCACCATTCCTCTCTCACTGCTGTCTCCCTATTGGACAAGGAAAAACTTCCTGTGGCTTCTAAAAAGTGCAGTCAATGAAAACAGTTTAAAATGTAAATTACATTTTAAAATAGTAATACTATCTCTAGGAAATGTTTCCACAGTAACCATTAAAACTTGTAACCAAGTTTGAAAACGCAAAAACACAACATAAGCAATCAAGGTTTACAATTGTACAACAATAAGGTAAAAAGAAGGTTGCAGGTTCGAATCCTGGCTGTGGCCTTTCTGCGTGGCATTAGCATGTTCTCCCCATGCATGTGTGGGTTTCCTCTGGGTATTCTGGTTTCTTTTCCGCACAGATCACAACATGCCTGATGGGTTAAAAATTGTATGTTGCTTTTGGACAAAAGTGTCTGCCAAATAAAATAAATATAAAAATGATTTTGCATCTTTTTTCATTGATGTAGTTTCTCAGTAAGAAGGATGTCTGACCTGAGATCAATTAAGCAGAAAAATGATGTCAACCCTCAAGACAAAAATGAAACAATGACCTGAAGGTAACTGATAAAAACCACAAGATTATTCATGCGATATCCAGGAAACTGATCCTAACTGCTCTCAGAAGTTTGTTTACAACTATACTGCACATTTTAACTGGTTGCGCAAATTATGTCTATTCTTTAACATAAAAATTAATTTCCTCAGGTAAACTACAGTTATTCTGGTATAATAAACAAAGTCTCAGAATAAATAATGCATCAGGGGTTGAACATCATATTTGCACTGTAAGCAGTTGTGCTCTGTGTGGAAAGACTAAGCAAGACATACCTGCTGTGCTAAAACAGGCACCTCTTTTTACTAACAGCCACATAAAAGAGTTCAGAGGCTCAAATTCCAGTTAAACCTGCTGGAACTCTGAATCATTTTAGGATAGACCAGATCTACTTCCTCCAAGATAAAAGCCAAAAACACAGACCCCAGTAAAAACATAGAAGCATAGTCCTGATACAGAAGAGGGACTCGTGAAGTGTTTGAGTCATAGTTTCACACGACTGTGTGACGAGCTAACTAAGCACATCATGTGAGTTTTGAGCAGCAGCCTGTTAAATCGTTTTAAGTTGTATTTGAATTCCATAAATGTTTCACCATGACTGTAAGAGAGGAAGAAAGAAGTTCAAAATGACAAAGCAGGGTATTTTCAGCCGTCTCATACCAGAGGTAGCTCCCGAAGTAGGCCACAATGTTATGGTGCATGCATTCCTTCACCATGAAGATTTCTTGCTGAATGATGGAAAAATCATCTCCTAAAAAACAGAGGAAGAAATCAGAGAACTGGACAAAAAGTTTTCTAAATCATTTTCCTTAAATAAAAATTTGGGAGTGTGTGGAAAAAACTGATCTGATTTAGAGTTTATTTATAAAACTGGTGGGATAAAATGGTTCTGTACACCTTAAAATTCAGCTTTTCAAAAGTCTACCTTACTGAATACAAAAGAACAAACCTTTCACATTCAATTCTGAATGTACAAGCTCAAAACTATCTGTGTGTAAATACTGCAGAGTGCAGATCAGATGGCAACATTAGAGATCAGATGGCAACATTAGAAGAAGAATCACGCACTTTTAAAGTTTGTGGTCTTCACCAATTTCCAGAGCTCCTTCCCCAGTGCACTCATAACACATGTGACCAATAGGAAATGAGAAGAAAAAAACTATGCAAGCCAAGCTGCTCCCGGTTGTTCAGACACACAGCCCTGGAAACCATTAGTAGGAGTTTAAGATCTACCAGACTACCAGCTTCAACACTTTATCAACACACCGTCATCAAAGGCAACAGTCCAGATTGAACCCATGTTGTGACACATTCTGCTAAAAACTTTAAACTCTAAACAGCAGGCTCTGCAGCAACTGAAGCAGAATTTATGGCCAGTAAAGACTTTTCTCCACATTTATGAGTCAAGTCTACAAGCAGGTATAGAAACTGGTTTCCTGATTTATAAATCATGTAATGAAATTATATGTGACAACTCAGTCAGTATTACACATATTGTAGCTAATTATGTGTGATCTTACTCTGCACGTTACAACTGGATTTAGGTTAAGACAGCAAACATCACGGCTGCATTAGTCAGATCCTTTTGTTCAAACTAACCAAAGAGCAACGGTTTGTTTCCAATAAAGGAACTGCTGCCAGGTGTAGGCAGTCTCATATAAGCAACTAAATTTAGGTCAATTTGGATTTTGTCATGTGTCAAAATTTCCAATAATACAAAAAACATCTGAGTTATACGTCAACCAACTTTATCCTTAAAGCTAACTGAATCATAACCTTACTGAGCTACAATTTCCTATGTCTGCTGCTCACAACATATACTACTCTAGGTGTTAACAGATTGCACAAGATTTGAGCAAAACAGTTTCAGCTTCACATTTGTCAACATAAAAAAATCCTAGTTTAAAAACTAGCCTGAAAAACATCAAGTATTTCTTTTTTTTTTAAATGCTAGTCTTTTATTCTTAATTATGTACACATTTTCTGTCATAAAAATTTAAATTAAACATTAAGAAAAGCACAAAAGACAAAGGTGAAACACTCTTAATAAGTTTAAAGTCTTCAGGCACAGTAACTTCTTGTTTATTATTTAAAGGTCACTAGTTGCCACAACTTCACACCTTTAACATGACAGAGGAAAAAAACCACACAAAAAACAATTATACTTTGCCACATTAAAATTATGATTAACTAGTTTGGAGTAAAAGGTTTATGGTTGTAAGATTGTGCTCATGCATTTCTGCAGCTGCATGAACTCAAAATAGAACAGCTGCTGATTGCATACGTTATATCTAATGAGAGAGCGAAGAGCCACAGAAGTTTAAACAAAGATCATTTCAATGACGTGACTGAGGTCAGCACAAAAAAGTCACAAGTCACCCCACAGTGTTGGTGAGTTGAGGACTGAGAATGTAGCCACATCCTCTTGAGCTGAGCACTTCCCTCAGCTCTGAATACACACATTCTTGCTCTTCGAGTCAGGTTTCTATTCATTATGTAGGAGTTATTTGATATTACGTCTTGATCAATTTTACAATAAGATGATTTGAGTAAAGTGAAGTGGTTTTACAGGCAGAGCTGGTTCTGAGTCAGATAACTGTACGGATTAAATAAGGAAAAGTTACTGTCTATGATCCAACATCTTTTCAAAACACAAGCTCAACTACTCGCACAGCTGGAGTAAAACATTCCCATAAAACAGGCCAGTGGAAGAATATATACGGGATCAACTAAAAAACATAAGACAATACTAAGTAGAAAGAGACCAATACTGACATACACTAGATATACAGGAATTGGTGTATATGTTGTCTCCAATGTGCATCAATGAAAATATTGTTTAAACACCTGAATGCATGAATCAGTTAAATAGCAGTGTTTGCAAGAATGTTTGATCCACGTATTGCCAAACTGGCAGACGTGGGAGCAGCTCAGGCAGGACATTTTTGAAACATATAGGACAATGTCTTCACGTGCTGCAAAATGGTATCCATTTAGAATAGAATAGAAAAGCCCTTTATTGTCCCTCAATGGGGAAATTCAGGTGCACCAGCAGCACAGTGATGGCAAGTCTAAAACAAACAGATCCACACAAGGCTAAAATAAATAAAAGTTGAAAAAGAATAGTGACTGTAAAATATTTACAGCATAAGTAATGACACAAAAAATAGCAGCATAAATGCTAGAAATAGTATCTGATATTTAATGATGTGCAGTATTCTGAGTCACAGAAGTGAGACTGAAGGGTTTTTGTTTTGAAGGCTGTACGAATATATTTGTGCATAAAAAGTTCAGTGCAAATAACAGCAGGGATGTAAACACTGATGAGGTTTGTTGGGAGTGATGGTTATACAGCATCAGCTGATTGGAGGAATGACATATTTAACAGATACTATAGTGACCTATGACATTTGTATATTTTACACTGTACTTTAAAGGTGGTAAATTAGAATTTAAAGAAAAAGGTACACGTGTGACCTCAAATTAGGGCTGCATGATTCTGGATAAAATGAGAATCTTGATTTTTTTTTTTTGCTTAGAATTGAGATCACGATTCTTTTCCAATATAAATATTTATTGCACTTATTACCTGCACATCAACTTTGTCACAGCTGACATTGAACATAAAAACAATGAATGTCTCTTGTCTTCTCTTACATACACGACCTTTGAATAATTTTAACGGATTATTGTTTGTGTCTGTGCAAATTATTCTGTTCAGTAATGATTCTGATGATGATGGTAATTGTGAGACCTGATAGGAAACTATAATCCTTCTGTACTTCTGATACAGTGTCTCATTAAGTAAAGTTTTCCAGTAGCTGAACTGTATCTGATAATTATTGTCAATAAAAATGATTTGAGGTAGGGCTGCACAATTAATCGTAAAAAAATTGTGATCTCAATTCAGACTTCAATGCAATCTCATTCCCAAATGACAACAATTCTTTAAAAAAAGATGTTGATTTGTACTGATTTGATCTGGGACATAATCTGCATGAAAACAAGCGCTCCCTTTTTCTCCCTAAAATTACAAAGTTCAAAATTGTTATTATTACTTCCGGTTTGGTGAAAAAATAGATAATTCTCATAAAAATGAATCCAAAAGCCTAAAAAAGCTGAAGTTGTGTAAATTTTTATTCATTAAAAGTTTCTATTATATTTCTCCAAACATTTGTTTAAGGGAGTGTTTAAGCTGCAACTTGCTCTTTAAGTGCGGTTCCGTCGGGACCTCACCTCATTATGTCCCTCCGCTGTGCTTGTCCAACAAAAACCGGGTTATTGTTTTGTCGGACCAGTGAAAGGAGCATAGAAGTCTAATTTCTCCGTGGGAAAGATTACTAACCAGCAAATTTCGGGAAAAATGGAAACAAAAGAATCGTTAAGAAGAATAGTTAAAGTTGAAGGTGTACAATTCCGTTGGAATTGGTCTGTTGGAACTGGTTCTATGTCAGAACTGGTTCTCGATGCCCACCCCTACTTCTAATGAGATGTCCTGTCTAAGGAGAAATGCTCATCTATAGTTATCATGGGGCGGCATGTAGCCCAGTTGGTAGAGTGGCCGTCTAGCAACCAGAAGGTCATTTGTTCGATCCCAGCTCCAGCAGGGTTACATTGTCGTTGTGTCCTTGGGCAAGACACTTGACCCACCTGGTCTGCTGGTGGTGGTAAGAAGGGCTGTAGTCTGCCCCAGGGCAGATGTGGCTACAGTGTATCTAACTGCCATTAGTCTGTGAATGTGTGTGTGATTGGGTGAATGACTAATGTAGTGTGAAGTGCTTTGGGAGTCCTAGGACTTAGAAAGTGCTATACAAGTACAGGCCATTTTACCATTCATTCATCAGTGATCAAAAGTAAAAGCTGAATCCACCTTGAAAAGTGTCTCTGAATTATCCGTTTAAACAAAGCCTCGCTGCTTAGCAGCTACAGGCCTCAACCCTTAAACTTAGTTTGCTTTGTCCCTTATTCATGCCAGTGTCACACACCTCCCGGTCTAACCTGTTTGATTACATGATACACCCAAAGACATTTACCTCTGGTTCTGTCTGAAAGGTGTCAACTGTGCAAAAGCCGGGTAGAAAAAATACTGTAAGTCCTTCCTTAGAAAGCAGCTACTTTTATCTCAACAAACAAAAATACAAAGAATATAAATTAAACAAATTAGGTACTGTAAACCTGTCAGTGGCAGAAAACTAATGAAGATCTAATAGAAAATAAATGGTTATTGTGAACTTTTATTCTACATTGAAACTGTTAATTTCACTCAAATTATTCTAGTGATGATTGCATAAAACATCAGCATTTTTCATTTCTATTTAAAAGTTGTGACAAAGGAACTGGTTTATTTTTTAGGTTTTTACAGGTTTAACCCATATCCTTTAACACTTTAATCCCTTTTGTTGCAGTATTCCATATTTAAGCTCATGATTTGCAGGACAACTCCCTCCATCATCTTGAGTTTACAGACCAAAACATCAGACTTGAAAGAAAGAACAACCTCTAAATAAAATCACATTACCAGTCCCAGATCAAACCACCACCAGCAATGACTGTGAAACAATGAATGAAAGAGAAAAAATACAAGTGAATCTCTTCCTTCACTGGTTGTTAATCAGCTGAGTTCAGTCTGCATGGTGGTAGTACAAAGCCTTTACCATAATCCCACTAATCTGGATCACTCTATCTCTGCCACTAGGTCATCACCAGCATGGACCCTGAGCTGGGCACCATCAGAAATTTTTTTTGTTTGTTTGTTTTTTTACACACAAGTTCAACTCATTTAGCTCATAAAAAGATTTCATTCAGATTCAAGAACAATATTTAGATTTCCAGACTTCAATCAAAAATGTTACTTTAAATTTTTAAATGAATTAAAAATGTGATTTCATGTGATAAACAAAAGCTCTCACCTGGTTCCAACTTTATAATCTTGACAGCAGCTAGCTCTCCTGTTTGGATGTTTCGAGCCTGAAAAACAAACCATCACAAAAGTCATGAAGACAACACATAATGTAAACACCATCACAATAATTACATGTAACTATTCTCCAAGAAAATGTATTCATGCCACACAAGCTATATGATTTTTCCACTACTGTCTGACTTCACCAGGAAATGGTGGCAGATAATCCACTGTGGTTGACCTCTTACAGGATCAGTGCAAAGAAGGATTACGGACCAAATGTTTGGTTTGATCAGGAGATTAATCAATTCAGTAAAATCATCACTAAAGCTCCAAATGTGATATTTAAGAGAAGAGAAATATACACAGGAGACAGTTAGTCAGAGATGCATTAAGATGACATCTTAGATATTTAACTGAATAATTTTTTAAAACTCATTCAAAATGTCAAAATATTTCACCACAATATCACTCAAGATAAAACCTTATTCTATCTGGGTATGATCAAATAAATGACATGGCCAGTAAACCAATAAGTGTGATTAGATGATCACTTTCTCTGAGAGGTGTAATAAATCTATTCAGATTAAGCCAGTATCTCATTGAGCTGACTGCTAGCAACTAGTTTAAGACACCATTGTGCAAAAATCTGCAAATTTTCAGTTGGAATCTCACTAAATTGGTGCATACACCACTTTTACAACAAGGTTTATGAATGGCCAGGTCATGCTGGTAACATGACAACTTTTTATGACAGACATACAAACTCTTCTGTAGCAATTTAGTCACAAATCATGTTAAATATATCTGAATTTGTTAAGGCATTTACCCTAATTTAATGCACAAACTCATCTCCAAGTTGTGTCACCTTTCAGACTCATGGAAATTAAATTTAGAATGAAACAAGAAGGGTTCAAGATGTGCACATCTTTGACATTTTTATTTATTTAAAAAAAAATTTCTTGCAAATTTTTTTTATATATGTTCAAAAAATTAAGCCACATGAGAGGAAACTAAGAATAACATGAACATTTTGATACTTTTAGGAAACTCTCATGAGGACTGTTCACCATTTGTCACCAACAGTCTCAACCCAGTGTAACACTGACTGGCTTTAGCAAAGCCTCAACTCCTCCATCAGACAAACTCAGCCTCACCACACCAACTCTTCTCTCCAGTATTTTGCTGTTTTTTTAACAGGTCACCTGAAATCTTAACCAAAGTCCTACTAAAGAGCAATAATAAATAGAGTTGACTGGATCACTCAGTCCACTCCTCAACCACGATCCAATAAGCTTTTTATATGTTGCTTTTGTTAAATGATCATTGAAAGAGTGATTTTTTTTTCCAGCAAAGTTGCAACTTTGTAGAGAAATCCTTTAAGAAAAATCCATCCTTATTGACACTTGTGTGTCAAAGTAAGCCGCAACGTCTTACAAATCCAGGTCAAGATGGGACGCTCCCTAATCCGTGAAGCATGGGACGAGCAGCTAAATCAGCCGTAAGCCACAAAACCATCCAGTGTGTGGCCAACTTTACATAATAGGAATGTGCTGGTCATTCTCACGTATAAACATTAACCCACACAAAGCTTAAAACTACTCTCCACTAAATCCCACATACACAGTAAAAATCTTTACAAAAACCATCATCTTCTTATTTATGTTCTGCAAATGTTTGCAACTGTGAGAATGTATTCTGTGAAAGTTGGTGACAGTTCAGCTTGAAAGTGCAAGCATTTAGAAACCGAGCACTTGTTTACAACCTGTGGTTCACTTTACACTTCCTGAAGCAGATTTACCCAACTTGAGAACTGAACCAGGAAAGGAGAAGTCCTGAATTTACTGTTAACAAAATGATGCAGCAAACAGGCAAGACAGCTTCAACAACCTTTCTCAAACTTTGACTGATGGAATAATGAGTTGGGCATGCAACACGTGTCTTACAAGAAAAAAAAAAAAATCAGACAAAGATCAATGAACGTGCCAGAATGAAAACAGGTTCATCTGACGTCTGAACTGATATTAAAACTGTAATGAATGTGGCCCCTTTCCCTAAACAAATACATTCACCTTTACAGACTTCTTTAGAAGCCGAAATCTCATCTAAATGGGAATGACTCAAATTAAGTGAGTAAGGCAGAGGTGAGCAATCCTGGTCCTCTAGGCTGGTATCCAGCATGTTAGAGTTTTACTTGCTTCAACACACCTGATTTAAAATGTTGAATTTACCTCATCAGTGTGCCTTTCAGTCCATCAGATGCCTCTTAATCAACTTCTAATTCAGATCAGGTGTGTTGAAGCAAGAAAACCTAAAAAACATGCTGAATACAGACCCTCGAGGACCATGATTGCTCATCTTTGGAGTAGGGGAAGATGCAATGCTCCTGGTTCCTTATTCAACATCCAACTTTGTCACAGATGACAGTTTCAATCAGAGGTTGTGCTAGACTTTTTGTTGTCTTGTCATTTTGACTGACAGGGTGAAAAAAATCTAGCCACAATCTATTTTTATCTGTCACTTAATTTAAAAAAATATGATGATGACATTTTCTGGGGAAAATGGTGTGTGAATTGTAATCTGTCAAAATGACGGACGACCTTAAGATTTGTCTGTCAAAGTTTAAAAAAAACTGGTAAATGACTGAAAATAATCTGTTAACGCGACCCCTTGTATCAAGATACCATTTGCTATTCTGACATTTTTAAAAGACGCCATTAAGTGTATTTGTATACAAAAACAAATGCATATGAAACAGAAAAATGACTTTTAGTCAAAGATGGTGAACATGTTCCTTGCTCAACGTTTGTAACAATCCTAAACAAAGTCCTGGAAGATGAAGAGTCATGACAACAACAAATAGCACCAAAAGCAAACGGCAAGGTCATATAATTAAGACAAATTAATAAAAAAATTAAGAATCAGCCATATAATCAGATGCCGTCATCCAAATGTCTTTTTCAAAAGACATCTTTGCAAAAAACAGTAACACCTTGCAAAAATTCTGCAAATAATAATCAGTCCCTCCAGGAAGTTGCAATGTCATGATTGCATGCAACTATCAATGTAAATTTGCAATTAATTAATCTGTTAATTAATTAATTAATTGCAAATTTTTCACGGACTTGCAATTTTCACCCATCACTGCAACTCTTTGCCATAATTTCCTGTAACATCCGAGTGACACTGTAACAAGCTCTCAGCATTGTTGCCAAGAAGATTATGGCATATTGTAGTCTTCTTGCTACGATGTAAGAACAGCACATACTGTGTGTGTGTGTGTGTGTGTGTGTGTGTGTGTGTGTGTGTGTGTGTGTGTGTGTGTGTGTACAAAGAAAACAAAAACTTAAAACAAAAAAGCTTGCAAAAATTCACAAATCTGACTGCAAGTTTTTGAAAAAGGTGCCACAAAGTCAATAATTTTTGGCCAAAACTGTCACCAAAAAAGCTGAAAATCACTGAATCCTGGAGGGACTAAATAACACAGCATGGCTCTATAATAAAATGAGTGAAAGCAATACAGTGGTCTACCTGCATTCTAATTGTGTCACCCACTTAAATAATTTAGCAATAAAGGCTTTGGACTGTTGACCAGGTGAAATCGTTTACTAGGCAAAAAGGGAAAACATTCATCTTCAAACTACAGTAACTAATCTTCCCAAACATTTAGTTTGTTGTTTGAAAAAAAGTAAAGGATTACAGTGGAAAATATTAGAATAACAATTTAAAAGGTTTTGACTGAATTCAAAGCAATACAAAGCAAGCATGCATTTTTACTGCACTTCACCCTCCCCCTTTACCCCAATTCCTACCCAACACTTTGTAAAGCATGCTCACTTTTACTAGGAAACAGGTTGTAATAAGGAGGTTAGGAATTAAATGTTAGGAATGCTGTGTCCATTAAAATACATCTGTGCTAGTCAAAAATAATAAGGACTTTTCTCTATTTGAAGCATTTCCGCTGTCATTTCAGCGCTGACCACTCCCATAGTGTAACACATGTTTAGACAGAGGCTGGATCGTATGTCAGCCCACTGAAGCCGCCAGCTCGTGAGCTCTGGGAGAATACCAGGCGCAGCATTCCACCAGTAGTCTGTCTGAGGGTGGGGGCCAGCCAGAGAGCCTTTGTGTGGAGAGAGGCCACTACAGACCAGCAGAACTATCATGTCTGGATCCGATGGTAGAACTGTTTGTCTGTGACAGATGAATAAACAAAAAAGTTCTTCAGCAAAGCACACTTCACTACAGCCTGGGAAATGCTAGGAAAAACATCTGACAGTTCCAAAGTTTGTTTAACAGTACATCAATAGCAAACCTCAATAAAGCAATAACATGACACCTTGTTTTGACTTCCTAAATAGACATTTGAAGAGAAACAGAAGTTGAACCTATTTAGACAGAGGGGACTGAAAACTGTGCAAAATGGTAAACAACTTCTGAGGTGAAGTTGATGTTTTCATGTTGCCTGTGGTTTTAAAAATCAGACTTAGACCTAAACAAAATTAGGGATGCACTCACTGAAATTTCGGCCAAAAATGACCCAAAAGTGCATTTTCGGCCAAAATGCCTAAATCACCTAAACAGCATGCCGAAACGTGTGATGTCGCGAGCAAATAGCGCAACCAGCACGCGATCAAAGGAGAGCTAGCATGTTTGCGGTGTGGACTTATTTCATTAGCCCGGGTCGACCCAGGGCACGTTGGAGAAAATACATCTTCAATCTGGCCAGAGAACGCCTGTGGTCCTGCCGGAGGAGCTGGTGGAGGTGGCCGGGGAGAGGACGGTCTGGGACTCCCTAGTTGGGATTCTGCCTCGTGACTCAGACCAAGATAGGCATAAGAAGACGAGACAAGACTTATTTCATTATCCATTCTTGTGATTTTGATCTGGTTCAGACCGTAACGAGTCGTCCGCACAGCAGCTCATTTCAATTTGCTTCTCCTTCTGCAGAGCGCGGGAACAGTGCGCAGCTCCGAGTGACAGGTGGCATACGCACACATGACACGGCTTACAGCCCTCAAGCCCCCCGGACAGAAACTGAACGTCACCTCTAAGATCATGCTGGGTTGCCAAGATGTTTTTCTGTCCCAGTCCAGCCCTGAGTGGACCAGAGACAGACCCGAACCTGAGTGTTGTTTTTCGTTTTTTCTCCCTGTCGCTGCTGCTGTCAGATCTTCAGACAGGGCACTTCTCCAAGTTACAGACAGTATTTTCCCTCCTCTCACCATTGTTTTCATAGTTTTGTAATTGATTTATTGCAATGCCTTGATATTAGTGAGGTTAGTACACATCATAGCCATAAATGCTATGGTTCTAATAATAGACAAACCTTTATATCAGTGTTTTAGTTTTCGGCCTGGATTTCCTCATTTTCGGTTTTGGCTAAGAATTTTCATTTTGGTGCTTCCCTAAACACAGTCACTGTCTTTTCATTTCAGTACTTTACCAAGCAGTAGGTGCACATTTTAGCACTTTTCAGAAAATAAATAATGCAGCAAAACAGTCAGGCAGGTAAAGTCAGTCAGGCTTTTTTTTTTCTATAGCAAAACGATCCACTTTGGTTACAATATTCAGATCTGGATAGTACTTGGTTAATCTTAATAGAGATCAGTAGAGGTGTGCGATATATATTGTTTTCAATAATATCACATTTTCTATTTTGACAATGAGGCAGCAGACATCAAGCATTTAACCCACTCTGCAATAAAGGACCGAAAATACCATGAAACATATTCTTCACATGGTGCTACATAAGTCAGACTAGTATTTCTACAAATCAGTGCAGCTTGATGTTGGAAGGAGGAGAGTCAGACAAACTTACTAACAATTTAACAGCTTCACAACCAGCCTCATCATCTTCCTCCTTAGAACTTGTGGCAAGACTACAGCACAGCATGGTATTGGAGAAAAAATTAGGACTACTGTCGTGACTGACGGTAACATTTTGAGTACTAGCCAATTAGTTTTTCCCATTATTTTCCAAACTGCTGAGATGTCCCCCTCACCATGCTCTATATCATCAACAGTAAGTTTCTACAACAATCTTGTTGGCATGTACTCTCACAACCACAACGTACCGTGGACTCGACCATAGCATAACTTTTAGACCTCTAGGTATGAATCTAGAGCTACAAACTAGACAAGAACATCACCTCTTGCTAACTAAAACATGTGATGGGGTCGAATGCCAGGCATGAGACAAGTCCTGCTTCAAAAGCTTCATGACCAAGTCAAGCCCCAAGTCACCAATTCACTACCACTACTCTCCCTCACATTCTATTCAGGACCCAATATAGTGCCACTGCAATAATAAACCATCACAACCTTGCTTCAAAGGTTTTGTGCACGGTCAAAATCATTGTGCACCTATCGCACCTAAACCCACTTAAAGATAACATGAAAACCTCACTAAGACCGTGCAAAGAACTTCAAAGCTCTGGATTGTTATTGTGTTGTAATGGGGTCATTGTTGTGTGTAAACGGTACCTGAGGAGCCTTTGAGATGAAAAACAGAAAGGGCATTATTATACTCTAAAACCCACTATGGTGTAATTAATGCAATATGCAACAGCTGCACTGCCCTGAGCCAAGCTGCAGCTATCGCTAATACGAATCATGCTTAAATAGAATTGCCCCCCCTTCTTCAAGGTATGGACCTTCACCACACCTTCAGAGTAACACAGGATGGAGTCTTCAAAATAGTAGTCAGATCAAGAGTTGGATACACCAGATGTCCTGCTCAGACACAGCAGGGCAAGTGACAAATAGTCCTACCTTCATGATTGACACAAACACAAAAAAGTGTTTAGAAGCCAAGCAACACATTAGTTTTAATGAATCAATGAATCTATAAATTTGATGAATAGCTAGCATTCCTGACCATGCTGTAAGCAGCCCGTGATTTGCAGAGATTACTTGTTATGTTTTGCAAACTCGTCAGATGTAATTGTTTTTTAAAGGCATTTTCCTTCCACTC
This sequence comes from Callopanchax toddi, assembly GCA_006937965.1. Classification (NCBI taxonomy): domain Eukaryota; kingdom Metazoa; phylum Chordata; class Actinopteri; order Cyprinodontiformes; family Nothobranchiidae; genus Callopanchax; species Callopanchax toddi. Next base: position 1,033,474 of record SSNR01000065.1, on the reverse strand, counting down.
AAACATATTTTTTCCTCATTGTTCTTCCTTCTGTCTTGCTTTTGTGCTAGCAACAGGAAGAAATAAACTCAATGAGTAAATATTCTCTGATAACTGGAAAACCAAAAAGTCAATAAAAAAATGTAATAATGGTGTGGTGTTGCATATATGATTCATGTGTAACATGAAGTCACTGGTGTCTGTTTACGCTTCGACTATGTCTCTAATTTCACCTCACAGAAATGCTTTGTTAATGCATCTCTATATGCCACAGTATCTTGCTATTAAATGGGAGCAGTCTCAGAAACATGTGGAACAATCAGACCTGTTAGTGACTTGGAGCCTTTGTTGGTCCTTCAACTTTATGACACCATAGAAAACACAGAAACCAAAATGGACATCATCTGCATTGGAGGAGTGAAAGTAAATGTAAAAAATTAGAATTAGTTACTTCAACTTCCTCCTTCTAGAGTATTTTGTCTTTTTTTTGTCCTGAAACTGTCAGTGCTCTCCAAACATTATTTCAACCAATCAGAAGATGACGAGGCTATAGCATAATTTCTGAAGGCTTCATGCATTTAGTCTTTCAGAAGACAACAAGTAAGATCATCTGACTTGGGATGCTTTCACACCTGTACTTTGGTTCTTCAGTCTGAATCAGTTCATAATTTTGTTAATTTGTAGCTTTATTTGGTGGTTCGGTTTGTTTTCACAGAGAAACACGCAAACAAAACAAAATAGGGGTATTTGTGGCCACTTGCGTAATGCGTATATACCTCAGTACAATGTAGTGGAATTTGTTCTCTGCATTTGGCCCACCCTGAGAGAGCAGAGGGCAGCCATTGGCACCCGAGAGGTAGTTGGAGGTTCAGCATCTTGCCCAAGAATACTTCGACTCATGGCCGAGACGGAGTTTGAACCCACACTCTCCCACATGGGAGGCAATCTCTCTTGCCACTGATCCACAGTTGCCTCAGGACCGTGACACAAACGTGTCACTGCAAACCAGGTGAGAGCGTTCGGCCTGCTGATAGGTCAGATTGCCTGGGAGCTACCATAGGTATATACATTAAGAAGGTGCTGAGTTCTGATTCTGAACTCATCCACAACACAGTCTAAACCGAAACTCCTCTATATGAGCCATTTAAACTCCTCAGTGTTTATATAAATAAGCTGATAAATATAGTTATCTGCCCAAATATCAGTGAAGTAACGGACTTTGTTGATCGTCCACATGAGCCCTTGGTTCATTTTAGGCAAGCTAAGAGTAAGTGCATTCCCTCTTGCATCCCAGAATGTAACACAAACCTGGCTACGGGAGGGCATTTGGCTCAAACTTGTAGCGTACATGTGGTCATTGTATACAATGATGGCTGGATTATGTTCACATTATAAATGAACAGCTGTGGAGTTTTAGAACCGAACTGGGATCAGCACCTCCAACGGGTCTCACTACATATCTTTTGTTCCACATCTTAGTACAATTACTGGATTCACTGGTGTACAAACAAAGCAAACCAAGGGGGAGAACAAACAAATGTTTGATCTAAATCGACTAAACACTGCAGGGTTGAAAACAGGTGAATATTGGGAAGGGTCGGCTGAATCTGAGACCAAAGCAGACATGCAAAAGTATCAAAAAACCTCTGCCTACACATTAAAGAATTTTGACCCATTTAAATAAACAACATATTTAAAGACTAAACATTTCAGGACTAGAATGTTATAAACAATTTATCTTTTGACAATGTATGAGTGCTAAAGTGTGTCTAAACGCCAGACCACTCAAGATTTATTCTGAGAATAACCTCTTTAAAATACTAAGACTTGTTAATACTTTAATTCCAGTAAATGCTGCTGCTGTGTGATGAATCATATTAGGTTAGAAAAAATAAAGCAAAAGCTTCTCAGAATAAACAAGAGCACAGTCACGTCATCTATAATTAATGGTTCTAGTGTTTTTAGATACATTGTGTTTTAGTAAATTTATTTCAGTTGAACTTTAAATTTTCAATGTTATTTTATTTGCACTGAAAATAATTGTGATCTTTAAGGGAAAGTATTATTTAAAATAATGTTCCGTATATTTCATTCACAGTTTTAATTTTATGATATATAATGATATGAAGCAGCAGAAAAGCTTCTTTTCCCAGATGAATAACCTGGGTGTTATTCAGCTACTGTTAAATGCGGTCACTGCGTTATCATGACCTGCAGAATAAACACACAATTTATGAGCTGATTAGTCATGAGCTGGTAAGTCATCTTATCTCTAGCTATAGTGACAGGCTGTGGGAACCAGTAACTTCACCATACCTTGTAAACGTCTCCATATGTGCCACTTCCCACCCTCTGAATGAGCTCAAAGTCATGCTGGGGGTTCTTCCTCTGAATTTCACCACTTGGTCGGGGATAGATATCCATTACAGCTTGAATCAAATAGATCCTTTACATTTAGTTGGTTTGAGTCCAAGTGGTTTTTGAAGTTCTGGTCTTCAAAATGAGCCGACTTATACTACACAGACGGTCCCTCTCGGTACTCCATGTCCTAGGACAAAGACAGCAAATGTTTGGAAAGAAAGTACAGAGAACACGTTTTAAAAAAATAAGGATTGGCAATAGTTCAGTTTTGACAACTGAACAAGTTACACAACTAACGAGGTTAAACGTGTTTAAGGTGGTATGTGTCACCAACAACTTAGTATTGAACAGCTTGATTTATTATTTAAAGTCACAAAAGTGTCCACTTTTAAGGCAGCGACACTAGATATCAACAATTACACCATTATTTCAACACGAACACTGTGTCTGTTCCAGCAAATAGCCAGAGCCAACCAGGAGCTTAGCGAAAAGGACAAGTCGGCTAATGCTAGCTAACGACTTAGCTTCGCGTAGGGGTCCAACTAAAACTGTACTTACCTTCACAACACAAACACAGCACACACACAAGCACTGCATTTTCATCGTCTCAAAGCCTTTAACTGTGCGATGGCGTCGAATAATAATAGCACGGAAAGATAAGCGGTGCTTCTTTGTTATCGAGGAAACAGTAGTAAACTTCAGCAGGCTGCTGCTGCTGCTGCCCACTCCGTCTTTCAGCTCAGACTTACAGTACAATTCAATTCCCGAAAAATATCCAGCACTAAGTTTTCACGTTGTCATGTCACCAGCCTCTGTTGTCAGTCTGAGAGAAGCGCCAGGCTCACATGTAGGATGTTAAAGTTAAATTGTTAGAAAAAAGATCTAAACGGAACTGATTTAAAGAAAAAGCTCCCAGTAAAAAGCAACAGTGTGTTGCTAATCTGTGGAGTTGATAGACTCTCATGCTGCATTAAGGGTACCTCGGAATATCAACAACTATGATGCTTCAAAGGGTAAAGCACTTAGATCAACTTGAGTTTTTATATTTTAAAACATTTTAACTTGTAAATTTGAGGACAAAATTAAAAATAAAATAGCAATAAAATAACATTAACCAGAGTAATGTTTTTTTTTCAGGTGACAACAGAAAATTATGTTTAAAAAAGAAAAACAACTCACAGTTTGAAGTCTACTTTTTTTTGCTAAGTACAAATTATAGTAGTAGAGATAGTAAAAATGGCTCTTAAAGTCATCAAGGTTGCAGACTTCTACCCTAGATCTAAAACTCCAATCCAGTCCTACTAGATTTTATTTATAAAGGACATTACAGTAAAACAACCATCAAAGGACCAGAGTGCTTTATAGTAAATAAAACATGATTATGAACAACAAATAAAACCATGACAACATTCAAACTACATAAAATAATCAAATTATTAACACAAAAATACTAAGTAAAATCAACATCTCACTAAGTAAGCCAAGATGAAGAGATTAGTTTTTTTAAAGGGGTTTATACTCAGACAGAAAAAGCCTGAATGATAGAATGAAAGGTAGATTATTACACATTTTGGGAGCTGCTACAACAAAAACATGATCTCCTTTATAGCTTCCGCTGTGTCCTCAACTCTCAAGAGCAAAATTACACATCCGACCATATTTTACCAACTTCCGGTAAATAATTATTGTTGTAATCTCTTTACATATTTACTGCTATGTTATCCCACAAACTGTTCAAATATTTCCGTAGTGTACCTAAAGGCAGCAAATTTCCAACCAATAATTCCAATCGTTGTGTAATAGCTCCACCTACCGGCAGAAGCTTTCACATCTGGAAATGTTTTTTTTACTGTAAACAGCCATAAAATAAACCAAACAAAAACAAAGTAGACTTGTCCTAGCTGCAAATGTTCAGTATGATGTAGGTATGTAGAAAACATTCCATGAAAATTAAATACGTTACTTCTTTCCGCTTCAAATTGACAGTTTTCCTCAGACGACAAGAACAATAGAAGAAACAACAGCGCCCCCTGGCGGCGTTCATGATCCCCGCGTCACGCAGGAAATAAAACCTCCATCATCCTCCTTCTAGAGGAGTGTCGTTGTGCTGGAGCATCCTCCCAGCTCCACACCGCTCATGACTACCGACTAGGATTACATATTTACACACAAGTCGAGGATAAAAGGACAGTAAACATGGCGAAACACCGTCCGGACAGAGACAGCTGGGGTGAGTGAACGTAGCATCTCCCCTTAACACATACAGATTTTACTCCTGTCACGGAAACGGTGTAAGCAACGTGCAGCCAATTATATGCTTATATGGTTCTAAACAGATAAAGGCTTGTATTTATTCGCCTGTATTATGAACGGCGGTGTTGATGCAGAAAGATACGACGCCACGGACGTGGAGGAAAACACCGTGTCACAGTTTGTTCCTGTACTAATATCGGCCAACCAGGCAGAAGAAAACACATTTTTTATGCTTTGTGAAATTCTTCAAGCGATTAGATTACCTTAAAAGCTTTGTTGAAGCAATTCAGACCCCAAAATACCTTAAAATATTTAATATTTGCATCATTATGTAGCCTATTGTGAGATCAATTTGATCCTTTGTGGTGCATTTGACATACAATTATATAATATTGCATCAAAAAAGTCTGACATCATCCCTTTGACCATCATCTGCTCCCAAATCATTATTCTCATCTCCCTCGTCATGATCATGGTGATAACCAGCATCCTCTTTACGCTCCAGCTTCCCTGCATGAGGAGGGAAAGGCCCAAGAAATCAGGGGAGGGGGAAATGAAATGCTTCTGTTTGTTAGCAGAGAGTTTATCTGACCCATTTACAGCAGCTTCTGACGTCTTTAGCTGCTTTAAGGACAGCAGCAGCAACATGATCAGGTTAACCAGGCGGGCTAATGCCAGGCCTCAGAAGAAGCCTCTGCAGGGAATTTTAAAAACACAACAAACTAACAGTTCTCTAGGCCTGAGAGGAAACCATGGTTGATTCCTGGTTAAATTATTCACTGTGCATTCTTACCCTGCATTAATCTTTCATTATGATCCAAAGTGTTGACTGTTACTCCTTGACCTGTTACATGAGCTGTGAGAGTTTGATGTAATTTCTAATTACACCTTGGAAGTCAGCATCACAGTGGTGTGAGGACGTGTGTGAGTGGTGGGATGACTCTTCTTTACATCCTGTTGTTTCCATGATACTAAACATGAAACAGCATATACTGGAAACACAGAGACGTTTCCTGGAAAGCTTTAATGCATGTGATCTCACTGGATACCAGCTAGAATGGATGGAGGCCTGAGTTATTATAATTATTAACATGATTTCATACAGAGCTGTTGGAGGGATGATAACTGTGGATGCTTCCTCAGCTGTTCAGGGTGTGTGAGGTAGACAGCGCTGTCAAATGCACAGTCATTTCCTGCACATTTCTTAGGACCATTCCCTTCACTGATTTGTCCTTCAGGGTCCCTCAGTGACAAAAACGTCTATGACTGGAGCTCAGAGGACGAGGAGCAGGATGGACGAGCCAGGCCCGTCCAGGTGCTGCTGGTCAAAGACGACCACACCTTTGAGCTGGACGAGGCGGCGCTGAGTCGCATCCTGCTGGCTGAGAAGGTCAGAGACCGAGAAGTGGTGGCCATCTCCGTGGCGGGGGCTTTCCGCAAGGGCAAGTCCTTCCTCATGGACTTCATGCTGCGATACATGTACAACCATGTAAGTCTAAAGTCTTCTCTGTGCTGATGGAGCTCCTGAAACATTAGAGTTTTAGGTTCTAATCATGAACGTTTTGGAGGCACGCTTTAAATATTATCACCAAAAAATAATTTACTTACCCAAATGTGTGTCTGAATTTACCCCCAATGTCTGGAGAAGTTTCAGAACTATCAAATCTAGATGTAATTAGATTATCAAAACAGGATTAAGGTTTTATTTCTCTTCATAATATTTAAACTGTGGCTTGTTAGTGTTTGTGTGAATCAACCAGATCAACACCAACAGTAACCATCCGTCTATCTGCCTAAACGCCCAGATCAGAACAATATGAAAAAACAGCTCTACCTCTTTAAAATGACGAACACGTTCATTTAAAACCTACTGTATATTATCCTATACATGCCTTCTAGTTAAAGGGTAAATTAGCATTAAATAGTTTAATAAGAAATGGCATTTTCAGAATATGTTTTCATCTTTTATACTTAAAAAAAGTTCATATTTGACACAATTATAAATCAGAAACTGTCACTGTTCATCCACACCTGCATTTTAGGCATCATGACCTTAATAAAAACATTCAGATGAGGGTAATTCATAAGAGCCAAGAGCACAAACATGATCTCTGAGTCTCCTATCAGCAGTGCACAAAGAACTATTATTGATCAATAATAAAACAAGGATCTGATTGGGGAATTGAGTGATGAGTCCAGCTGCCTTCACTCAGTAATCCTCCTCAGTATAAATCACTCTAGGTTTCATTGTGTTTTTTCAGGACCTCCTGTTTGCCTCCCTGTTGGGTTTTTTGGCTCCTCTGTGATTTTTCTCTGCTTGGTCATTAGTATATTTTTTTTGTTCTGATAGTCAGATGAAGTTTATTGAAACACTAAATCTTTCCAGTAAACTTTGTTGGAAAATATACTGCTGAAAAAAATTAATAGAACACTTTTGAATCAGTCTGGCATCAAGCCAGGTAAACTTCTGGGATTTTGATCTGATCAGTTCAGTCAGAGGGGGTTGTTTATCAGCTGGTTTGGAGTTAATGAAATTAACAGCAGGTGAAACAAAGGAGCAACGATGAGACGATCCCAAAAACAGGAAGGGATTTACAGTGAAGGTCACAGACAGGGTTTCCCTCCTCCTAATGTTTTACCTACTGATAGCATGAGGAGATACCTGGGCCCTACAGAGGTCACACAGGCAGTAGGAGATTCCAGTCAACAGACAGTTACTGTAGGAGAGCTGGACAGGGCAGTCAGAGGTCCTCAACCCGTCAGCAGGGCCTCTGTCTGCTCCTTTCTGCACAGAGGAGCAGGATGAGCTCTGCCAGAGACCTGCAAAGAGACCTCCAGTCACTGGTGTGATAGTCTCTGACCAGACTATTAGAAACAGACTTCATGAGGGTGACCTGAGGACCAGATGTCTTCTAGTGTGTCCTGTTCTCACTGCCTGGCACCGTGGAGCTCCACTAGCATTTACCAGAAAACACCAGAACTGGTAGGTCAGATCCTGGCACCCCATGCTGTACTCAGATGAGAGAAGGTTCACTTTGAGCTCATGTGACAGACATGAAATGATCTGAAGGAGCTGACTGAGACACTGATCAGCGTGATGGTGGGTCAGTGTTGGTCTGGGGAGGCAGATCCATGGAGGAACACACAGACCTGCACAGGGTAAATGATGGGACCCTGACTGTCATTAGGTATCAGTAATCCTTAGACCCACTGTTAGATCCTTCACTGGTGCAGGAGGTATCGGGTTCCTTCTGTTCCATGATAATTCCTGGCCTCATAAGACAAGAGTCTGCAGGCAGTTCCTGGAGGATGAAGGAATTGATACTATTGACCTCCATGCTGGTCTGACCTGAATCCATTAGAACATTTCTGAGACATCATGTTTAGATCATCAGGCGTCACCAGGTTGTCCTCAGACTGCCCAGGAACTCAGTGATGTCCTGGTCGGGATCTGGGAGGAGAAACCTCAGAACATCATTCATAAGGATGGAGGGCGGTGTTGTCACTCTGTATATAAACTACTGAGAACCATTCAATGACATGTCAGCTAACTGGACTAGCCTACTGCTTCTGTTCTTCAGTTTACATTTCTTGGTGGCTTCAAATTAAGCCTCTGTAGGTTGATCATTTTCATTTTGACCAAACGATGTGGCATCATTTTGATCCTCACACATTACACATCAGGAAGGAGATCAGCAGGATTGATTTTACACTTGAGACCTGATGTTTTCAGTCTGTTCCTTTAGTCTGTTTAGTCTGTTAGCAGTGTAGTTTTCTTGAGGCTTCAAATACTCAATCATGAGCTGAACTTAATGTTTAAAGGGGTGTTTTTGTCAGAATCCATTTTTTCCAGGTCTTCATAGTTTCTAATAGGTCCCCCTGAGCCTGTCATGTAGACCAACATGAAAACTCTCCATTCCCTGGTTATTTAGAAAAAACAGAATAAGGGAGAACAGAAACTTAAAAATGCTGAAGAGCATTTCTGGAATTTTTGACGTCACAAGTGTATTGGCTGAGATGGTAACGCCTTTGAGTCCGCCCAGCTGCTAGCTTTTGTTTTTGTTGAAAATTCAACATGGCGGAACGCACGCAGACAGTGTTCCCAACTCGGGGATATACCCAAGGTGCAGGTCCCTCTCTCCCTGTTTTTTTTCCTCCCTCTCTGTGTGTGTGTGTGTGTGTGCGCGTGTGTGTGTGTGTGTGTGTGTGTGTGTGTGTGTGTGTGTGTGTGTGTGTGTGTGTGTGTGTGTGTGTGTGTGTGTGTGTGTGTGTGTGTGTGTGTGTGTGTGTGTGTGTGTGTGTGTGTGTGTGTGTGTTTAAGCCGTGCGGTCGGTCAGCAGGATGCGACAGCCCCCCCCCCCCCTTGTCGGAGGGGAGCACGGCTGACAGACAGCAAGAGGAGGAAAGCTGAGGAAATGAGTTTTATCAGGAAGCAGCTCCCTCAAAGCTAATCTTTAGTTAAGACTAGAAGCTACTGTTTGTTACCTGGGTTTTAACTTTTTTACTCTTTCACTTTCCAAAGTATCTCGGGACATTTCGGGGGGCGGAGTATTGACGTTTCGGTCATCCAATCAGAAGCGAGTGCTGTGCATATCATGAATACTAATGAGAATCCTGCTGTTTCAAATTCAGGTGTCAGATGGGAAACTTCTAAAGCTTCTATTATAAGCATCAAAGCTTCTTTCTTTATAAAAATTACACAGATAGCATTGAATTACACTAGAGAACAATGCAAAACTATAAAATAACCCAGAAAACCACTCCTTTAAATAAAACAGTAAAAGATAACAAATAAAATAAATGGTTTTCTGTTAAACTACCAGTAAATATCAATGAATGCTAAGAATTGTTATTCATACAGTAACTAATAACAGGCATAAAAATTGGTATACACACTTAAAAAATAAAATAACATGATGCAAAGATTGGTCCTAAAACTTCTCAATTTAACACAAAGACACAAAAAGAGTTGAATCTTCAGCTGAGTTAAAATATTAAAGAGATATTTCCATCCTGAAGGTGTAAATAAAGTGGTTCTGAAACTATTACATAAATAAAGTCCAAATACGGACACTGGCCTTCTCATGGCTCACTGCTGAATCCCATCTGACACTAAAAGAGCTCATCAACAGGCAGCTGCATTTCTGTTGATGTCCGGCGCCAAACTTTCATTTATGAGATAAAGATCAGCACATATTGCCTTCAAGAACACACCTCTTCAGAGAGGTGAACTCTGAAACATCAGCTTTATCACATTTTTGATTCCATATGTTTTCATGTGTCTGTAGTTGGACATAATATAGAATTATCTAATGTCCAGGAACTGGAGAAAACATAACTCTATGTGTCTGACATCAGCTTGATTTTTGACTCATCAAGACAGACGAACCCTCACACAACCATCACAGGCTCTACACAATCAGTCTGTGAGACAGTAGACTTCTAGAGGTGATAAACTTATTGTCCAGTTGCTTTAGTGTTGTTTAAATAAGATCCACGTGAGTCTCAGGACCAGAAGCAGCCCAGCAGAACGCTGCCTCCCACGCTGCCTCCTGCTCCACTTCCTCAGGTCAGAGATGCGCTCACACAACCAGCTGCTAACATGTCTGTTAAACTGCTCTGGTGCTCAGGCGTCTGAAGACTGGCTCGGAGATGCAAGCGAGCCTCTGACCGGCTTCTCCTGGAGGGGCGGCTCAGAGAGGGAGACCACAGGGATCCAGATCTGGAGCGAGGTCTTCCTGGTGGATAAACCAGATGGATGTAAGGTGAGATTGAGTTTTTTTCAGCAGCTGAATAGATTATCACATTTTTAATAGTCTTGACATCAGGTGAGAATAAAACCCTTTAAAGTCTCTTGATAACATTATCCTTTTTTATGACACTAAAGGCTGGGATGTTTCAGAATATTTGGAATCCTTGTCCTTCAGTTGTTACATCAAACCCTTCACTCTGTTATTTATTCAGTAGTTCAGACTAGAGCCAGCAGCACAGGTCAGTTTCTTCTTCTCTTATCACACAGGTCGCTGTGTTGCTAATGGACACTCAGGGTACGTTTGACAGCCAGTCCACGCTGAGGGACTCCGCCACCGTGTTCGCTCTGAGCACCATGATCAGCTCCATGCAGGTACAAAGACGTCAGCTTGCACACAAGTGTAGGAATGGCTATGTCTTGTTTTGTTCACATGGAATTCTCCCAGATTCTCTGGTCTGGTTTGTTCTTTAACATCGTTTTATTAACACTCTCCTCTAAAAGGTAAAAGGCAGGCTATAATGTTTACGCCTGTCTTTGCCTTTTAGCAAAATATTCCATGAACCGATGGATAGCTATGAATGAAACTCTCAGAAAGTCCTCAGTGAATGGTCGTCTGCAACTGATTCACTTTTGGTGTTAAAGCTGCACTCGGCAGGTTGGTAAACAAGCTACGTATCGCTAGCTATTTTACAGAAACACGTCTCAGAGCACTCACTCCTCTCATCGGGTAAAATCCGTAGGCCAGCCTTTCCGCAGACATGGGACCATGCAGTTCCACGGTTACAATAGCGACCAAAACTCCATCCGTAGAAACGTTTCCCCAGCTTTTCCTCTTTTCACCTCCAAACGTTTTTAGATTTCTGCAGCTGAAAAGGTGTTTTTTTGGGGGGACTCTGGTATTTTTCCTAAAATGGAAGCGCTAACAGCCAGCTGTTTCTGTCCTTCTCTCACTTCTGGGATGTTCTGCTGAAAAATGCACCAGGACGCATTAATGGAGGATTCAAGCAATGAGGAAGTGCGGCGCTTCAGCGAGACACAGCTGATTGTCCAATCCTACCGTTCGGTCTGAACGATAGGATTGGCTGAAGTTTTTAGAGAACTGCGGGACAAATATTAACAAGTATATATTATACACATAGGTATCCATTGATTAATGGTCCACACAGTCAAAAAAGAGTCAATGATAGAGGCAGGTCCCGCCGCCTCTATCACCCTAGATTTCTCAAATTTGCCTCTTGGAGTGGAGCTCCAGAGCAGCGTGTGCAGCACTTTGATGCACTGTAAGCGGACTGAGGGTCAGGAAACAGTCTGCGATTTGAGTCCTATAGACTCATAAACATCCACAGATCGCTGTGCGGTCGTCTATAACAGCACCTTTAGCTCTGTGACACACTGTAATCCATCAAAAAGGTTTTCAGCTCCATGACTGCTACAAAAATAACACCAGTATTATGAGAAAAACAACAGATTCAGACGAAGGAAGTCGGCCATTGGCTCGCATCACAACGGTGTAATACTGCCACCTACTGGATATACATTTCTTATTATATTTGAAGCTTTCCAGAACGCGCAGCAGCATCAGTTGACGTCACATCCGTAGGACAGCGCGGGAAATTCAGTCCCGAATTGCAGAACATTTTAGAGCTCACAGCCTGTTCAAGATTATGGAATGATACATGGGTGTGGCCTCATTCTATTTGATTTAAAATGCTTCATCACTTAAAACTGAACATGCATGATTTTTTATTTATTTATTTTTTTACAAATACTGCCTCCTGTTCCTTTAAATTTAGTGTAAGATTTGTTGACTAAATATACAGTATATACCGGTATATATGATAAGAATCTGTTTTCAATTTGAACTATTTAACAGATATAACATTTATATAGTTGTCTATTATGTATTTATACCACAATCATAATAATAAATCAAATTGGTGCTTGACACCTGCAAACCTTAGATCCTCCACCAGGGGGCACAAGACTTACAGGATTCAGTAGGATTTTGAGGAAAGTACTAATCCTGGTAATGAGGTCATAGGATTACATAGAAATACTTTGATCTGATTCATGAGTGCCTGGATGGATTTTAATAAAACCTTTGGAAATGAATTATTACAGGAAGTTCATTATTCCAATTCAAGATGGCCACCACAGCTACGTAACGCAACAATAGCAAGCACAGAAAATGACTTTAGTTAAGTCAATTTTACAAATGTTGAGCTAACATTTCATGTGGAGGTGACATACCCTGAGGGGTTTAAAACTAGTGAAGTAATGAATATTACTTTGTACTTTCTCTACATAAGATGATCTCAGTTTAAAGCTCTGGCATCAACGGTGTCAGGAGATATGAATTCCTTCAGGGAGAGCTCGACCTCCCCAACTTTAAATGTTCTTTACTATAACACTGCTGTATATAAACTGTCTCTTTCAGGTCTATAACATTTCACAGAATATACAGGAGGATGACCTTCAGCACCTACAGGTGAAAACAAACACGCTTGGTATTTTAGTACTTAGATGACTTATTAACATAGTGTGGTACTAAAACCAAACATTCTCTTTGTTCAGCTTTTTACAGAGTATGGAAGACTAGCGATGGAGGAGACTTTCCTCAAGCCCTTCCAGGTACAGGATGGGGTTTGTCTTTAAACAGCTGTAAACCTTAGATATGTTTTTTCATGTGAATTATTTCTATATCTGCTGCTGAGATGAACTGTGCAGTGCCAGACGATGAGGATGTTTTCTCTTTCCCAGTCCATGATTTTCCTGGTCCGTGATTGGAGTTTTCCCTACGAGTTTCCTTACGGACAAGAAGGAGGCATGAAGTTCCTCGAGAAGAGGCTGAAGGTAAGTCATGGAAGATGTTTAACATTGCTGCAACAGCTTCCAGCATCATCTAATCAGGTCTAAAACCCGTCTCTGTTTGTTGGGCAGATCTCAGAAAACCAGCATGAGGAGCTGCAGAACGTTCGTAAACACATCCACTCCTGCTTCACCAACATCTCCTGCTTCCTGATGCCCCACCCAGGCCTCAAGGTGGCCACCAATCCACACTTTGATGGAAGGATTAAAGGTATATTCCAACATTCCAGTCAGAGACAGCAGCATTGTTAGCAGGTGACACAGCATTGTGTAAGTGCAGGTCAGGGGGCTGCAATTTCTCCTCTCCTGCAAAATAAAATATGTTTAGATCCACCAAATCTACTGGAAGCTTCAATAAGAAAACACAAATGTTTCATATTTCTATCGGTAAATAAATATTCACTAAAATGTATGCTGCATTATGACATTTCTGTTATTATTCTTTTTTTTTTAGGTAAAAGCACTACACTGAAATACTGTATATATAGATGCATATGAACTGTATACCATGAACCGTATAACACCTCAGACATACTGTGAGTCTGTTTAACCAGGAACCTGTTTGGGTTCTTCCTGTGCGTTAATGAATGACCCATGGTTGAACAGACTCTGTGACGTTACACAGAGGATCTCTTTACCCTGCTTTTATTTTGGTAGGATAATTACATTTTACAATATCGTTCATGTCAGCCAAATACATGTATTTAGTTTAAAACAGTCCATTTGTGTTTGAAAATTTAATTTTTTTTAAATAGATCAAATATAAATGTTCATGTCTAAATATATATACCTGTATATATATAATATATATAAAAATTTGGTTCTAAATCAATATTTTAACATCAATATTTAAAGCTAAAGATTAACTTTTTACTGGATTACTTTTATAACATATCTTTGCTATAAAACTCTACAGATGTTCAGTTCTCCGTCAGGTTTAATCTTTATAGCCTTACCCTGGTCTTTGATGTTAACTATTATAAACATAAACAACACACACTAACGCTGTAGGGCAGCGGCCTGCGGGCCAGATGCGGCCCACCAGCCATATACAGACTTTTAGTTTGTTTGGTTTTGCATAAGTGTGTGTGTGTGTGTGTGTGTGTGTGTGTGTGTGTGTGTGTGTGTGTGTGTGTGTGTGTGTGTGTGTGTGTGTGTGTAGGCTTGCACGCGCCCCTAAAAAATAACTTTGATCCATCGAATGATTGATGCTAGTTCCAGGATTTGAACCTGGGTCTCCTAGGTGTCTTTCCTCTAGACCACGGTCTCCTTTAGGCAATAAATGCTGGTTTAATGTAAATCATAGGGTTTTTTCATGCTTTCAAATAGAATACATTAAGAACTGGATTAGATTACGTTTATATTTCAAATATGACAAACTACTGTTTTCACAGTAGTAAAATGATTGTATCTGCACAGTTTAAACATTCAATCAGCTCTCTGCCTTTAACATCTTGTTCTATGCCCATGACGAGCTGTCATGTCATAAAATCCACCACGAATCAGAGCGGATCCCCCCCCCAGCGTCTCCACAGAGTGTCATGTGGCCATCCCCCTGCTATAGAGTATTAATATGGTCGTTTTTATTCATACACAGGCTCAGAGCAAGTGTGAGTGTCTGCAGAAGCAGGTGCTGGAGTTTTTTTCTTTTTTTTTCTTCTTACTATCTGCATCCTCACCAGAACCAGATGAAAACAGACACTAAACTAACAGACCATCTGTTTTTGGTCTAGAGATCGACGGTGAGTTCATAAACAACCTGAAGCTTTTGGTCCCCTGGCTCCTCAGTCCTCGTAACATTGATGTGAAGGAGATCAATGGCAGTAAAATCACCTGCAGAGGCCTGGTGGAGTACTTTAAGGTCAGCACCAAGCATCATGTCACCTCAAATTAAACTCTAGAGCTATTTCCTGATGAAAGGTCTCTGCACATGTTGTTGTCCCTTCAGGCATACATCAAAATTTACCAAGGTGAGGAGCTGCCTCATCCAAAGTCAATGCTGCAGGTACTTTTTAAATACCTGTTTTATCGCAATATGTATTATAGATTCAGTATCCATATGAAAGCCTTAGATTGCGTTTTGTCTGTGTTTTTTTTTAACTCTTTCTTATGTTTAAACAAGTAAACCCTGTGCTTCCACTCAGGCCACAGCAGAGGCAAATAATTTAGCAGCAGTTGCAGCTGCAAAGGATCTGTACAACAAAAAAATGGAGGAGGTTGGTGGAAACAAGCTTTCTGGTTAAAAAGTCTCCACATTTTGTCTGCGTTTTCCACATTAAGCTGCTCCTTTCTGTTTCTCAGGTCTGTGGAGGCGACCGGCCCTTCCTGGCCCCCAGCGAGCTGCAGGCCCGACATGGCGTCATCAGAGAGGAGGCCCTGCAGCTGTTTCGGGGCGTGAAGAAGATGGGAGGTGAGGAGTTCAGCCGCCGCTACCTGCAGCAGCTCGAAGGTGAGATCGACGAGGTGTTCGTTCAGTACATCAAGCACAATGACTCCAAGAACATTTTCCATGCGGCCCGCACGCCGGCCACACTGTTCGTGGTCATCTTTGTCATGTACGTGGCGGCGGGGATCACCGGCTTCGTGGGCGTGGACATCATCGCCAGCTTGTGCAACATGATCCTCGGCCTGGCGCTGATCACTCTCTGCACCTGGGCCTACATCCGCTACTCCGGGGAGTACAGAGAACTGGGCGCCGTCATCGACCAGGTGGCTGGAGCGCTGTGGGATCAGGTAAATAAAAACAAAGCTTTTAGGCTACAGTACTTTATCCTTCACTCAGGACAAACGTGCATAAAAATAAACAAAAACTAATGAGCAAAAAGGGATCAAACATTTTTAAAAAAGAAATTGTTTGAGCATAATGGTTTGATTTAATTTCTCAGCTCATATTTTCTATACTATACTTTGTGAGGAACTCAGTTTCACTCCAAAAACAGGTTGGGTTTGTTTGTCAAAAGAAAAGCATATTTAAAAAAAATCTGGACCTTTACTGAATGTATCCTTGTATTTCTTGG
The DNA here is from genome assembly GCA_006937965.1 of Callopanchax toddi. Classification (NCBI taxonomy): domain Eukaryota; kingdom Metazoa; phylum Chordata; class Actinopteri; order Cyprinodontiformes; family Nothobranchiidae; genus Callopanchax; species Callopanchax toddi. Next base: position 1,017,244 of record SSNR01000065.1, on the reverse strand, counting down.
ATGTTTTAAATGAGCTAATAAAAAGAAAACAGCAAATAAAAACGCCAGGTAAACATCCTATATTTAGGTGAGGTTACATACTTGAACCACTAGGTGGCAGTGTTAGATTATTTACAGAGAAATCCCTTAAATCTCAGGCTCATTAAGGCACCAGTGTTTTCTATTAATCTGTTTTCATTCTGTCACTTGTTGTTATTCAGTCTTCATATACTTACTGCCTGTGAGTGTTTATTAGCTTTATCACTTAATTTGGTCTTTTTTCTTTTCATGCCTCTCCAGGGGAGCACCAATGAGGTAAGTGTGAGTATCTTTTTTAAATTTGGAAGAACAAATTCATCTTGGGTAGCCCCTGGATGAGCTCTCAGTGTAAAACACAACCACATCTTTCTGTGAGACTGTTGTTGAAAGTCAACATGAACAGTTCAGTTCTGTACACTGCTGGTCTACTGTGGTATCTCACCTAGTTTAAGTCATAGTACAGAAATGTCAAAGTAGGTTTCTGGGGAAAGATGATGAATAATTCTTATCTTACTTGCTGTAGATTGCTCTTTGAATGACCTCAGTTTATAGAAATAGAGAATAGTTCTGATCAGATTGATAAGCTAATGGCTAGACACAGTGGGGTTGGTTACAATGTAGATATACGACTCTTTAAAGGCACACTAAGTAACGTTTTCATATTTTTAAATCTTTTCCTTGAGCCAGTATGTGCTAATATGACCCTTTACAGGGTTAATGAAAAGTCACTCAGCCCCATCTGCTGCTTCTGTCCAGAATACAACATTTGCAACTTCAGAGTCTCCGGTCCAGTACCCTGAAGTCTCACAAAGTCAAGTATCCCACGAGAAGCAGTAACTCTTTACGACAATCCATGTTTCACCTCAGAACCTGCTCAGGACAGACGAGCTGAAGACACAGTCATCATAGATATGAGCTAAGAGATCTGTTGTATCGTGTTCATCATGGAGGAGCCTCCAAAGAAACAAAGAAAACCTTTATCTGATGATTGAAAACACGACCGCACAGCGAGAGGGAGGGGTCAACAGTTTGTTTTATGACAGTGATTTAAAACTGACACTAGGGTGTGCTAAAAACAGGCCAAAACTGCCTCGTGTGCCTTTAATCTGAACAAATATCACAGATATTTATGCATTTGATAGTTTGGAGACATTTACTCTACCATCGGTTTTGCAACACAGTTATTTTTTTACAGAAAAAAGCAGAAACAAAGAACCCCCACTTGGATTAGCTGTTAGCTCATCAATTCAAGCAAAACTAATCTCCATTTCTTTAAACTGAGGTTGTTCAAGAAGTGATTGATAGCAGATAGTCCACTAAAACTGCTGACCTTTGCCCTTAACTGCATCTCAGTCACTCTGAGGTTCAGTTTTCCCACATCCACTTTGTTAGGTGAGAAAGAGACCTTCTGCATCCTAGTGGATTCAGTTTCAACATCAGTGGGTAGAAATGGATTAGTAATAAATTTAACCAACAAACATTTCCCGAAAACTTTGCTCAGCTACTTTCTCCAGATGGACACAGAACTGGGTTTTTGTTCATCAGGTCTGAGAGAAAGCCCAGACCAAGAAGCCACACATCAAAACCATTCCTGTGTGTTTGCTTTGCACAATGTGCTGTGCTCTATAGGTAAAAATAGTTTAACTTGGTCACAGGATGCAGCGACGATACCTCCACACATCCAGTCCCAGGAACATGAACCCACGTTCTCTCTGCTGCTGCTCTTTTCTTTCTTATCATCATCATCGTCAGCAGCAGCAGCCAGGGCTTTTTGATGAACACTCTAGAGTCAAACTAGAGTCTTCTTAGCGCTCTGAGCCTCCTGCTCTGCACGTCCTACTGTGCATCAAACAAAATATTAAACAAATCTTAACTTTCTTATAGTTTCCATTTGAAATCTGCAGCGTATTTCTAACAAAGTTAACCTCTGCTGAATTATGTCTAAATTGAACAACTAAAAAAGAAAATTTCAATTTGTCAAACCACAGGAAACCTCATTAAAACCTCTGCTTTAATGAGCTTTAGGTCTGAGGCGTGTTCTGGATCTTGTCAACCCTTTAAAGAGTTAGTGATCATATCTGATCACTTGCTTTGTACACTGCTCAAAACTATAAAGGGAACTCAAAAACAAGACATCTTAGATCTGAATGAATGAGATATTCTGTTCTTTATGTCCTGACAACAAAATCACACAAAATGTATCAATGGAAATCAAATGTATCAACCCATGGAGGTCTGGATTTGGGGTCACACTCAAAATTAAGGTGGAAAATGCCAATCTTGTATTCTCTGATGTCCCCCACCGGTGGACGTGGGCCCTCATACCACCATCATGGAGTCTGTTTCTGACCGTTTGAGCAGACACATGCACATCTGTGTCCTGCTGGAGGTCATTCTGCAGGGCTGTGGCAGTGCTCCTCCTGGTCCTCCTTACACAAAGGTGGAGGTAGCGGTCCTGCTGCAGGGTTCACGTCTCCTGATGCACTGGCCTGTCTCCTGGTAGCACCTCCATGCTCTGGACACTACACTGACAGACAAACCTTCTTGCCACAGCTCACATTGATGTGCTATCCTGGATGAGCTGCACTACCTGAGCCTCTTGTGTGGGTTGTAGACTCCGTCTCATGTGAAAGCTCCACCAGTCTTCAAAAGTGACCAAAACATCATCCAGAAAGCAGAACTGAGAAGTGGTCTGTGGTCACCACCTGCAGAACCACTCCTTTATTGGGAGTTCTTGCTGATCGCCCATCATTTCCACCTGTTGTCTATTCCGTTTGAACAACAGCTGTGAAACTGATGGTCAGTCAGTGTTGCTTCCTAAGACACTTTGACTTCACAGTAGTGTGACTGACTTGGAGTTACATTGTGTTGTTTAAGTGTTCACTTTGTTTTGGAGCAGTGTATATTTTGATTTGCAGCCTAAACCTGAAACTTTTACAAAAAAGTTTGAAAGTAAAGAAAGTTATTTTACAAATGTTCATAAAAGGAAACTAAATAAATGAAAATAAAAGACAACAGAAGTTAAAAAGCACAAAAGTTTAAAAGTAAACTAAACAACTAAATTAAAAGAAAGAAAAGGAAAAATAATCATCCAAAACTGTCTTTTTAATAATCCTTTAATAAACAGTCAGTGGTTGAAGCTTTACATTTCCAAGTGTTCCAGTGACTTCCCTGTAAACGTGTATTTTATTTTTACTAATGTAAAGAAATAGATGTTCCTGAGCTCATGCAGACGTTTAAATTACTGAATGTTTTTAGCTTTCATCAAACTTGAGTCCAGAGTTGAGCTCATTCTGTAACAGCTGCAGCCTTGTATCACTACACAGATTATCTTTGCAAATTCAGGGTTTTTAAATCAGTGCTCCTCCATTTTTACAACTAAAAGTCTCACCCTCCTCTCTTAGAGTTGTTTTATACCCACCACTGTCACCAAACTATTTCCAGGTCAAATAATAAGCAGTGTAATGTCCCAACATTTAAAAACAAATCTATTTACATTTTACAACATTTTTAAAGTTTGTGTTGAAGTCTAAATCTAAAATAAGCACACAAGTTGACCAAACTAGTGACATTGTTAGGTAAATATTATAAAACATATGTATTTCTATCATTCTCAGCTAAAATATTAAGGATTTGTAAGGAATTACCATCTGTTTTCATTAAATGTCATTAGATATGTTTTGGAAATCCATCTAATTTAAATATTTGACATTTTATTGTCCGGATAAGATTTTGTGTCTTTTGAATTCATGAATAAATAAAATATTTGTGAACATTGTAGGAGTCTAAATTCACCGCCTGATGGCTGTGAGTCTGTTTATCGGTAAACTTCATGTTCATTTGAATATTTAATCTCATATCTGGAGATATTTAGAAGTATTTGAAGCATGAAGGACTGGAAAAGCATGAACATTGAAAGAACTCAAATTTTAATTTAATTTTTTCTTTTGTAGGTATTAGAGCATAACTATTTAAAATTCTAATCTGCTTTAACCATTTAATGTGTGACTTTTGCTGCATAAGTATCTAAAAACCCTGAAGCTGTGCTTAAACAAACAGGAAGTTTCCATATTCAGTTTGTATTTTTACAACACTCTGTGTTTGTGTAGTTAAGTGGATTCTATTTGTGTACAAGTATTTTTTAAATAAAAAACCTGTCTAACTCCATCTTTCCTCCACAGGCGCTGTACAAGCTGTATAATGTAGCGGCCAATCACAGGCACCTGTACCACCACGCCTTCCCCGGACGTCGGGTGGACGAGGCGGCCGAGGAGCGGGACAAGAAAAGAGACTGATGAGACAAAGACAGAGACCTTTCAATGGTGGACAGCAGGGGCGGGGGAGAAGGGGGAGGAGAAACACCCTCACCCATCAGACACTCCTTTAACTTTAATCTGTGTAACAAACTGTATAATATTCACACATCTGTAAAGTCAGAGCTCCTCGCCGTCAGGGGAACGTGTACAGATACTGTAGGCGTGCTGCTGGAGAACATCTGACCTCCAGTCAGCTCTTTATTTCATATCACACATTTCCAGTCATCTCTTTGTTTCTAAGTATTTCAGATCCATTTGTGATGATCGTTCTGTTCTTTGAAGTTTAGTGCTGTTTATAACTAACTTTATGTATGATCTGCAAAAAGCCAAAATCTGTACCGTGTGTTGAATAACAAAGCAGCATCATGTGCATGGTAAATGGTTAGTGTCTCATCTTTAAGCTCTGAAACCAGGTAGAGTTGATTTAAAAGCATATTGCTTGTATCAAAGTGGTATTGTGCCATAAAATGTAAAAGTATCTCTCATCTTCTCCATCATGAAGTCACTCGGAGGCACGTTTATGTTTGACTTGTTGGGGGGGGGGGGGTTGATTTAGTCCAATCTGGAAACAGAAACAGCACGGTGGAGGAAAAAAAAGAGTCGAAGTTTACACTCTAGTCTGCATACAGCTTTGTAATTCTGCAGCATCCCGTTGATCCTGTGTTTGGCCTTTGAGGTTGAATGTGTGTGTGTGTGCGTGTGTGTGTGTGCGTGTGTGTGTGCATTTGGGTTCCATTGTGACACATGTAGCCGGTGAGTCCATTGTTGTGTATTTCTCTGAAACGTTCGAGCAAACCGAGGAATGCAGCTGTCTCTGTGGCTGCCGAGGAATCAAAGCGCTGCAGGGCGTGGTCTGCTCTGGGAAAAGGAGCCTCATTCCAGATCTGTTTCATCATCCCGACACGGTGCACGGTGACGGAGGAACAGCAGATTGCATTTCTAAACAAAAAGTTACAAACAGTGACAGAACAGTCTCTGCCGTGAGGCATCAATATCTCACATGAAGCTCAAACATGTTTTTTTAGTCACTATCACTGCATATTTAGCAGGTTTTTGTTTAGGTTTGACCTCAAGGGTTGAAGATTTAAACGCGTTGCAGTACAGCAGCTTCTTGAGTCTTCCACAGTCCACATCACTGAGGCCTCCAGTTTTAGTCCGGTTTACAGCTTGTGTTTTATTTTTTATGAATGTTTTGGGTGTTGTGTCCATTCATAAATCAGATAAGTAATATTTGTTCACATTGTGTAGCAAAATTTTGCTTTGAAAAGGGAATATTTAACTGAATTCTTCTTATATTTGACTCCTAATGCCCCTTAAGTCCTCGTCTCTGAGGCCTCTGAGCACTGAAGGGTGAGATGAATCTACGTTTTGGTGAACTCATAAATCTGCTTAGCTTCGACACACACTGAGAATTTCAGTCACAAAGAAAAATAAAGTTGGACCAAATGAATGAAATGTGGATTGTCAGGGGTTTTCTTTTATATAATTAGATGTGTTAGGATTATTTCACCATGATTTACTTTTTCAACACAAATGAATCCAGTAAACGGCTCGTTGCAGTCTGCTGCAACTTGAAAGCAGCAAAACTGATGGAAAAATCCCCACTGAGATATAAAACCTGCAGGAATTACTTCCTACAAAAGAGTTTATTTTTGGTTGCAGGATGCCAAAGTTTTACAGCGCTGTGGAAAAAGTATCTGCCCCTTTAGATTTATTGTTTTGTCACTTGAATGTTTCAGATCAGAAAACAGATTTTAGTATCAGACAAAGATAAGTAGTAAACAGAAAATGCAGTTTTTAAATGATTTCATTCATTAAGGGGAAAACGCTATCCAAACCACCTGTGTGAAAAAGTTTTTGCCCCGAGTTTAAAAACTGGTTCAGCAGAAATCATGGTTCCATCAGTTCCAGCCAGTGGTCCAGGTCCTGAAGACCAGACCATCACGTCTTCTGACTGTAAACATCATCAGATGGAACGGGCTCAAACCTTCCAGAAAGTTCATCAGTTGACTGAATATTTTACCTAACTCATTTGTAATGATTATTGGATCATCAAGAGGTTTTTTGGTAAATATGAGATGGGTCTTATTAATATTTTTTTGGGTGAAAAGAGATATTGGAATTCTCATGACACCATTTTTTCCTCATCCTTTTGTTACTGTTGAATCCTGCAGTGCTTTAGATGTTGTTCTGGGTTCTTTTGTTCTCACATTCCTTTTAAAACAGGATGTGTTGCTTTGTGAGATATTTTAGCCTACTTCATGTTGTCAGACAGGTTCTTTTGAAGTGAATTTTTAATTCTACAGGTAGAGATCAGGTTTGGTGGGACTGAACTCAACTTTACAAATAAAATAATCACAACTAATTCATGATATAACGAGGGTGGTGGAAATTACTTTTCCCACATCAGTTGACTTTGTTCTGAAACAAATAAATTAGAAAACTGGATTTTGTATTTACTCAGATTATTTGATATTGAATTTGATCGTTGATCTGAAATCTTCTAAGTGCGACAAAAAAGCAAAAGACAGAAGAAATCTTTAAGGGGGCAAATACTTTATCACAGCACTGTCAATGTATTATTTTCACCCACATCTTTATTGCTGCTTTGTTTTGCAACCCAAATGAATGGACAAACTGATAACATTATTCTGATAGACTGAGAGCTTCCTGCTCAGAGAGAATCCACTGGTTCCCCACAGACTCATTCATCCACCAAAAACCAGCTGAACTCTCTCCAGAGACATTTTGAATGGTTTTTCTCAACAAACTTGTTTTGAAGAGATTTTAAAAACATCTACTAGCTTATGTATGTTTCATAAAAAAGACAAAACGAGAACATTCCTGACTTACAATGAGGCTGAGAGTTGCTGAAACAAAGTTAAAAGTGACATCACCTGTCCAAGGTCTGTAAATGTGGACAAATATCAAACTTTAAATACATTTCAACAGGTGGGTTGCCTAAATAATTATACAAACGGTCACAAAGTGAACAATGCAAATATTTATTTTTTTGTAAGAGTATGGTTTCAGTTTATGAGGGTTACAAAGTAAAATAAGAATAAAGTGTTTAAATAAGAAGAAGCTGCCAGTCGCTTCGCCCCCAGGAGAAAACGACAGAGTGGCTGACGTCTACGTGATACGAGCAGACGTTGTACGATTAATTTAAAGGCACGATCTCAGGATGTTTTTCAACAAATATCCTGAGCAGGATTTTCAGACTTGGTGCTTCTCAGTCTTAAAAACAGAAGTTTAAAAGTTCATTTCTCAGTTTGGTTGTTTTGAATACAACAATGAAAGCAGCCTCCACAGATGTGGTGCGTTACGTCTTCATTCTAGTGTTTCAGTCGTCCACACAGTCAGCATGGTGTGAGGGGACAGCCCTCCCTTTAGTCAACGAGTGCTTTGACTTCTTGGCTGATATATTTGGATCAAGTAAAGGCACACATGTGTTTGGTAAGGAAGCAATTAGAAGTCAGTCTTGATTTTAAAAGAAACTCTGACCACTCCCAAACTGTGGAAACCTCAGCAAGGTGTGGCGTTTCTGCTGTGCAGAGGCTTCACATGTTCCCCATGAAGTTCTTATTGGGCTGCTGGGTGTACCACTGCTGCCGCGGTTTACGAGCCTCCACCTCAGACAGCAGGGCCTGTCGGTAGACCTCGTAGGACTTGACGATGTGCTCCAGCTCCTTCATGAAGAGCAGCTTCAGCATCCCTTGATACGTGTCCAAGTCTGCCAGCTGGAACAGCTCCCACTTTAAGATGTGGTCGTACCTGATGTCAAAATACAGGAAGTGGAAGTGTATGGGTTTATTAGATGGATAGCGTAAGAAAAAAAGTCACATTTTAACACACGTCAGAGTTGGAGCTGTTTTGATAAATCTAGTAAATCTGAGACCCCCAAACTTTTATTGCATCAGGACCAGTTTTGAACAAGATACCTGATCCACAGACTAGTGGGTGGTGGAGGTCATCATGTGCAAAAACACAGTAAAGTATATGAGATTAAAGCGGATTAAAAAGAAAAATCCAAATGTAAATACTGTGAAATTAATTTGTATGTCACCAAAAATGCGTATAGGATTATTTTTATTCTTTCTGTGTGAACTGGAACCAAATGGTCCACAGACCAGTATCAGTCTTTTGCCTAGTGATTGTTGAAAATAACATTATGTGCAATCTCACACGTTTATGCAAAATCATGTGCAATCAGTTAGAACTCAAAGTGTGACTGTCAGTTATTAACACCTGAAATTTTACCTCAATATCTGTTAAACTGATTTATAGTCATTTTGAATTTGCTCAGGTTGATTAACTGTGGTGATCAAAGTCAGTTAGTTACTTATAAACAGACAGGTTCAAACAAATTCCATCCAGTGGATTTTGAAATATTCAAAATTATTCTAAAATTAAAAATTCTGTCTGAATCATTTGGAAAAATGCATAAATTATCCAAACACTTAGCAGTTGACTAACCTCTCACCATCATGAGCTTCAACTAATCAGATCAATGAGGAGCTGCAACTAGGCCAACAGGCTTCAAACTTTATATGAAATCCTGAGGTAAAGTTTTTAGAACTGGACTACACTGTTCCATCATGGAAAGTTAAAGCAAATACAAGAAAAAGGCCATGAAGACAAAGTGATGCCATTATTTAACAGACATGTCAACTGAGGACAAAATAAACAAATAAGCTCAGCTTCCTCCTAAAAATCCTCAAATTCCTCCATCCACCTTCTCTCTATCATTATTTAACTTGAAACACCATAACAATCTAGAGTTCTCTTTCTGATCTGCTTGATTTGGATGGTTTGACTTTAAGTTAGAGTCTGGATCACGTTCCTTAACCGACAAATCACTTCTCTGAACGTCACTAGCAGCTGATGTGAGCCTTGCAGGTGCAGCACACACGTTACTCACTTGAGGGGTGCACGAGCGTAGACCTGGAGCCAGTCGGGGATCTCAGCAGTGTGGTACGGGTTAGCAGGAACGAGCACCGGCTGGTTCCTTTCTGCTGGGCGCGGTTGATAGGTCACAGGAAGTGGAGGTGGTGGGGGCTGATCGTAGCGAGGCACACTAAAACGCAAAGATGTTTTATATTTTTAGCTCACGTTACAAATCCAAACCAATGTGGTTCATTTATTCTGATAAAGAAACATCAGCATAAGCTTTACTGAATAAAGATAATGAATGATGCTTTTTAATATAACATTAAGCACTAATGTGTACCTGGGAGCACATGGATGTCGATACTGAGCCCTTTTGTTGATGTGATCCACATAATAAACCCCAAATTCAGCAGATTCCACCTTCTCCCAGCCTGGAGGGAGCCCTTCCCTCTCCAGAGGGTGGCTCCAGTGTGTAGTGTTGGTGTTGTGGTCGATGTAGTACTTCCTGCCACGGATGGTCCAGTCAACAGTCCAGCCAGCCGGAAGGGGGAGGTCCTCTCCCGTCAGATTGGAGAGGTTCCCCAGAGACTTGGCCTGTATTTGACCTATGCCTGAGGAAAACAAACATTTCTTTTAAAGAACCCAGAGGGAGAAAAATCTGACCAAACAGCAGAGCAGCTGTGAGTTAACAGTACCTCTGAGGAAAAAAATAAACATTTTAAGAGATTTCTCAAAAAGAGAATGTGTGGGAATGTGTCATTTAAAAGAGAGGAATGTGAAGCCTTTAAAAGGTCATTCTAATGTTGCAACTGGACATATGACAGGATAAGACAAGAATGCAGCGAATCAGTACTAAAAGCATGACTGATGTTGGCCCACTGTGACTCTGGACGGTCGTTTAATCCCTTTGACTGTTGTGATGAAGCATCTCGCTCTGACTGACAGTTTGATGAATGGTAGGAAATGAGAGTGTTGTTACTTTTGGACAGGAAGCCAGAGATCTCTCCATTTCCAGGCGCTTCCAACACTTTATAGAAACCGACAGCAAAGAGGGCTCGTTCAACCCGCCCCGTACTTTTACTGGTGAATAACGTCAGAGAGGAATGTTGAGCCGACAGCTGCGTGGATGAGCTCGGCTGAGTGAGGAGGATCGGGACTTGAAACAAACGAGCTTGCAGGAATTCAGACAGACTGAAAACGTCGAGGAATTTAAAAGAATGAAGGATTCTCAGCAAACTGGCAGCTGGAATCTGATAAACTTTGTAAAAAAAAATAAGGTAATTCTGCAAAACAGGTATCTGAGAAGAGGAAGCATATGCTATAATTCAAAATGAGTCAATATGTAGAGAGATTTGATGCTGCACTAAGATAACAGCAGCATATCATAAACGTAGTGACACAGTGTACTTACCAAAGCAAAAAACTCTCATAGCTCAAAGACTGAAGATGACACGCTTCATAATGTAAGATTCCTGTATGGACTTGACTGATACAGACAGGCTGTCATCACGATGCCATCACTTACAGGATAAGGCTAGTAGTCACGCAAACATGTAATAATGTGGTATTCAACAGTTACTAATATAGAGATTTTTGACTGTGGCAGCACAAATGAAGGACAGCTATAGAATGAAGAAAGGGACAACTGACTCCTAAAAATCCTGACAAGCTCAAAGAGAAAATTTGGCCAATTTGAAGTGTGTTTCTGTGTAAAAGTTATAATAATAATAATAATAATAATAATAATAATAATAATAATACATTGTATTTAAAAGTGCCTTTCAGGACACCCAAGGCCACTTCACAGGAAAAAGAATAAAACAGTATAAAAATATAAAACTAAAAGAGCATAAATGCAAAACAAGTCATTCACAGGTCATAGGTGGCTTTAAACAGATGTGTCTTGAGTCTGGATTTGAAGAAGGTTAGGCTGTTGGTATTTCTGATGTCGGGGGGGGGGGGGTAGTGAGTTCCAAGACGGGGAGCAGAGCGACTGAAAGCTCCGTGGTACTGAGACGGGCAGTTAATATAATATATACTATCCTACCTGCTCTAGATTGCTTCCTGAACACATAATATTAAACATTAAATATGAAACAGATTACATCCTTCAGAACTGACCAAACAGGAGCGCTGTCTCCTAAAACAGCTCCAATCTACAACATTTTGTTACAGTTCACAGTTATTTTCTACAGTCAGCATCACATTACATGGTAATTTTCATAGAAATACTAACATTTTACTTCTGCTGCTGATAGTTTTAAAGTTTTATACCATTTAAAGAATACCATCTCTCTTCCAACATTGCCAAACTGACGGCAGTGTAAAGGTTTTAAAATATCATAATAAGAATTGCTCTGAAATTTCTGGTCCTGGAGTTGCTTTAAAATGACAGCGATCCATTTTGGTCTGTGTCCAGACTAGCTGTTAGCTCATCAGTTCTATAGGAAGTAAACCATTAGAAAGATAACTACAACAGATAGATATTATTTATAACTTTTACACAGAAACACACCGTGTTTCACCAAAATATATTTTAAGAAGTGAGTATAAGACTCAGGGGCAGGCAGTGTGTAAATAGCTAGTTTTCCAGCAGCAAGTTTAAAAAATTTAGCCTTTAATCCTCATCACTCCAACACAGCTCCACAATATGAGGTAGGTGGGTCTGTCATCATAACACTATACATATACATGTTGTCAACAAGACAGCCACAAAATAAAAGGTTCTTATGTTTGGGGAGAAATGGAACATTCCTGCAACCCCAATACGCTTTTAATCTTGAGAAAATTACACACAACTGTTTATAATGTGGGGCGGAAAGATTGAAAATATTGAAACTCTTAGAAAAACTAGAGTAAAATTGCTTTTCAGTTTGAAAACCAGTGGCTGAGATTCCTGTCAACGATCTATTTGTGGTTTTGAAACCTTCCATGACATCCAAAACAATAATCACACACTAGAGCAGCCTCTTTGCTCAAATTGCACATTTTCATCATACCCTGGTGTTTGAAATGTTTAAATTAAATATATATATATATATATAAACACTTACAGGAGCAGACTGCCTGGTATGATTTTAATCATCTTCAAACTTGAAAGATTCTTATTTAAACCAAAAAGGTTGCTACTCATATGTCATGAAATATCTCTTTCAAGAACATAGGTGACATGGACTTTTTGCAGTAAGGTGTGCAGCTAAAGGTATTAGCTCCTGTAATCAACATTAGTATTCCTAATTTCTTATGATTTCCACTAATTTAATCTAGTCAGACAAGAGAACTGGAACTGCTAAAGAAAGAAGCAAACGCATGTCATGCTTACCTGAGGGGGGTCGGCTTGGAGCTGGGGAAGCGTGTTGGCAGGGTAGTCTTTGGAAGTTGTGTTCATTGTGTTCATAGTATCTAAAGTCATCAGGAAAGCACTCCTGGACTCTCCTGGGCTGGCGCTGCTGCTGGTTTTCATAATAAGGTTCAGATGGGTAGTAATACCGGGCAGCGTCTCCATTCTCAGACATGGGACTCACTTCTGTGAGGAAGGAATGCGACGAGCCGCTGTACTCGTGGGACAGGTCTCCCACACTCCGAGGCACGTAGGGAGGTGCTGACATGCGGTGGCTCTCTCTGCAAGCCACCTCATGTGGAGGCCTCTGTACAGGTGTGCGGAGGACGATTTTGTTACGAGACACCACAGACTCCCGGCCGGGTGCCACGGGGTAAGAAGAAGGCCCCATTTCTGGTGGGGGGCCCTCTGTTCGTCTAGGAATAGTGGGTCCATGGCGGATGAATGAGGGCATAAGATCTGCAAACAGGAAAGTGCAAACATGAATATTGGTGAGAACAGTAATTCCAGCTGTACGGCATACATCTAAATCTGACATTTTATTTGAAAATAGAAAAACGACTACATGTTACATGTCAGGTATCCAAAAACTATTTAATTAAATATGGCAAAAGATAATGAAGTATAGGATAAGAATAAACACAAAGCCTTTAGAGATAAAGATCAGGATGGGTTTAACAATGTCAAAATAACACTCTCCACATGAAAGTCCCAATAACTGGGTGATTTAATCATCATTCTTCAGTAACTGATGAAGACTCAGGGATTCTAGAACATTTTCAGTCCAAAAGAAATGGTTTAAATCCTCAGCCAGCATTAAAACAGATATCAGGAACATTTTGGTACACCTTGGTCAGGAGATAATTTTTAAACTCTAGTATATCTACAAGTGTTAACAGCGCTAGCTTCAAATTCAAAACAATATTTTATTTATTAACACTTTGTTTTTGTTTCCAAAAATAATGTTATAATTTCTAAGATAATTTGATGATTGTGAATTAATCCAGTCACAGCTGTTGGGTTCAAGCACTTCTGGTACTAGACTGCACTGTGACAAGAATATATACATAAAAAACTTGATATTACTTTCTTGGCATTATGTATATTTTAATAAACAGTATATAAGAAAAAAGCACAAAAAATAGCACTTTGAACAAACATTGATAGAACGTATTCATTGTTTACAATAAAATATTCAAGAAAATCATTCACAAAAAGCTTAAAGAAAAACTTAAACAGTAGGAATTTATCTTGTATTTTTTACTGTATATTACTGGTATTTAAAATAATAAAGTTCTTTACCCTTTAAATTGAACACCAAGAAAATATCAATACCCTTCTTTTTAAAAATTTTAAAATTATTTTGGGGCAATAATAGGGGTTATAATGTAAATTCAGTGAATAAAATGTAAGTTCTATGGTAATAATAATGAAAATAGTATTTTAATTTTTATTCAAACATCTCATATTTTTTATAGGATTTTTTGACCCATACTATTCTGTTTCGGTTAGGTTCGCTGCCCGTTTTGATTAGATACATGGATTACAATAAGCTCTATCAAGTAGTTAACCTGCTAGTTAAAGGGTTAATTAAACTAACCCTTCACTGGTGACAGTTTTTGAATCGTTACCAAGGACTATATACATATATACATAGGTCTACTACCTTTTTAAAACAGACTTCATAAATTCTGGTGACCTTTCACTCAGCCCAGTAATTTAACACACTTGGCTTTATTTGTTTTGTTTTGCATTTAATCTACTTATAACTTCAAATGAAGATCATGTGAAGTCCATAGCCTTCAGCTAGCGCTAAACTACAAATTAGCATCTTGTTTGGTTCCAGTGTAGACATGTTTTTAAAAACGTATCAACTACAATAATGTGAATACTTGCATCCATAAACCTATTCTGAATGTTTGTTGAAATTAGCTGTTTAAACTTCGGCTAGCGGGCTAACTAATGCTAACCTGAACTAGCTACTACTTGTTGCGCTTACTTCTGAGGAGCGGCGACGTTTCCTTCTTCACATACTTCCCGTGTACCTCGGCTGGTTTCGACGCTTCGTTTTTACTTTTCTTTCGTGAGAGCATAACTTAAAGCTCAGGAACTTCAACCAAACGGCTCTGTGAAGTCATGGCACAATTCTCCGACGCTGCTACCGTACCCCGGTCAAGCGACGAGCGAAAAGTAAACATTTTCTACTGCTAGCGGTTAGCCGGCTAGCTGTTGCTACTGGGAGCGACTGCAGCGGTCCAGTCTCACCGCTGGTCCTCCTCACTGGGACGGGGGTGTTTACGGTCCTCCCATCCGCTAACACGCCCTCTGCAGGAGAGCAGCATTACGAAAACATAGAAAAAGAGTTTCTTGACAAAACAAACAAAAATAAAAACAAAACGATCAATATTTTGGGGAGATTGTCATACATACTTGTGACTTTGTATCATATCGAGCTATGTTTTTTGTATTTTTTCTACCTCCTTATCAGAGTTAACATGTTTTCACTTTTATTACTAGGATATCAAGACAAACGTAAATTGTAAAACAAAAACAGTTGAACTCAAAGTAAAAGAAAACCACACTTTCATGAAAACAAAACAACTACAAACTATGGCAAAACAATTGATCATAAACTGATTAATAACAAAAACTGATTCCACAAGTGCCACAGTTCATTCACTTTATTTTCAAACATTCCCCTGATTTCACTTTAGAGTTCACTTTGAATAAGGTCCTTCATTTAAATTCACAACATTCATGATGGCACAGTCTTTAACAGTAGCTTTACATATTGCAATATATTTTCAAAAATTGCTATAATTTTCTAAATATTGCCACTTGACATACTTTGAAAGTGTGCAGAGTTTTAGGTAGTGTTAAATAAAAGCAAAAAACCTTTCCATTACAGATCCATGATTTTATCACAAACAGGATTTTGGTCCTTTACACGGCTGCTCACAAATAAAGACAAAGAAACACTTATATAAGTTACATATCAGTGCTGCATTTCTCTTTGGACAGTAATGTCAAAAACATGATACTACCATCAGTTATCACTTTTAAAATATTGGTAAAATAATAAATTACTGTGAAATAAAATGTCTTCAATCTGACCTCATATTTTACAAAATGGTCAAGTACATCCACTTGGAATAAAACAAAAATACTGCATAATTAAAAGTAAAAACTACTTACAATAGGACCTTTAGATTCGTGTGCATTTGGTCGAATATGCTACACAAATGTCCCAGCAGCTAAACACATATAAGGAGGCATTTCAAGTGCTCTGAGATGTCATCATGGGTATTTATATTTGTAAGAAAGCCCTGGAAGAGTTGATGGGTTTAGATCCCGCACTATCTTGTTGAGACTGGAGATCTTCTCCTCCAGCAGGTAGTTCTTCTTCTCTGCAATTTTTTGACGCTGCTCAGTTATCTCCAAAGCCTTTACCAGCTGAGAATTCTCAACGTACAAGTCTTTGATCAGAACATCTGCTTTGCCATTCTTGTGCAGCTAGAAAAAAAATAAAGAAAGTTAGATAATTTGTCATAATTTACAACTACCTCATAATGTAAAGGGTGCAACAGCAAGAGTGAACCAGAGAACTGCTGTGTGCATCCAGAGTCAGAGCTGAGTCCAAGTCCTAACAGAAGGTTTGATCAGCTGGTTGACTGAGGGAATCCCTGTCTTTAGGAACAAGCTTGTTAAGCAGCAACATCCAGCTACAGTTTACCAGCTCGACTCTCCTATACTCAAGTTAGAACTGACAAAGCTCCTCAGATGAAAAGCAAAAAGTTTTCAATTATCCAAAGAAGTCCAGTTGCCCTCATTTGAACCCACTAGGATTACCATGACCTGGATGACTGAGAACCTTCACCAGAACTTGTCTAGAGCATAGATAAGGATTTCAGTTTTGACTTCATCCAATTGTAAAAAGTTCCCAGCCATCCAGTTTTTGTTAAGAGTCACTTCTACAACAGCTGTAGTTTAGACACCACGTGGGGTTTAAAGGAGACATAAATATCATCAGCATAAAGATGGTAGATTTCTTCAAAAGAGCTCAGAATGGGTTGAAGAGGGAGCTGATAGAGTGGGAACAGTATAGAGGCCCCAACACAGAACCTTGAGGAATTCCATCAGTGAGGGAGGTGAAGGAGGACCTGTACTTGGAAACAGCCACATAGAAAGAACGCTTAGTCAAATAAGAGGAGAACCACTCTAGCGCAGATCCTGATAGGCCTACCCAGTGTCTCAGCCTATCAAGTTGCAAGTGATGGTCAGTGGTATCGAAGTCAGGTCCAGCAGGACAGGAACAGAACATTCTCCTGCATCAGAAGGTCTCTGGAGACTCTGAGACGAGCCGTTTCAGTGGAATGAGCTCTACGGAAACCTGACTGAAAACCATCAGATGTTATGTTCATCCAGATCTGCTGTGAGCGGTTTAGCCACAACCTTTTCCAGCATCCTGGAAATAAACAGTAATTTTTATAGATTGGTCTGTAGCTGCTAAAGAGAGAAGGGTCGAGATTGGGTTTCTTTAAAAGTGGCTGGATTACAGCTGGAACCTGACCAGAAACCAGCAAAGCATTGATTATTGTGAGCACACTGGCACCAATAGACTGGAAAGCATTTTAAAAGAAAGATGAAGGGAAAACGTTGAGAGGGCAAGCAGAAACTTTCATTAAATTAACAAGTTTGTTAACACAGGTGAAAATTAGCTTCATAATTGGAAGCCTCTGGTGGGCCATATATAGTTTGAGGACTTCTAAGATGATTAAATTGCATAAAAATGACTTAAATTAGAATACAAATGCCATTCCATTGATTTTCAAATGCTAAAAATACAGTGATTTATTGCCCCTTCTGGCAACAGGAACAACTACATCAACACTTCTATCATAAAATCAGCCAGACATCTAGTTCCGGTGACCCTCTCTGACTCAGTTATGGCTGCTTCCCTCTTCACTTCCACCAAATGAAGCACTGCTCGTTGGGGATCGATATGACAAAGTTATTGGTTTTACAGCAAACTATAAAAAGCTTAATTTGGAAGACCTTGGTGGCAGCAGCTCAGTAGATAGAGCGTTCGTCTTGCAACAAGAGGGTTGTTGGTTTGATCCCAGATCTGTCTGGGTTGTTTTGTCATTGTGTGAAGTCAAGAATTCAAGTTTTCCATCATACATCCAACATGCTTACTGCATAGATGCATGCTAGCATCTATGTTTTTCCAATACAATTTATTGTACACTTAAAACTTTAGGGCACATTGAGACAAACTGACAAATTCTGTGCATCTTGTTGGAATGTTTCTATGAACTTAGGTTGTTTTTATTATTGCTCGTTGCAGCATAAATGCTTTTTACTGTGTTCTTAGTTTACACCACAGGAAGGATTTGAATAAAACGTTTCAAAAAGTAATCACTGTATGTACACCTACAACCGATCAACTTGTGAAGTCAATCCCTATTCAAGATGGCCACGGCAGCTAATTGCCATAAGGTTAGGGTTAGAAAAAGGCTGTAACTCAGCCAATTTGATAAATATTGATCTAAAATTCACAAAACACACTGACTGCTAACAGCTTTATATTAAGAAATCTATTTTTATAAAAACATGAGCTGACCTGGTCTTTCAGCTGAGCGACCTTCTCCTTCAGCAGCAGTTTAACGTTATGCAGCGAGAGTTCGATTTCCCTCATGCGCTCCTCCATGTTCTTCATCTTCCTCTCCCGTTCACCCTGGTGAAAAGACAGTCGAGGACACCATCAAGCAAATGCAGATGTTATGAAACTTGGAGAATTTTAGAGCACTGAAGCTGGTTTAAAAAAAGACGTAAAAGAAGGAATTCAAAAACGAGTTTTTGTGAACTAGTTGCTTTATTTTGTCAGATTTTTTGCAGTGAATGATTCTAGGGCCAATATCTAAAGGAGAAGATAATGCTCTAAAAATAAATAAAAAATAAATAAGTGTAAAATAACTTCATATAATTCAAATAAACCTACAAAAATAATTTAATGTATAAATAAAACAAAACCCTATCAGAAGGAAAAATACATCAATAAAAACATAAATAAACCACAGAATCTAAACATGGTGGGACTGTGACAAAAACAACACCGTGCATTCACGGCACACTACTAGATAATAAATACTAGATAATAAATACTAGATAATAAATAATAGATAAATAAGCAGTGAAATCAAACTTAACAGGTCAGTGAAAAACTAAATTCAACCAGGAAAATGTGATTCACTTTGGTTGTGCAGCAGCAACATAATAATAATAATAATAATAATAATAATAGGTCCAAAACACATTTAACCGAACAGATTGTTAAACAGAAAACACAAGTCTAAAAAAAACACAGTGAAAATGTCATTTAGAAGTCACTAACTGGAGACTAACACCAGACAGTAACAGGTAATAAAAAAACAACAACCAGAAGGCACAGAAAGCAGCTCAGTGTGCCCTTCTTCCATTATCATCAGTCATAAGATTTACCCTCTGAGGATATATACCCTGTCTCCATTATAAAAGCTTCATCCCTGAAAATCCACAGAAACATGAATCCAGCATTAAAAAGGTTCCCTGTAGTCAGAACAAATGTTCAAACTGAAAAGAAATGCTACCAATTTGTCAAAATACAAGTTCTAGTCAGCAGGTGTTACATTCTGTATCTTTGACAAACTTTACATTTCATAAATCCCTTTGGGAGAAACAGCAGAATCATTCTGTGCATTTTCCTGCCACAGAAGAGCAGAAGAACAGAATCACAATCTTTGTGCCTTTTGAAGCAGGCAGCCATGCAGTCTCCTATAAGGACGCAAAAAGAGCAGCTCAGATGTTTCTGCTCCAAACACTGAAGAAGAGCTGAATGTGAGGAGGATCTAAACTTAAGCACAGAGGAAAGAAGAGGGCGTCACAATCCGCCGATCCGCCTGTAGCTGTCTGAGTGAGCGGCCCGCTGATCCGGCATCGCCCCCTGGAGAGAAAAGGCAGGAACACTTCACCAGAGGTCCACCCCCTCCACTAACCCTCAACACCCACACAGAGATAGATGTGTGCTAAATATCAATAAGAAGGTGAAGATAAATTAATATTTCATAAAACTGTGAAATAACCTCAGAGAATTTGAGAAATAATATTAATGCTAAAATTCTGAAGACTCCTTTGTTTTTTGGCTCCATTTCTTGATGATTTTGATGAAAATGATTTTGAGAGCATGGTTGTACATAAACAGTAAAAAACTAAGTTTAAACAGCTCGTTGTAACATACTCTCTACTGTAACACAATGAGAATAATGTCACAATGTATCCAAACAATGATTCACACAAATCATGTTTAGGTAAAAATATTAAATTTCACGCAACAATTGTGTACAATAAACATTTATATATTAAATAAACCCCACCATCTTCTCAACCAGTGTCATGAATCTAAAGCTATCATCTGTTAAATCAACACAGAGTAACAAGTGCAACTAGAACCACGCCCCAGATGATCGCACTACTGCAGTCCTGAGACAGAAACTTAAATAATGACAGTGAGTTCTAAAACACAACAAAGAGACACACACAGCCTCGACAGAGTGAACACCAAACCCAAAAAGTAAACATGACACGTGAAACAACAAGAGATGAGAACAGATGGGAGCTGAGATGGATCAGTGACAGTAATCCAACAATAAAAGAAAAACCCAGCATTCAAAACAAAAAATAAAAGCATGGAGAACAACAAAATAAACCAGGCTCACTCAGCTCAGATGCTTTACAGTTATTATTGTTTATAATACTGGTTTAAAATGTCTTTTAAAAAGTCCCAAAATGTTTTCATTTATTTTAGCACCTGAACCGAGTGATGTGAGTGTCTGGAATACAAGTCCATTAAACACACAGAGTCCCCTTTAATAAATAATTCACATTTTAAACCCAATAAACAAATATGGTGTGACAGAACAAAAGAATGACGGTGAGAAAAAAAAACAGAAAGATGCTATGAAACCCAGTAGTAAAGCAACAAATCATCAGGATTTTAGCTAAACAGACTCACACAGAAGCTCTGAAATGTTTTATTATAGAAGTGATAACTTCTCCGCTGGAGTGTTATATGAACATTTTACAATCTATCTCCATTAGTGCTTTAGAGGAGGGTTTGAATGGTGCTGTACCTGCATGTTGTCTGGATGATCTTCACGATGTTGTCCTCTGTGAGGAGATGGAGGCAGAAGTCCAACAAACTGAGCCTGAAATGACTAAAAGAAAATCAGCGAAGTGTTTAATAATTAAAAACAGGATCGTTTATGTTGAATATCTTTGGACAAATAAAAACATATTTTATGTTTTTAAAGAATCTGATTGCTAAAGCTTAATTTCAGAGCAGAAACTGTAAAGAAACCGACCTCCAGCAGCTGTGAGGCCAGTTGAGCCTTTTGCACCTTGAGAGCTTCGTTTTCTTGCTGAAGGCTCTCCAGCTCGGTGCGTTGTCCAGCTTCACAACTCTAAAACCAATTTGACTGAGTTTAGAACACTGAATCATCATGATTTTGGTTAAAGTGATGTTCTTTATACCTTAGTCAACTCTCTGTTTGCTTCTAGTTCCTGTTTCAGAGAGGCGTTCTCCTGTTCCAAGGCTTTCACTCTGGACGAGTGACTCTGCTGTTTGTGTTTGTTCAGTGACAGAGTCGTGGCTTCAAGCTGACGGACCTACAGACAGAAAATACAGCTTTCTATATAAAGAAAGGAAATCATGATGCCATATTTCAGTTTGTTGCAGGTTTCAGCAAACCTTTTCTCTGGACTGAATGAGGTCACTTTTAATTTTGTGAACTTCAGCTTGAAGTCTGTCCTTCTCTTGCCTCAGCAGCAGCTGCTCCTGCTCCAGAATCCGAGACATCCCGTCTCTGAAGACCTTTTTGGTGTGGTTCTGTAGGCCACTCGAGTGCAGGGCCATCTCCAAAATACGGTTCTGAGATTAAACAAAAAAAACATTCATTTTTCATTGTACTGAGGTGTTGCGCTCGTTTTTCAAATCCTGCCAAACATAATAAAATCTCACTTTATCGTTGGCATTCTGCAGCTGTTTGTGCAGCAGTAACACCTCACGTTTCAGGGAATCCCTCTCCTCCTGCAGAACCTGGAGGTCGGACTTCAGGTGAGCAGTTTGTCGGTTGAGAGCCTGAAGACTTTCATCTGCAGTCTTCACCTTCAGTGAAACAATCATTGAGCAACTTTTAGAAATTAAAGGAAACTGTCTTGTAGCAGCCTGCTAAACCAGTGCAGTCACAGCTTAGAGGACCTCTCGTTCCAGCATCAGAACAAGTTGCAGGCTCTTACTTTCTCTTGAACTTTGGCTAGCTGGTTGTGAAGACCTGCAGTTTCCTTATCTGCATGACGCTCCTCTAGAAAATGGCTGAGTTGACTCTCCATTGAATCCACCAGGACCATCTGACAGAAAGAAAGAGTATTAAAAAAAGAAAAGCCACAATTATTCATGTTTTCATCTGAAGCTAGACACTTAAACATATCTGTTGGTATCAAAAATTAAAATTTTGAACAGATTTCTTGGAGTGTTATACAGGATGTGTTAATTGATTTTGACTGAACTCATGAGAATCCATGTGAGAGCCCATAATGTGACGCTCACCTTCCCTCGGAGGTCAGAGAGCTGCTGTGACAGCTGGATATTTTTCTCCTCCAGCTGAGTCGTGTCCTCCAAAGCTTTGGTTAAGTCTGCCTCCAGAGCAGACACACACGCTGCCATCTACCACAAAACAACCACCAATCAACTACCCACTACCACAACACCACACCAGCGCTCTGCTGTTCGTTAATACACACCTTGTTCTTCTCTTCAGCGTGGAAGGCCTCCCTCCTCTCCGTCTCCTTTATCAGCTCTGCCAGCTGCCGGCGTAGATTCTCGATATCGGCAGAGTTCTGGACATTTTTCTCTGTCAGGATCTCGTTCTTGTCCTCCAGCTGCTGGCTCTGCAAATTCAACTCTGACACCTGGAGAGAAAATAAAATCTGCTTGTAAACAGAGAAAGCCACCGACAGAAGAGACCATTTATTAGGTTTCTCCATTACCTGTTGCTTAAACTTATCTGCTGCTTGTTGGGCTGTAGACTTCTCATTCTTCAAGTCCTCCAATGTTTGTCTAAGTAGAAGAAAATAAAATCTAGCATTAAAAAAGGCACACAAAAAAAAAAATGAAATAAACCAAAGGACTAGAAATCATATTGCGAGCTGCTTACGTTAACTCATCCTGGGCCTCTTTTAACTCCCCTTCCTTCAGCGCAGCAATGTTTAGCCTGAGGAGGACATTTTCTTCAGCTAGACGACTGGCTGTAGATCTAAAAGATTTGAAAATATTAGAAAGTTACGTATTTTATGGTCATACATTAAAACAGGTTTCTGTATATTGATTAGACGCAACCAACTCAAACACTGAGAATCAAAGGGATCTAAGCAGCCAAGGTTGAAGGATTGTTGGCTTTGCAGAGGGTTTTTGGAGGATAACCACTGGGAGCAGCAATAAAAGCATCACACTGACTGGGAACAGTGGGAGGAATGTTCTCAACACCAAACCACTACAGGTATGGAGAAGCAGAGGCCACTGCAGGCTCAGGATCCTAGCCGTCTCCACATTACCTATGAGCCCGAGTAGTTTCAGTCAATGTCTGCGACTTGTCTTGCAGCTCTGCGATGGCTCTTCTAAGTTTGGTGTTCTGCTCTTCGAACTCCTTGCAGCAGTCCTCGGCGAACATCTCAGCCTGCAGATGTCTATCCAGGTGAGGAAGAGCCTCCTCTGTGGATCTACCTAGTTCTGATTTAGATTGAATGTTTGAGCTTCCTTCCTGACTTTCCAGTTTGTTCAACAGCTCAAACAGCTGAGCGTTTTCTGCTCTCACCCTGCTGATCTCAGCCACCAGTGAAACACGTGGACTTTGGAAGCCGTGGAGAACATCAACCCTTCCTTCAAGGCTCCACACACTCTGCTCCAGCTCACTGTTTTGGTCCTTCAGCTTGATATTTTCACACATGCAATCTTCATATCTAATCTGAAGATCGGCCATTTTTAGGGTTTTCATTTCCAGCTCTTTGACGTGCTCCATCAACAAGAACATTTGAACTTTGAGTTTGTAGTTTTCCTCTACAGCCTGACGGTCAATTTTGATTTTCTCACTGTGGTGTGCCAGCAGATTCTCTAGTAATTCAGTTTTCTGCTGAAGCAAGTAAATCTTCTCGTGTAGGAGAATGTTCTCCTTTGTAGAAGTGTTACACAAAGCCTGTAATTTTAGAACTGTGGACTCCTGGTTCTCACAATCTGAGTCTCCATCCGGAGATTCTAAACAATCATGCGAGCACTCATTGTGGTTTTCATGATCAGTGTCTGAATCTAAAACTAGTTCTTGTCTGTCGTGAGAGTTATTAGGCAAATTGCCAACCTCAGCATCCTCTCCAGAGCTTTCATCAGCCTCCTCCTGCCCTGAGGTACCAACCACAGTCTCATGATGCAGTTCATCATCATGGGAACAGCCTCCACAGTTCACTTGAGGTTTGGTCTCCTCGCTGCAGGATTCAACAGCTACTTCTTTTGCACCATCAACAAATGCCTCAAGTGATGAGACAACCTCACGTATCATCTCCTGGGAAGCAGCTTTGTTTCTGTTTTCAGGACATAAATAAGTGTCAGGGGGTTCTGAAACGTGGTGATCACAGCCTTTGTGGTGAAGTTCACCTTGTTCAGAGCTCTGATCTTCAGGCATGTGATCAGGAACAACACTGACATTGTTACCATCGCATCCCCCACAAAAAACATCAACGTTTCCAAGATGCTCTTTGTTTGCAGCATTATCCACCCAAACTCCTTGATTTTTAATGGTAGCATCAGTTTTTGCATTGTCAAAACCTTCATCTGCTGTGAAAGTTATCTTTGAGACATCATCATCTTCCTCAACCAGAGGTGGAGACATTTCTTCACCAGACAAAGAAGCACATTCTGTGTTTCGCTTCTCCTCCACAAATGTATTCAGGTCATTAGAACGCTTCATCTCTTCATCCTCTGCTTTCTCTACCGAAGCCAGAAGCTGTTTGAGCTTCATCTCCAGCACACCTCTCTTTTTTTTAAGCGTTTTTTTGTCAACCTCTTCAATGCCTCTTAACCTTTTCTCTAGAATGAACAGATGTTCCTGCAGCTCCTGCCTCTCTAGATCAAAGTCCACAGCTGCTTGTGTCAGAAGCATCTCCAGCTCCTCCACTTTCCTCTTTAGGTCATCGCGCTCAGTCAACAGCTGAATCCTCTCAGTAACCTGCCCGTCTGAAAGGGAAAGCATCTCATTGTATTTTCCCTCCAGATGTGAGTAGTTACTGAGGAGTTCTGCCCTTTCCTGTTTAAAATCCTCCACCGTTTGGTTTATTAGGAGCTCATTTTGATGTGCTCTGCTCTCGGACTGAGCGAGGAGCTCGTGTTTCTCCTGAAGTCTGCTGTGCAGGTCGTTCAGCTGCATGCTGAGCTCTATTTCTTTCCTCTGAGCACTGCTCGTCATCTCATCCATTTGACTTTGTAGCTGCTTGTTCTCCAGCTTTAAAGCTTCCATTTCTTCACTGTGAACGTTTTCTAGCTCTTGTTGCTCCATTTCCCACTCCTGATTAGACCTCTCTCTTTCCTGCTCCATGTTCTCCAACATTTGTCTTTGCTCCTCGATGCTCTCGAGAGCCTTTTGCCTCTCTGCCTCCCAGTGGAGCTTCTGCACATTGTGGCTTTCAGAAAGAACCTTCAGCTCACTTTGGTAGTGTTCTTCAAGTTTTAAGATATCGGCCTGAAAACGCTTTGCAACAGACTCCTGATCGTCAGAGAAACGATCTTCCACTTGGCTGATTCTCTGGGTGAAGCTGATCTCAACTTCCTTCCTGTACATGATCAATGTTTGTTACAGCACCAGCTTAAAACTTTGACATTTTATTATATCCAGGACACTAATTGAACACAAGTTCTGTAGCTATTTAAATAGCTTTGGGATGCTTTTATTTAAAGCATTGAGTTTTGTTTAAACATAATGAAGACACTTACCTCTCCTGAGTGATGTCATCTCTTAGCTTGTCCAACATGGCGCTGAGTGCGTCCCTCTCCTCAGCGTGCCTGTCGATCAGCTTCTTCACAGCCTCTTGATGACTCTCCTCCAGATGTGCCTTTTCCTCTGCTACAAGCATCTCTACCCTCTCCTCCTTTTCAGTCTCAAGCTTCTCCCTTTCCTTGTTCACCCTCTCCTGGATCATCTCTTCATAGTCCTCCTCCAGCTGCAGTCTCTCCCTCTCCCACTCCTCCTTTAACCTTTTCTCCTTCTGCTCAAACTGCTCCTGTAACTGCAGCCTTTCCTGAACTGTTCTGTCCAGTGTGACCTTCTCATGATGCTCCTGAAGCCAAGCTCGTTCGTCCTCCCACAGCTCCTTCAGCTTGTTCTCCTTCTCCTCCTGCTCCCTGACTAGTTTCAACATCTCTTCCTCCAGCAGCACCTGCAGAGACTCATTATTCTGCTCGTCCAGCTGGGTCTTCTCCTTCTGCCACTGATCGGTCAGTTTTTTCACAATTTCCTCTCGCTCCTCCTCAAACTTCAACTTCTCCTCCTCTGACTGGGTTTTTAGTGCACTTTCATGTCTTTCTTCCAAGACTTTCTTCTCCCATTCCCAGTCGTCCAATAGTCTTCTCTCCAGCTCAGCATTTTGATCCTGAAGTTCCTTTCGCTCTTCTGCTAGTCTGGCCTCTAGCAGCTCTACATGCTCCTCCTTTAGTCTGGTAATCTCCAAGGCATGTTGGTTTCTCAGTTTCTCCATTGCAGTCAGAAGGCTTTCATCTTCCTGAACCTGCTGGCCTTCCAGGGTGTTCAGCTGGTCCTCCAGGTCTGTGATGTGGGTGTGGGCCTCCAGCAGCTGCTGTCTGAGGTTTTCTATTTCCTCTTCTTGGTGGCTTTCCAGTTCTTCCCTTTCACCAGCCTGCTTCTGCTCCAGATGGGTCTGCTCAAGCTGGCTCTGGAGTTCCTGTGAGTGAATGCTGGTCAACTCCTCCTTCAAAGCCTGGAGCTCCTGCTGATGCTGGATGATCAAGATGGCTTTCTGGTCTTCATGGGCTACCCTCTGGTTTTCTACGATCTTATCAAATTCACTGATCTGTAAGGGAAAAAACAGTTTTGCTCTATTAAAATGACATGAAGATTATGATGAAGATTTGCATTTTAACATGAAAAAATAAAAGCACAATCTGAAGACATGTTTAAGTTGGTAACTTCTCAAGATATTTTTAAAACTCTACAACCATCAGATTTCATCCTCTCCTAATCAGACCTTGGTTTCAAGCTGGTTTCGCAGATCCTTCATTTCTTGAAAGTGCTGCTCCTTCAGCTGCTCCAGCATCATCTCAGCTTCCAGGCTCATGCTGAAAGGCTGCACCTCGTCTGAACCGATACCTACAAACAGTCAAGTTATTGGTCAGTTAGGACTGGACACAGTTAGCTTGTTCTGATGCAAAGAGCTGGTTTGGAGCCAGTGCCCAACTAAACCAACAGATTTAACAACATAATCTAATACTGTAATATCATCAGGTGTGTTGTAATAGTTGGCTGATGCACCATATAAAC
>SSNR01000065.1:961524-986682 GCA_006937965.1 Callopanchax toddi | reverse complement strand
GTTCTCAACACCAAACCACTACAGGTATGGAGAAGCAGAGGCCACTGCAGGCTCAGGATCCTAGCCGTCTCCACATTACCTATGAGCCCGAGTAGTTTCAGTCAATGTCTGCGACTTGTCTTGCAGCTCTGCGATGGCTCTTCTAAGTTTGGTGTTCTGCTCTTCGAACTCCTTGCAGCAGTCCTCGGCGAACATCTCAGCCTGCAGATGTCTATCCAGGTGAGGAAGAGCCTCCTCTGTGGATCTACCTAGTTCTGATTTAGATTGAATGTTTGAGCTTCCTTCCTGACTTTCCAGTTTGTTCAACAGCTCAAACAGCTGAGCGTTTTCTGCTCTCACCCTGCTGATCTCAGCCACCAGTGAAACACGTGGACTTTGGAAGCCGTGGAGAACATCAACCCTTCCTTCAAGGCTCCACACACTCTGCTCCAGCTCACTGTTTTGGTCCTTCAGCTTGATATTTTCACACATGCAATCTTCATATCTAATCTGAAGATCGGCCATTTTTAGGGTTTTCATTTCCAGCTCTTTGACGTGCTCCATCAACAAGAACATTTGAACTTTGAGTTTGTAGTTTTCCTCTACAGCCTGACGGTCAATTTTGATTTTCTCACTGTGGTGTGCCAGCAGATTCTCTAGTAATTCAGTTTTCTGCTGAAGCAAGTAAATCTTCTCGTGTAGGAGAATGTTCTCCTTTGTAGAAGTGTTACACAAAGCCTGTAATTTTAGAACTGTGGACTCCTGGTTCTCACAATCTGAGTCTCCATCCGGAGATTCTAAACAATCATGCGAGCACTCATTGTGGTTTTCATGATCAGTGTCTGAATCTAAAACTAGTTCTTGTCTGTCGTGAGAGTTATTAGGCAAATTGCCAACCTCAGCATCCTCTCCAGAGCTTTCATCAGCCTCCTCCTGCCCTGAGGTACCAACCACAGTCTCATGATGCAGTTCATCATCATGGGAACAGCCTCCACAGTTCACTTGAGGTTTGGTCTCCTCGCTGCAGGATTCAACAGCTACTTCTTTTGCACCATCAACAAATGCCTCAAGTGATGAGACAACCTCACGTATCATCTCCTGGGAAGCAGCTTTGTTTCTGTTTTCAGGACATAAATAAGTGTCAGGGGGTTCTGAAACGTGGTGATCACAGCCTTTGTGGTGAAGTTCACCTTGTTCAGAGCTCTGATCTTCAGGCATGTGATCAGGAACAACACTGACATTGTTACCATCGCATCCCCCACAAAAAACATCAACGTTTCCAAGATGCTCTTTGTTTGCAGCATTATCCACCCAAACTCCTTGATTTTTAATGGTAGCATCAGTTTTTGCATTGTCAAAACCTTCATCTGCTGTGAAAGTTATCTTTGAGACATCATCATCTTCCTCAACCAGAGGTGGAGACATTTCTTCACCAGACAAAGAAGCACATTCTGTGTTTCGCTTCTCCTCCACAAATGTATTCAGGTCATTAGAACGCTTCATCTCTTCATCCTCTGCTTTCTCTACCGAAGCCAGAAGCTGTTTGAGCTTCATCTCCAGCACACCTCTCTTTTTTTTAAGCGTTTTTTTGTCAACCTCTTCAATGCCTCTTAACCTTTTCTCTAGAATGAACAGATGTTCCTGCAGCTCCTGCCTCTCTAGATCAAAGTCCACAGCTGCTTGTGTCAGAAGCATCTCCAGCTCCTCCACTTTCCTCTTTAGGTCATCGCGCTCAGTCAACAGCTGAATCCTCTCAGTAACCTGCCCGTCTGAAAGGGAAAGCATCTCATTGTATTTTCCCTCCAGATGTGAGTAGTTACTGAGGAGTTCTGCCCTTTCCTGTTTAAAATCCTCCACCGTTTGGTTTATTAGGAGCTCATTTTGATGTGCTCTGCTCTCGGACTGAGCGAGGAGCTCGTGTTTCTCCTGAAGTCTGCTGTGCAGGTCGTTCAGCTGCATGCTGAGCTCTATTTCTTTCCTCTGAGCACTGCTCGTCATCTCATCCATTTGACTTTGTAGCTGCTTGTTCTCCAGCTTTAAAGCTTCCATTTCTTCACTGTGAACGTTTTCTAGCTCTTGTTGCTCCATTTCCCACTCCTGATTAGACCTCTCTCTTTCCTGCTCCATGTTCTCCAACATTTGTCTTTGCTCCTCGATGCTCTCGAGAGCCTTTTGCCTCTCTGCCTCCCAGTGGAGCTTCTGCACATTGTGGCTTTCAGAAAGAACCTTCAGCTCACTTTGGTAGTGTTCTTCAAGTTTTAAGATATCGGCCTGAAAACGCTTTGCAACAGACTCCTGATCGTCAGAGAAACGATCTTCCACTTGGCTGATTCTCTGGGTGAAGCTGATCTCAACTTCCTTCCTGTACATGATCAATGTTTGTTACAGCACCAGCTTAAAACTTTGACATTTTATTATATCCAGGACACTAATTGAACACAAGTTCTGTAGCTATTTAAATAGCTTTGGGATGCTTTTATTTAAAGCATTGAGTTTTGTTTAAACATAATGAAGACACTTACCTCTCCTGAGTGATGTCATCTCTTAGCTTGTCCAACATGGCGCTGAGTGCGTCCCTCTCCTCAGCGTGCCTGTCGATCAGCTTCTTCACAGCCTCTTGATGACTCTCCTCCAGATGTGCCTTTTCCTCTGCTACAAGCATCTCTACCCTCTCCTCCTTTTCAGTCTCAAGCTTCTCCCTTTCCTTGTTCACCCTCTCCTGGATCATCTCTTCATAGTCCTCCTCCAGCTGCAGTCTCTCCCTCTCCCACTCCTCCTTTAACCTTTTCTCCTTCTGCTCAAACTGCTCCTGTAACTGCAGCCTTTCCTGAACTGTTCTGTCCAGTGTGACCTTCTCATGATGCTCCTGAAGCCAAGCTCGTTCGTCCTCCCACAGCTCCTTCAGCTTGTTCTCCTTCTCCTCCTGCTCCCTGACTAGTTTCAACATCTCTTCCTCCAGCAGCACCTGCAGAGACTCATTATTCTGCTCGTCCAGCTGGGTCTTCTCCTTCTGCCACTGATCGGTCAGTTTTTTCACAATTTCCTCTCGCTCCTCCTCAAACTTCAACTTCTCCTCCTCTGACTGGGTTTTTAGTGCACTTTCATGTCTTTCTTCCAAGACTTTCTTCTCCCATTCCCAGTCGTCCAATAGTCTTCTCTCCAGCTCAGCATTTTGATCCTGAAGTTCCTTTCGCTCTTCTGCTAGTCTGGCCTCTAGCAGCTCTACATGCTCCTCCTTTAGTCTGGTAATCTCCAAGGCATGTTGGTTTCTCAGTTTCTCCATTGCAGTCAGAAGGCTTTCATCTTCCTGAACCTGCTGGCCTTCCAGGGTGTTCAGCTGGTCCTCCAGGTCTGTGATGTGGGTGTGGGCCTCCAGCAGCTGCTGTCTGAGGTTTTCTATTTCCTCTTCTTGGTGGCTTTCCAGTTCTTCCCTTTCACCAGCCTGCTTCTGCTCCAGATGGGTCTGCTCAAGCTGGCTCTGGAGTTCCTGTGAGTGAATGCTGGTCAACTCCTCCTTCAAAGCCTGGAGCTCCTGCTGATGCTGGATGATCAAGATGGCTTTCTGGTCTTCATGGGCTACCCTCTGGTTTTCTACGATCTTATCAAATTCACTGATCTGTAAGGGAAAAAACAGTTTTGCTCTATTAAAATGACATGAAGATTATGATGAAGATTTGCATTTTAACATGAAAAAATAAAAGCACAATCTGAAGACATGTTTAAGTTGGTAACTTCTCAAGATATTTTTAAAACTCTACAACCATCAGATTTCATCCTCTCCTAATCAGACCTTGGTTTCAAGCTGGTTTCGCAGATCCTTCATTTCTTGAAAGTGCTGCTCCTTCAGCTGCTCCAGCATCATCTCAGCTTCCAGGCTCATGCTGAAAGGCTGCACCTCGTCTGAACCGATACCTACAAACAGTCAAGTTATTGGTCAGTTAGGACTGGACACAGTTAGCTTGTTCTGATGCAAAGAGCTGGTTTGGAGCCAGTGCCCAACTAAACCAACAGATTTAACAACATAATCTAATACTGTAATATCATCAGGTGTGTTGTAATAGTTGGCTGATGCACCATATAAACTTGCATCCACTGTTTGAACCAATGTTGGATCAAAACAGGGGATCAGGTTTCATCTACCTGGGTCTGACTCTGTTCCAGGGCTTTTACTCTCCAGCTCCTCGGATAAAGGTTTTCCACAGGACTCGTGAGTTCGTCCGAGGTTATGAAACTCCCGCAGCTCCGACTGCAGCTCATCAATACGATCTTGCAGTTCCTAACAAATGAGAGCACCATAAGTTAAATGTTACCATGGCTACACACTATGCATTACTGCATTGATGTGCCAGAAATGTAGAAATTTTGCTCTGTAGTTGCAATTACTCTGCATTGTGCTTCATAACTGCTGCGCAGCTGTTTAATGCGCTCTTCTTGATGAAAGAAGTCTGCACTGCCAGGGTCTAGGTCTCCAAACTAAAAGGGAATCAGATCACATTTAAATGACAGAAACAAAACAAATACGCTAGTGCAAAACAAATTACAGAACATCAAATAAATAAATAAAACCAGCACTTAAAATCAGTTAAATAAAAGGTGGAAATGTGTACAATTTAGATCAAAACAAAATGGAACTTAACACTCACTACATCCCCATTAGGACATGTTATTTTACCTTGTCTTTCATGATGTTCTCTAAACTTGTCTGCAGTTTGGTTGTTTGACTTTGTGCCTCAGTTAGTTTCTCAGTGCTGTCCAGTAGCTCCATCTCAAGACGCCTGTTCTCCTGGAAACACACAGAATTCAACAAGACAAATCAAATGTATCTTTATTCTTTAGAGAATATGACAAGATAAGAATGTAGTCACTAACTAAAACGTTTGTCAAATATAAACTGTTCTGTAAGCAGGGAGATATGGTTTGTTTTGGTACCTTCACCGAGATGGAGAGGTGGTCTCTGAGAAAGGATTCGTCCTCCCTGATCTTCTCGATCTCTGCCTCCAGCTCCTCGCGCTGCAGACCCGCCTGATGCTGGATCTGGTCCATCTCCTTCATCAGCTCTGACCGTACTGCTGCTAGCTTCTCCTTGTAGTCCTGCTCAAGCTTCCTGTAGACATTGATCACAATGGAAACACATTAAAACAGAAATACTGGAAACTACAGCATTTAGGGTCAAATACAGACATATATTTATAATAAATTCATGTTTTAACAGGTGAACTCTTTGTGTAATAATGTAACGTGAAAGCAGACACTAATAGGATCAACTGGAATCCGAAAGGATGAGATTAACAAAAACGACAGCTCTAATCCCTTTGAATCCCAAAAATCCATCCCAGTAAGAAGCCATAAAGAAGGTGTGACTGACTGAGGCAAAAAAAAGTGCTAAGATCATTTTTAACAAGATGTCTAAACATGTTCTATAGTCAGATTTGTCATATTCAATAAACAGTCGATCCAGAGAACAAACGGTGATATTTTACCTGAGATTGAGGTTATTGGTGAGCTCGATTGCAGAGTGATGTTCATCCACCTCAGTTGCAAGCTGAGTTTTCTGCTTCTCAACTCTTTCCAGGTCCAATTGGATTTTTTCTTTCTCGCGGATTTCTCGGTCTACACGCTCCCTGAGAAAATAAAACTCCAAATTTTACAGAGCTTTATAAACAACCGTCATCGGTACCTAATCAACAATGCCTTCAGAATATTGATGACAGGCTGAGAATGAGTCCAACTTTAATTACAGAAAGGAAAATATCAGGATGAAAATGTGCTGCTTTAGACTCACAGGAGATATCGGATCTCAGACTTAAAGCTGGCCAGGGCTGCCTGGTGGATCCCGTTCTTGGTAACCAGCAGCTCGTTTTCGAGTGCCGCTGTGAGATCACCAAGACTCAGTTTTCCATCGAGATCAAAATTCAAAGCCTGAAAAGAAGAAGAATCTAATTAATACGTTTCATTTTCACTTCTGAAAATCCCTCTCCTTTTACATAGCAATCCCAAAACAACTCTACCATCTTTTACATTTTAGTTCAGAAAGGTGACCACAGTCAGACGAGGCACAGCAGCTTCAGTGTGATACCTGCAGGATCTCTGTGCTGTTTTCTATTCCCTCGTCTATCCAGGCATCCAGGATGTATTCGACTGGAGTGAACCCGGTCCCATCATCCAGAGTAGAGAAGAGACGCATGCCGATGGTGCTGGGTAACGCTGAGATCCTGCGGCCTCCCTCGTCAAACGGCTAAAAGGTAAACTATTCTTTTAGTGCATTTTGTGACAGCAAGATAAGCTGATGCTTGTGTTTATGAACTTTTTTCAAAAGATTCCAAAATGTATTAAATAAATCTTATAATCTAAGGAACAAATACCTGAGTGGAGTGATGGCGTTTAAGTTGTCTGTATGGAGTGGAGGAGGATGGCGTTGGGGGTTTGTTGTGATTCAAAACCCTGGAAACAAACTCCTGAATGTTCATCTCTCCATCACCAGTCAGGTTAAGGAGGACGTCCGCGTTGAGCTGAAAACCAACAGCAGTTTTACTTGCACTGTTTTTATGTTTCAGTGGATCTTATGATCATTTTACCGTCTCACTGCGATGTGAGGATAGTAAAACCTGCACTTCTATGACGTATTTAAGCAAACTATTTAAAAACAGAGAAGCAAAGGAAAATTTCCAAGAAACCTTTGAAGTGGCTAAAATATGTCAGAGCAGAAGAGACGTTTTCAAGCCGTTTCAAAATCTATAAGCTTTTATCTGACTGAGCTGTGACTTGCAGACAAAGAATAGCAAGAAAATATGCAGGGTTTTGGTTTGGAATCACACTAAAACCGCAACAGTTGTGTGATTTTCATGCAAATTTTGTTGTTGTAATTTATTCACAAAGTATCACAACTTCAAAAGTTATTGGAAGGCTCCAACAAAGGCTTGTTACTAAACAGAGACGGGTTTGAGATGGGCTCCAGACTTGTGGCCAGTTTGACAGAAAACGCTGCAAACTTGTTGAACATGCTCTAAATTCAATCACCATGACAGCGAGACCCTGTGACACGAGAGGAAATTAAAACCCTTTGTGAATGTTTCAAGACATTTTGGAAACTCCCTGGTGAATATCAATTTCTCAACATAATACTGGCATTGGCTTAATTATTTAGATTTAACACACCTCCAGGCCCAAATGTTCACAGAGAGTCAGAAGTTCAGTGTGATCAGCACATCCGTCCCACTCTATGTCTAACTCCTCGCATGCTTCACGTAGTCGCTCCTCTAAACGCGCCGATAGAGGAATGGTGGATCGTCGAGGTGTGCTTGGTTCATCGGGGTTCCACAGATGCATTTGACCTGCCCAGCAGAGGGAGATTAACTGCTGACACACACACACACACACACACACATCTCCATTATCAAAAACTGGTGAAAACACACCGACTGTAACAAACCTTCTGCCTCAAACTCCTCTGTGCTTGTTTCGTGGGCATTCCAGCGCTGTGGGAGACAAAGGAACACTGTTCTTATGGCATCAGTTATAAATAATAAAAACAAACCAATCTGTGAAAACGGCCACGTATTTGAGGACCGTTTCATTTTCTCCCTTAGGGGAAATGTGCAGCCTTAAATCTACACACAGCGTTTTCTCAACATGAACTACTAAAGGAGGGTTTGGCCAGGTGTGACCCGCTGGGCTGCGATCGAGTCCCAGAGCGGCCGTCTATTGTTACACTGAGGGAGCAAAGAACAGATGGGATTCAGAAAATGGCATTTTGATACATGAAGTGTCGGCATCCTGGAGGGTGGGGGTGGTGAGGCTCATTGTTCCCACTCCCCTCCTCTTCCCACCACACCGGGTCTGTAGTGTCTGTGGGCACAGCCCCCTGACCCAGCCCCACCTGCTGGTCCACATTGTTGAAGCCTAGATTAGTTAATACCAAGACACGCTTCAATACTAATTATATTCGTCTACAGGCTGGCGGGGATCTGGGACAGAGGCAGACAAACACAGAATATTAACACTTCCATTCACACTCAAGAAGTGACCACTGATTTAATGTTTGACTGAATGGTTGAAGGTAGTTTTAACCAGGGACAGGCACATCAGTTTGAGGAAATTACCTCTCAGAAGACAGCATAGTTGAAATTAAAGTTACCAATTATATTTTATTTTACCGTTTTAAACTGATGCTACACTAAAACCAGACAGTAGACTCGTTTTACATTGATAGAAGAAATGTGATCACCCTCAGCCAGTTTCCAGCACTCGGTTATGAACAACTCTGCATCCTGCTACAACACAGCGATGAATCCGAGTGTCTGAGACAAAGTAGACTTTATTCCTGAATCAAAGGGGCTGACTCCTGCAGTCAGTTCCAGATTCTCCATGTGAGATGCTTGAGTCGGTAAAAATGTGTTTTCAAAGCTTCTTTTGATGCTGTGCTCGGTCTTGCAGCCCCAAGCACACTCAGGTAAATTAGGCAGCACCTACTGAGCTGGTAAAATAACACACACTATTAACTAAACCGTTTCCTACCAGAGGTTAATATGGATTCTTTATTATTGTCTGACTTACTTCTGATGTCTTCAGAATGATTTAAATTTAATGAGTTTTAAATGTTCAGTTTTATTTCTAATAAAGCTTCAACGTATTAAAAATAATCATGTTCTAAATAAATAAATAAAATTAAACAAACTAATTTGCTATTTTTCCAATAATTTTGTAAACAAAATAGAATTGTCTTTTTGATTATTGCTGCTTCCAGCTTCTACAACTTGGCCGGTGAGTCAAAAATTTAATTTCGGACCCTGTATGTACGCTAATATTTACCATTTTGAACATTTCATAGAGACAACATGTACATTTTGTATGTGATTTAACATCAGTTGCTGTATTTCTTTAACAATCTATTGAATTCATGTTTTATGATCAGCTATTTAAATAGTGAATGGCTACAAAGCTTTACAATGTCTCACTAAAGTCACACAGAAATAAAGGGTTAGTGTTCCTTGAAGGAATTCGTTTAACCCACCACCTTTCATACCAGCGTTTTAACCTAAGAGCATCTTTTGTTAAGAAATGATGAAGTTGTACTGTAGCTGTTTTGGTCAAGAAAATAATATTACATGTGATCTTGGAGTATGTGTTATGCATGACTCTCAGCTACCAACACGTCACATTTTAGCTCATCTGTAAATTCCTTTAACTCTAAAAGGTAATCAGTTGTAGTTATACACCCAATGATTCCTTTCTAGGAGTTTCATTAAAATCCATCAAGAGATTCATGAAATATTTTGCTAACAGACAAATGTACAAACAGGTAAAAACATTATTGCCCAACTATTGTCTCATGGCAGCATGTGATAATAAAAATGAACACTTTAAACAGCCTGTCCTTCTCTCTGTTTGCTGAAAACTCCTGAAGTTTATTTTAACATCTAGAATCAACAGCTAACTGACCCAGAATCATTTATAATAATAATAATAATGGATTGGATTTATATAGCGCCTTTCTAGACACCCAAAGCGCTTTGACAGAAGCTCCATTATTCTTTCACTCACTCATTTACACCGGTGGTGGTAAACTATGACAGATGTCTGTGGCCACAGCTGCCCTGGGGCAGTCTGACAGAGGTGAGGCTACCATTCTGCGCCATCGGCCCTTCTGACCACCACCAACATTCACACACAGTCACACAGGCAAGGTGGGTGAAGTGTCTTGCCCAAGGACACAACGACAATCTAACCCAGCCGGAGCTGGGAATTGAACTGGCGACCCTCCGGTTACCAGACCGGCCACTCTCCCAACTGAGCTAAACGCCGCCCCATTTAGTAGCTTCAACAGCCACATGTTGATAATCTGATGCTTACCTTAACAGTAATAATGTTCACAATGTTATTTACAGACAGAATGAGTAGTTATATAATGAACAGTGTCCTGTGCTCCAACCTGCCAGACATTAAGCTGATTGGCTAAGAATAACACCTCGACGCCTGGCTGAGGCTGCAGAGTGACAAGGAGCACACAAGGATAAGAGGCGATAAGACCGGCCTCGAGTTTCTCTGGAGGTTCAGCGTGACACAAGAAAAACTCTCAGCCTTTTACCTCACGCTTCCTGGGGATAGCTGAGTCATAGTTGTCCTCCAAATCCTCCTCATCAGATGGGTTTATGTTTAGAACTCCAGACTCTTCAGGCTCGATGAACTCTGGAGTGGAGCGGCGGCCGTAACGTTTACCACCCTTCACAAACTTTGGTTGGATTTCAGGAGACTCTGAAAACAAAATAATGAGAAAACCTACGTATATGTTGTTGTTATGACGCTGTACAAAAAGCACTCGGCAACTACTTCTCTAAAGCTCATAACTTCTTTAAAAGTATTCTCTAAACAGTCGTCCATAGGCATATGTTCCTTATTTTAGTAAAGCAACACATCAGAGGTTAAATGTGTTTCAGAGGCAAACGACAAAGAAGTTCACTGGAACTG
The DNA here is from genome assembly GCA_006937965.1 of Callopanchax toddi. Taxonomy (NCBI): domain Eukaryota; kingdom Metazoa; phylum Chordata; class Actinopteri; order Cyprinodontiformes; family Nothobranchiidae; genus Callopanchax; species Callopanchax toddi. The sequence continues at coordinate 976,239 of SSNR01000065.1, read as the reverse complement.
TAAACATTATTCTTCCAACTTTACTGAGACACGAATATTGACTTTACTGTATTTACTCCAGTAATGAGCACAGTATCACATAACAGCGTGATCATCACAACACAGAACACCACCGAGTAACCCTTTCAGACCGAGCCAATTAACACACAAAAGTATTACTAACATGAAATCATAGGATGGATCATCTACCCTCAAAACAACAAGCCACACCAGCTACGACAGTGGAAACACAGCTGTCAGCTTTCTGTCTCTGTGTGTGTGTGTGTGTGTGTGTGTGTGTGTGTGTAGCTGAATCAGCATACAGGCTGTTCCACCTCAGCTCACACACTCACCTTCTACACCTGGGTGACTCGGAGAAAAGCTCCTCTAAAAGTTTAATAATAAACTCGATACAGTCAGAAATGAAAGGCCAGGATAAAGGAATGTACATCACCCGCTGCTTTTCATGTCAGCGTTTTAGACTCAGATGTTGATAACTGATGGAGTCATAGCCATTTTGGTCAAATATTAAATAATAACGTTGTGTGTGACAAACTTTATGACATTGAATATTTATGCTATTCTCAAAACTTTTGGGGTGACTGTGTGGGTCATGAATGATTCTACTGTTTAGCTCAATATCTATCAGACTGACAGAGTTCCAGCCATTTTTGTGTTTGCTAAAGTTAAGCTGGCTTAGCTGGGGTGGCCATGTTGAATCAGGTTGACACCAAAAGTTAATCAGCTGTAGATGAACATCCAGTGATTACTTTCCAAGTTTCCTTCAAATTCACCGTGGCTCGTGACAGTTTGCCTACTAAAACATTGTTGCCTGCTGGTGATAATCACAGATAAAGTCACATTGAGACTTTCCTGCATAGAAACATTCATCTTTTTAGCTATTAGAGCTTTATGTTATTTTACTCTAAAGACTTTACCTGGCCTTGGTGAGGCTCCCCGTTCTGCCTGAGGAGGCTCAAGCGTTGATGACAAAACCAGAATAAGTGCATTCTTGAACTGGTCAAAATCAACCTGCAGCACAAATTAAAGATATTTTAGATTAAATAAACTCCGTGATTCCCTGTACAATATTCAAGCAATGCTTAATATGTCCTGAAAAGAAAGTTGATGAAATTCCTCAGACTGGGTGTAGCTCCCCGTGTGCCGATGGGAGACGGGTGTCCCTGGTTGTCTGGGTGGAGGAGGGTTTGAGCAGGAGCAACGGAGGTCACACTTCAACAATCAGCAGCTGCTAACCCTGAATATGGTGATTTTCTTTGTGCCTCTGAGGCCGACGGCTGGCGCCTATAGAAGGATTTTTTAGAATTCTTCAGGCGTTATTATCAGTTCACTGGCCTCTGTGCTAACATTTACCCCACCCACACACGCAACACAATAGCCACCCGTCCCCAACACGCTTATAGACAAACAACACTTGGTGCAAAAGTGTGGAGGAAGCAGCTTGGATCAGCCTCAGTTCTCATATTAAACATCAAACTGAATGTAAGCCTTCCACTACACGTATGATGAAAGCATGCATATTTCTAAATTGTATTGTCTTCACTCCATTAATTTTAACATAGAACGGGCTAAAAAAATGCATTAGTGAAAGATTAAGCAGCTTAGTTGTCTTGGTGACAGACGCCTAATTTGAACACTGATGGGGGAAAATTTCTCCACAACGAGATGGCAAGCCAAGCAGCAAAAAGCTTAAAGACCGGGACCTGAATGGTGAATCCAAGGATTCACAAAGAAAAACACAAAGGTGGCAAAAACACACATCACAAAAGGTGATGAATGTAAACTGATGTTCTAAAACAAACTTCTTCAAGTGGTAATGTCTATTTTACCCTGGCTGTGAGCTGGTCCTGGTTCTGCAGCAAAGTGTGGAGAAGAACTGGGGTGGCATCTTCCAGGTGCAAAGACTGGCAGAGGTCTGAGAGCTCCTCTGGGCTCAGAGAGCCATAGCCGCTGGTGTCAAAGCTGTTAAAAACTTCCTTTAGACGCTCCTCATATTGGTCCGGTTCTTGGCCGTCGTCCATCCCACAGGACAGCACCCTGACCTGAGAGGTAAACAAAAACCAGAACTGAAACGAGTTTACAGAACAAAGAGTGCAGTTTCTGCTCCGACATTTACTCACAAACAGGGTGGAAACATCTAACTCGGCTTCACTCAGCACCTCCATCTGAGTGCCACTCGACAAGTGAGCTTTCAACACACGACTCCGGCGTCATTTGTGGCGGAGGCTTTAGTTAATCCAATTACAATGATGAGACAATCAGGTAAATGTTGCTCAGGAAGTCAGCGTTCAGCACACTGCTGCAAGCAGCATCATGTGTAGAGGTTTATAGGAGTTGTGTCATCAATTTTGAGGCATACTTGAGGGAAATTTAGCAAGCATGTTGAGTTTGATGTAGTTTAACAGTTCTCTGTGCCGTTACAAGAAGTTTGAAAACAAAAAAAACATTTAAAGATTACATTTAGCAAAGCAGGACTGAACCAAGAGTTCTGTGCTGACATTTACCAACAGGAAGCATCAAATGCAGACATGGATCATATTTTGTTCGCTTTTTCACTTGCAATGCTTCATTGTTTCAATATGTTCAGTTCAGCACAAATAATGAAGCCATATTTCTCTTAGGCAGTAAAAAAAAAAAAAAAAGGGCAAAAGATGATTTCTGTGTACTTCTTTTTTTAGGAAGCTCGTTTTTAGGATAGTAGAGAGATTATAAATCAGAACTTGTAAAAAACAAAACAAAAATAAAACACAATAGGTCATGGTCAACTCAACGATAATGGAAACCAATCTGACATAAAAGAGAAAACAAGAGAGCTGAGTTATACAACATGTTTAGCAAAATCACTCAAAAAAGAAAAGATTTGTACCTTTTTGTTTTGAGCTAATGCATTTCTACAATAACAACACATGCAGCTTGGCCCTCTGCTGTTCCAGCTGCTCTCAGAGACATCATCAAGCACTCAGACAGGTGTCCCCCCTCCACACTCCAGTCTCAGGATCCCCATTCAACACAGACAAAAGCAGCCTCTCCACAAGAATCAAGCATCTGAACATTTAAGGCTTACAAGATGAGGGAAAGGCTCAGTCCTATTACTGCCCATTATTAGTAAATCTTCAAAGAACCTCTACAACAATAAGAAAACAAAAAAATAATGCAACTATTCAAAATATGGTAGTGCTGATAGTTTACAGTCTAAAGACAATTTTCTGAGCCAGTAGCTCTTCTGCTGGGCTACATCTCAGCAGCTAACAGCTGCTGTGGTCAAACAATCAAACCAGTCCAGGTTGTAAGGAAGAGGTTAATCCCCACAACACCCCAAAGTTCACTGGAAAAGGAATTCATCATCAACAGATGTCAGCAAGCAACTGGATCTGTGTAAAAGATCAATTAGAAGTTTATTTTATCTTAGTGTAAAACTTTATTTTTTCTTTGTTTTCCATAAATATTATAAATGAATAAGAAAGTACAGTGAATTGTAACAAAAATGGCAGCAAAGCAAATTGTTTGAAAGTAGTTTCTCAAAATATCATGGATACACTTTCCACAGACTGTCAAGCAAAAGGGTGTTCTGCATAGACTGGGTTTGTACCTGATTAACAAAGTTCCTGTATGTTTAGTTTTCAGTTTATATAGTGTATTTGTTTTCCACAGCGCTTTGTGTAGGTGAGGTATGCAGAAAAAGGCTATAATAACAATAAACAATAAAGAAATAAAATAACATTTGGATTCTCATTTCTGATCATACCCTAAAAATTTCCATAAATCCACCTCGATGAAAGGAGACTGATCAAAAAGGGAACATCAAAATTTTATCAACGAGTCTTTTAATAATCAATACATTTGGATAACATTTAAAAACTGGGCAGGGTCGAATACACAATACTTTCTTTAAAGAAACAAAACTGAAAGCCTTAAAACTGCCTTCCATAGTTTGTCACATCAGCTGTGAAAGAGACAAAACCGAAAAGGAAATCCTTCAGAATCACTTTCATTAGTCTCAAACAGGCAGTGAGACGTAAAATGCTCCTCTTTTAGCATCGCACTGAATATTTTCAATAGCTGTAATTTCTTTAACCGCGTTTTTATCAAGTAAAATTGTTGGTGACTAGCTGTAAACTAGCTCCAGCAGCCAGGACATCCAGGAAAGTGACGGGCTATGCTAAACACGCTAGGCTAGAACAAACAGTTTGCTAACTTTTATTTTTAACATTTCGACTCAAATTATTCTAACATTTAAATAAAGTTGTTATATTCTTAGTTTCAAAACACTCACCAGAGTTTTTAAAACTTGGCCGACAGCTGTTGTCTCCTCCGGGTGAAATTAGATAATTAAAGACTAAAATCAAACTTTACAACATTTCCCTGAAGGCAGCGCCGTTATCTTCGCTACTAAGTTATCCTCGCAGCTCAACCATCGAGGCGTTTTCTTCTTCTCGGGTGAAAATACAGTCTGCTGCTTACAATCCTGAGTGACTTCCTTGACTCCTTGGCTCAATCATCCTCTGTGCTTTGTAGCGGATTTTGAAAAGCGATTGATGGAGGAAGAGGCGGTGACTGGGAGCCTGGGGCGGTTTCTAGTCCCCCCACCCCCGTGGACCAGAGCAGAACCACCGCGGAATTCAAAAGGCACCTCTGATTTTCACGAGGCTTTTAAAGCCATATTTAAACATACAAGGAGAACCTTCCACTGAAGAAGGTTGTTAGCTTAAGTTCTGTGCGGTATCCACCCCGGTCTCATCCCAAACAAGGCTCATGTCAGTGAAAACACAAAGCTGTATAAATATAATTATTCACTTTATAATGAGAAACCTAACTCAACCCGGAAGTTACGTAGATCCAAAACAAAACGCGCCCCCCCCCCCCTAGTGGCTGTTTCCATAACCTCTTGGACTCTGTCTCCTAAGGACACCTAGGCTACTTGTCCTATTATTCTGTTCATTTTAAACCTGTTTTTATTATTTACAGCGACTTCAATTTAATGTGCAATTTTCACAATTTTATTTTTGATTTTTAACAAAAAAAAATCACATTGTTTTTGTTGTATTCATAATGCTTGTTTCTTTATGCCTCGTGGTCCTACTACTTCAAAATAGCTATGGGGGAAAAAAAATTTCACACGTCAAGGCTTTAAACTGAATGTTCTCAGACAGAAATGTCCACTAAGCTTAGAGGTCACAGAGTGTCATCAGCAGGTTGCAACAGAGATACAGAGACTGGAAGAGTCACAGAAAGGCATAGAAGTGGACGTCTTTTGGCCACATCCCACACTGATGACTGCTTCATAGTGACCAGTGTCCTGTGGAACCAGATGATGAATACCACACAACTCCAGGCACATTTAGGGAGGTGAAAGGCACCCAAGAGTCACATCAGACTGTTTGAAATTGTTTGCATCAGTGTGGTCTGCATGCAAGACGACCTGCAAGGATCCCTCACCAGGCACAGGTGTCATAATCTTGTATGGGTTAGGGAGCATTTACGCTGGACCAGGAACCAGTAAACCTCAGTGCTGTTCACTTATGAAAGGCAATTCACACTGAGCAGAAATGATGGCTACTAATGATGTTGTAAATATCAAGGAGACACTATATACATCAGTTACTGTTGTTACCGTGGTGTTCCAGTGTGGACTGGGGTGTCTAGTCAATACAGAACTGAACTGAACTATACTTTGTGAATATTTCTGTGACAAGTTGATACTACCTGGATAAGATCATTAATCCAGTCATTGTTATGATGCATGAACAACACAGGCCTGATTTCATCTTCATGGACAGCAATGATCCAGCTCATCAAAGTTGCATCATTAAGGAACAGCTGCTGGAGACTGGGGCATCTCAAATACAGTAGAGTGACCTGTAAAGAAAACCTATGAGATCAGCTGAGTCTCCATGGAGACTCAACTCTGAACCCCAGAACCTCAATGACCTGAAGGCTGTTCTTCAAGAAGAGTGTGATGCCATGACTCAGCAGACAATAAGTGTGCTTGTGAACAGCATGAGACGTTGTTGTCAAGCTGTAATTGATGATCAAGGTCACATGACCAGTTATTGAGACACTGACATTTGTTGTTGGGGTATCTCCATCACTGTTGTTGGCTTGTTTCAATAAATTGTTTGAGATGAGGAAATCACCGTTACATGCTTCTACTTCAATGTCCTACTTTCATAATATAATGTAATATAATATAATAACCCTGTAACATGACATTTTTACATTTTCTATCAATTTCACCAGTAAGACAAATATTAAGAACTTTTTGTGAGTAGTAGCTTGTAGATGCACAAATAAGTTACCAGTTAAATTATTCAATAATGTTGCTGGTCACTGAAAAGTAAAGTTATAATAAAAATAACCTTCTTGTTTTGTGATCCAAGGCTGTCCCTTTGGCCTGCCTCTATTGTTCTATTGTTAAAACAACAGCAAAACAGACTAAATATTTTCTAGAATATTTTTTTAAACAACATTACTTTAATCTAACTTTGGTCAACTTTTAAACTACAGAGTTTAAAGTAAAGCAACAGATGAAAACAAACCCACATCCGATCCATTCATCTCCCTTTTGCTGTCCCACCTTCTATTTGGGGAAGTCAACAAAAAAGTGAACTGCTACTTGGTTTTGTTTACATGCAAAAAGATTATGCTTTTTTCTTCTGCTGTATCCAAGTCTTACTCAATCTGTACTTCCTCTCAAAAGAAGGCTAGGCTGTTCAAAAGGAGAAGGTAGTGATGTAACTGGATGAAATGTCTGCCTTCGTTTGCTGAGGACCTGTTGAAGCTACTTTATCTCATTGTCAGATGCTGCTGTGTTTTTGAAGCCAGGGCCTGGAGGTGGAGCTGATAGTCACACACTCTACGCTGCACACAATAATGGATAAAAAATGTATTTGAATATACAGCATCAAAGTAACAAATGTGTCAAATCATCACATGGAAAATATTATCTGAAGTGTTTTTTTTTTAAGAACAATGTCCCATTTGTTTACACAGGATGGGCTGACCTTTGGTAAGTTAGCTGTAATTAGTTATTTGTTGCTTAAAAGACTAAGATTAGTTAGTGAGTAGATCAGGTCTCTGATGTGCAGACTCTGGTTTCTAAATACAACACAGGAGCTCCTGGAAACAGGATATCATCAACAGAAGAAGGGAGAGGGTGTGTTGTAATCTATGCTGTTTGCATCAATACATAGAGGGGGAACCAAAAACAGACACAAACTGTGAACTAATCTAAACAGAAACTGAAAACAAATAAACCCAGAATATAAAACTACGGTACCTGAAAAAGATGCAAAATGATTTTAAATGATGTAAAAATATCAGCAAAAACTGGAGTCATAAGGTCAACAAAAAGCTAGCATACAGTATATTGTGTTTCTTTGAATTTCTCAACCTGTTGTCCGGTGGGTAATTCACTCTTGCTTTGCTGATTTTACATTCGGACAGTAAAACTTAATTTAAACAGTTATATGCAGACACTGACTAAATAAATTCAAATGTATTATACAATTGTATTGTTTTTGTGGAACTTCATTCCCCACAATGCTTTGCAGGATCTGTTTTTTTTTCTATTTTAGTGATTATTGCAGTCAAGCTGAGGCTGGTGTTTTCACTAAATGTTGTTTCCGTGTTGGTGTGGGTTCTGTTATCTTTGAGCTCTTTGTGTTTCTATGAAAAATTCTCTGTTTCAGACACAACCTCTTCACTGCTCGCGTCTTCCTGACTGGTAAATGTGAACAAGCTGCAGCTGAGGAGTTGCAGTTGAACATTGACCTCCTTTCTCTGTATTTCACAATACTTGTGCTGTCAGAGTTGGAGCTCTGCTGGATCATTTTTCTCCATTCCTGCAGACTGAAGCAAGAACAGAGAAACCCACTGATTTGGACACAACTGTGGACATCATTTTATCTTCTGGCACAAATGAAGAAAGCTGTGTTGTATCTGATAACTGTCTTCGCTTTAGGGCCTGTTTTTCTTTACCTGTTCCCGTGGATCCTGGGTTATGCCATATTTTCTCACATATGTAAGTAATGTGTTTTCAGTTCAGTTTTACTTTTAAAAACAGAAGTAAAAACAGTTTTGTCAGATAACTTAAATACAAGATGGAAAAGTATTTATATTTCAAAGAAGATGCAGATGAAAATAAACTTGAGAAAGGTGAGGATCAAGTAAATTTTGCTTTAGTTGCATTGAAAGAGATATGTATATTTGTTTTTATAATTATTAGATATGTGAATTCAGATTTTAAACTCTAAATTTGCAGAATATTTATATTTTAAAAACAGCAAAGATACTTGTGTTCTTAAATTGACCCTAAGCTTGGTCTTATAACAAATAAAACTATTTCCTTTTGCAGGGCAGTTCTAAGATATTGAAAATGATTTCAAAACAAATCAATGCTGTAAATAAGAGCAAATGTCCTATAAATGTGTTTTCATAAAACTTAACGTTTATAATACAGGATATGAGATTAAAATAAAAGGCTTATTTTTGTTTAATTTATCAACTCATTCTCTTGGAGCCTCAACACTGCAGTAACATGACTCAGAAGGATAACATGAACTAGTTTATTGTGACACAGCCTGATAAAATGTTTTGAGTTTCTGCTTTGATACACTGTCCTTGACTGATATGCATGTCATGAAAACAATAGAAAAGGAGATGTTCGGACACGATCCGGTGCAGTTTGGCCTAATGCAGTGATGTGCATCATAATGTAGAAACAAATGCAACCAGGCGACCTTACTGACCTTGTGTGCTCTCTGCTGCAGTGAGGTTTCCATACTCCGTGGATCTCAGCAGACCTCAAGACGTGCTGAACCACACATGCAACTTCTACCTCGACCCCGAGGAGGGCGTCTCAGTGGGAGTGTGGTACGCTGCTAGTGGCCATTGAAGTGTACCAGTACTTGAAAATACAGCCTGCCTGTTGGACACAGGTGGCTCCTGAGTGAATGGAGTCACACTCATCTAGCTGCACAGGACCCATTCAGAAACCAGCTGTAGACCTTGGAACACAAGCCAGTATGTTTGTGTTTACTCTCTACCTCTTCTCTCCCCTTTCTGTTTCTCTCAAAGGCACACACTCCCTGTCAGCCAATGGGAAGCGTCTGCTGGGAGAACCCTCGACTGGTACCATGAGACTCTAGGAGACGGACGCCCTGTTATTATCTATCTCCATGGCAACGTAGGGTCCAGGTGGGATAAGAGCAGCAGATCCTTGAACTGATCCTAATGGAGTCTAGTGGGAAACACATGCCAGCCCAGGCTCTTTGTTTCGTCCACAGTGAAATGAAAAGTTGTTGGCTGAAGAAAAACGACTGATAACCACGTTTGTTTAATTATTGTTCTCATTTAAATCTTGCAGGGCGATGAGTCACAGAGTAGCGCTGGTGAAGGTATGCTTTGTGTTTGGAAACACAACCAGTTTGAGCTTCAATATAAAACGCTGTTCCTTCTATAACACAGATCCTGAGTGCTGCAGGGTACCATGTCTTATCTTTAGACTACAGAGGTAAGAGGATTACTGTTGCTCTTCAAGTAATAGTAATATAACTTATTTTTGCTCTATTTAAACCCCATATTCTGGAAGTATCTAGACTGTAATTAGCATACAAATACACACTTTATTGGTTTATCAGCAAAACCAGATGTGATTTTGCTGAATAGACAATAATTAGTTCTATGTAAATCACGTTTATGTTTCGTACCACCAGCAGCTGAGAGGTGAAAGGCAGGTGGTCTGTTTTTTAAAGGCACACTTGGTACTTTTGGCTTGTTTTTAGCACCACCCTAGTGTCAGTTTTAAATCACTGTTGTAAAAACAAACCATTTACCACTTCCTCTGCTGTGTGCTCGTGTTTTCAACCATCAGATAAAGGTTTTCTTTGTTTCTTTGGATGATGAACACGATACAACAGATCTCTTAGCTCATATCTATGATGTCTGTGTCTTCAGCTCATCTGTCCTGAGCAGGTTCTGAGGTGTAAACATGGATTGCCTTAAAGTGTTACTGCTTCTCGCGAGATACGTGACTTTGTGAGACTTCAGGGCACCGGACCGGAGACTCTGAAGTTTCAACTGTGGTATTCTGGACAGAAGCAGCAGATGGGGCTGAGTGACTTTTCATTAACCCTGTAAAGGGTCATATATTGGCTCAAGGAAAAGATTAAAATATGAAAAAGATCCTAGATACTCCTCCTGTTGCATCGTTAACATTATAATTTATGGCATGACAGACCACACCCACCTGTTTTTGCACATGAGTGCATTTGCATGTGTGCATGTGTTTGTCATGTTAAAAAACACCTCATGAACCACTGGACACATTTTAATGGAACTCTTATAAAGTAGTGATTGGATTAGAACCAATTGACTTCCTGAGTTCTAATGAATGTCACAGCTAATCCACTAAAGTGACTAAAACTCAGTCAGTTGGTGTGTTAGCAGCTGGAAGTCATTCACTTCACCATTCAGAGTCCTAACTGACCTTGCAATATTGCACGAGGATGCAGGTTATTTTTAAGATTCCCAAACAGCTACTAATTCCATCATTTTTCAATCTAAGGTTATCTTAATTTTAAACTCTGGCAAAACTGTTGCCACACATCTTATTTATAATACTTCTCTATGTGGTTTATTTTAATTATTAGATTTTTTTGTGTGTCTGGATGTTATGTAATGCTGTGTTTTTGCTGTTTGTTTTGGTGAATTTGATGTGCATTGTTCATATGCTATATCAAATGTTTCATACAACATACCAGTGCTTCAGTACTTTGTGTTAACATTTACGATACAGCTGCCCTAAAACGATTAAAGGTGAATATTTGAATCTGGTCGGGGAAAAAGACCATAATGTTATGTCAATGTGTCGTATGCGGTCGTGTTTTTAAACTTGAACAAGCTTTTTGTTGTCGTTGAGGTTTTGGAGATTCTACTGGACAGCCCAGTGAAGCCGGCCTGACCAGCGACGCCCTCTACCTGTACCACTGGGTAAAGACACAGAGCAGAGGGGGTTTAATCTGTATCTGGGGACACTCACTGGGCTCTGGGTCAGTTCTGCCACAGATCCATGTCCACTGCTCACGATGTAAACTGTGGTGGAATTTTAGGAATTCAGTAAGATGTGTTCCTGTGATTATTTAAATAACAATGTGATTGTTTTAGTTGGGAAGATGTGGTTATCTGTTAGTTACAGGAACCCCCCCTGGGGTGAAGTGTTGACCCTATCTCCTTCTTTTATGATGGGTGATAAAACAACTGGGTTCCTGTCTTGCCCTGGGAGAAGATGTGAGACAGAAAGACTAGACCCAACCCAGTTGGGGGTGCATATGTGTGTCTGTGTTCTAGGGGGGGTGAAGTGTCACAATGGGAGGGGAGAATGGTTAAAAGACAGTGGGAGTGGGTCAGAAGGCAGGATTTTCTCTCAGACACGGCTGAGGCAACATCCTCCACATTATAATGTGTAATAAAGCTCTCTAAAATGACGTAAGACTGAACTCTCATCCTTTGGATAAAAAACTTCCACAACAATTTGGCGTCACGAACAGGATTCTAGTTCCTCACCAGACACAGAGTATGGAATCAGGCCGACAGCGCATCTCGAGGAAGGACTCCTCGATCCTCCAAACCTCAGATAGGACTTCAGAGTGACGGAGGAGCCTGATCCCTGCTCTGGGTCAGCGGGACTCAGAATCTAGAAAACGAACCTACCGCTCGGGTGGTTCAGTCAGGTGAGAGATTCAGTCTTGGGCCTACTAAATCAATTTTGGAAGAGGACTCCCTGGAGGTGATTTTAGTCCGCTGCAGGGGAATAAGGGTAGAACCTTATTGTGTCTAAGTGTTTCACACCGAAAAATAGAAACACCGGTGACCGTGGGCGATCCAGTGGGTCGTAAGGTCAAGGTATTTTAGCATTTTTTTACCTAGATTGTGAAAAAGCCTGGTAAGGGACGCCTTATCCAGTAATGGGCTCGAGCAGCAGCAAGGGAAGAGGGTCACCTCCAGACAGTCCTCTGTGTGTTTTCATGAGATATGGAGACGACAGTGTTAAAACGGGTCTCCTACTGGCCAGAGAATTGGGTTTCCCTGAGGAAGCCTGTGTTTAAATTATTTAGGAAAATAATTAAAGAAGGTCCGGACCGAAAAAGGAACAAAATAGTTTGGAAAAACTGGTAATAATTAACATTATGAGACATACTTAATGAATGGTACCTAGGTTAAAACAAGGGGTTTGTGTTCATGTCCTGTTCATGTTTTGTGTTCATGTTTTGTGTCTGTTTGTGTCTGAGTTTATGTCTGCATTTGTTCTGATGTGTCACTGAGCTGATGAAGGGTTTTTGTGTTGTTCTGAGTTTGTTTGTTTGTTTGTTTGATCAGAGGTTAAAAGCTGATTTTAATGAAAATGTAATGCTTGTTATGAAAAGGGTGGATCCCTGAGGAGGATCACCAGGTTCTGATGTTGGTATGGTTTGGGAATGTGTTGGGAAGGTCTGAGAATGTTGTGAAGATGAGAAAAGAGAAGGAAGAGTTTTGCTCAAGGGGGAGATCAGAAGGTACAGGGAAGTGTTGAATGTGGATGGATCTGATGTGTGAAAGTTGCTTTTGAGAAGTTATTTTAGTTAGACCTGGGAAAGGCACAGAGCCTTGTTTAGGGTCTTGGTTCATTTCAGATAAGGGAAAAATAACTCGATAAATGTATAAATAAGATTGTTTATAAGAAGGAGTAAAATTAATTTATTCAACTGTTAAGAACAGAGCAGAACGGACACAACAAAGAGGTCACAGAGATTTCTATGGGAGAGTTTCTCATGCATTCCTCGGTGGTCTGGCTCAACCCTCATCCATCTCTGGGCCGCATGAGAAAAGATCCAGAAATTACTGTATTTGTTTTCAAGAAAGCGGTGATATTGGTCTACAGGGAAAACAACAAGCTGAAAAAGAAGATGCCGAACCCTCGTTCAGCACTTGGTCACGGAGATTCGGACCCATTTAAGTTCCGACGGCTCATCCCGCTGTCTGCGCTGCAGGTCAGGCTGGGAAATACTGCAGGAACAGGCACAGAAAGCAGCTGTATCTGGGAGCTGATCCACTCCAGGTCTGAGGTGGAAGGCAGACCGGAGACGGTCTTCCAGCTGTGTAGCAGTGTGTCAGAGAACAAGATCAACATCATCAAGGTGATCCGCTCCCTCCTCCGGGAGAACTTGAGGAGGAACATGAGGAACGAGGGAACGTTGGAGAGGAGCTGTAAGGAACGTCTGACTCCTCTGTGTAAAACTTTGCCCTCATCAGCAAAGCTAGGTTCTTCCAGGGCTTCCTGGTTGTGTAAGCAGCCTTTTGAGGAAGGTGGGAATCCTAAGTTGGGTCCAGACTCGGATGAGGGAAGCCTCAGTAGTGGAACCTACAGTTTCTCTGGAGCTCCTCCAGCTTGCACCTCATCAGACTCACACACCATCTTGGCTCAGCAGAACTGGTCTCCACCTTGTGGATCTGACTCAAAACCTCGCTCAACCTCTGTGAAAGAGTCGGACATTTTAAGTGACGAGGATGATGACGGCTTTAGCGAGGGGGGAACGAGGAGGGACAGCGAGGACAGCAGTTCCCCAACTAGCGCTATCGAAGCTCAGTTCCTTCAGCTTCAGCTCTCCGAGGACGTTGTGTCAAAATGTGCTTCTGCTCCGCGCGTTCAACCGGAGGGGATTGGTGACACTCCAGAGATCCAACACAAGATGCTGCAGCGACACGTCAGTGCTTTCAAGGGGAAAACCGGCAGTCTGAAAAGGAGCCAGGGCGCGCTGTTGCACATGAAGGAGCAGACCCGGTCACTGGACAGCCAGACGGATCCAGCATTGTCTTGTGGCGTGGTGGTGGACCTCAACGCGCTGCTGGAACGAGAGTTCAGCGTCCAAAGTCTGACGTCTGTTGTGAATGAAGACTGTTTCTTTGATGCAGCTGAAAGCTGTGCCACAAACTCTGGAAACACAAACGCTTCTTAGGAGCCAGCATGAACAGAACTGTTTGATATCTGACGCACAAATTAGTGGTCATAAAAGTGAGGGGGCTGTCCAAAGTCCCAGCATCGCTAACGGGGAAACCCCTGTGGCCAACGGCAGCCACTGCCAATATGGCTGTGAAGCTTTGCCTGAACCCACGAGCCTGTAAGTCTGACACCTACCTACAAAAGGTTAGGTGTAAATGATCTCTTGGCAGGCGGACCTAGTTTCTTTTCCTAGAGTGGTGCAGCAAGGTGATTTCTGCCTCATTGATGACTGCAATGAATCTGCCAAACACTGATGTGAATGTGAGAGCTCTTCAGCTATCTGGGCTTTGCCTTTTCTCTAAAACATCCAAGAAAACCCATCATATCACATTCCTCCTGACGGCTCAAGCTGATTGGCAGGTTTGATTTGAGTTTTGACCTTTTCTGTGAAAAAAATGGGGAGAATGTCCCCGTCTGTCAGTCACCGCTGTCCCAAGCGCTGAGAGCAGGGCTGAAGTCCAGTGTAAACATAGCGACAGGATACTGAGACGAATCGGGTTTCTCAGGCAGGCTGTGGTTTTTGCTCTGCTTTGCCAGGCAGCAGGTTTACACACGAGTTCATGTTGCCTGGTGTATTTGGTTAAACCTAAATAAACAACCGCAGGTAGCACAAATAAAACGTTAGTTCAAACTGCAAGGAGGCGATCATAGAGCTACACATTCAGGAAGGAGGAAAACTC
>SSNR01000065.1:938113-961456 GCA_006937965.1 Callopanchax toddi | reverse complement strand
CCATGCCAGCCACCATGAACAGGTCCTTGGACTCCAGGACGGATTACCTCCTGAGATGCATCAGACCACCATCAGCCTGAGCCAAAGGGCCGCAGCAATGCACGTCGATGGAAACGTCTCATTTCAGTCACTCCAGCGAGTGAAGAGAACTGATGATTAACAGTTGATGATTAACAAATCAGGTTTAACTGACTCTGAACTCTCAATACCTCAGCCCTCACCACAGATGAAGTCGTCAAAGAGAACCACCTTTATTTCACTTAAGAGCACTTTGAGTGTTGTGTCACATTGTATTCCTGGGTGACATCGTTACCCTCTGGAGAATGTATCAACTGGTGTTGTATTAAGGTTGTCTTTGTGTGTATAATTTTTTGTGATTTAAATAATCAAAGGGTGGAATTGTGGTGGAATTTTAGGAATTCAGTAAGATGTGTTCCTGTGATTATTTAAATAACAATGTGATTGTTTTAGTTGGGAAGATGTGGTTATCTGTTAGTTACAGGAACCCCCCCTGGGGTGAAGTGTTGACCCTATCTCCTTCTTTTATGATGGGTGATAAAACAACTGGGTTCCTGTCTTGCCCTGGGAGAAGATGTGAGACAGAAAGACTAGACCCAACCCAGTTGGGGGTGCATATGTGTGTCTGTGTTCTAGGGGGGGTGAAGTGTCACAATGGGAGGGGAGAATGGTTAAAAGACAGTGGGAGTGGGTCAGAAGGCAGGATTTTCTCTCAGACACGGCTGAGGCAACATCCTCCACATTATAATGTGTAATAAAGCTCTCTAAAATGACGTAAGACTGAACTCTCATCCTTTGGATAAAAAACTTCCACAACAAAACGTATACAAATAAAAACAGCAATGCTTACAACATATTTGCATTTTTTGTAGGGTGGCAACCAATGCTGCTGTAAAACTCCAAGAACAAGGTGAGTTTAGGTTGTGTTTGTCTGAGAAATCAGTCAGTTGAACCTCCCTGTCTACAAAACGACCTGAACAACTTTAAAATCTCAGCATAAATGTTTTAAAAGCTGATTTTCATCATCAGGCTCTGCTGTTGATGCTTTAGTCCTTCAAGCTCCATACACAAGAATCGGAGAGGTCGTAGCCAACCATCCTATTGCTAAGGTGGGAAAAGCTGTTGGACTTTAGTCTGTGTTTCAGCTCCTTTAGTAATATCACTACACTACAGTTTATTTTCACGTGTAAAAATGAGCTGAGCCATTTCAGCTGTGTTGGGAGCAAATATCACATTTGAGACTATAATAGG
Organism: Callopanchax toddi; assembly: GCA_006937965.1. Lineage (NCBI taxonomy): Eukaryota > Metazoa > Chordata > Actinopteri > Cyprinodontiformes > Nothobranchiidae > Callopanchax > Callopanchax toddi. The sequence goes on along the minus strand of SSNR01000065.1, from coordinate 960,187 downwards.
ACACAAATGTAATTTAAATCTCTATAAGATTTTAGCCATGTTAATAGTAGGTATTAATAAATACTTAACTAAAATAGCAGGTGAAAATTATTTTAAATACAAATGTCTTGCCAGTTATCTACATACTGTAAACCTATTGTAAAAAAAAAAGAATTTTATATCTGCATTTCCAGTTGAGAGAATAATATTTTTAGTCTAAACCAGCAGCATAAGTGGTTCTACAAGCTGCCTTTGGTATCTTCTGTATTTTAATCTATATTTGCATTTCATAACATTTGAGACAAAAACGCTGTTATTTTCCTTCAGCCTTTGTATCCTGTTTATCTGATTGAACACAAGGTTTCTGTTAGGTAAAACTAAATGAACTTATTAAAACAGTCAACGTCATTTAACTCAACATGATCTAGTCTGGGTATAACTGCATTGGCAGTTCAATATTTTATGCATAAAAGCAATATGAAACAATGAAAATAGCCTTACTGGTGATTATTATGGCCACATATTGTTTTACAGGATTCCAAATATACATGCGTTTTTCTTTTCCAGATGTACAAGTTCCTTCCAGGGTTTCAGAGCTTTCTTTGGTACATAATGGAAAGAAACAACATCCTGTTTGCCAACGATGAGAAGTAAGTTTGGTATTAAAGTCTCGTCTGGAAACATCTTTTAGTTAAAGTTATATCATTTTGACCGTGTGGAAAAGAATATCCACTCATTCAAACTTGACCACAGGAAATAGAAAATCATTAAACACCCCAAATTAATAACTTCCAACTGCAACTGAATTGTCTTTAATCATTTTTAATGTATAGGTTCCTAATTTTTTTTCTCCCATTCCAACTTTTATTTAGTTTAAAGACACTGACAAGTCCACTTCTTATCCTGCATTCAGAGGATGACTCTGTCGTTCCGTATCACATGGGTCAGAAGGTACCGGCGCCTGTTCTTCTGCTCAGATTTCCTGCAGAATATTGCTGCAGCTTTTCTGACTCACTCTTCATTTATTGTATCCAGCTGTACCAGATTTCACTGCAAACCCAGAAAGAATTCAACACAGACGCTCGGGTTGAAATGATCTCCTACGGAGCAACTCTGGGATTCTCCCACAGCAGCATCTACCTGGACCCAGACCTGTCAGATGTGGTTCAGTAAGTCAGGAAATGGGTTTATTATTAAAGCTGGTTACCAGTTTGTTGTCTGCATTTTAAACTAATGTGTCTTAACCAAATTTTGTTTTATTTGCAGGAAATTCCTAAAAAACTTGAGACGATAAGAGTAGCTTTTCATCCTCTGGACTATTAGTAGGAAAAGAAATGTCACCGTTATTTTTTCCCTCCCCTTTAACCAAAGGAATGACACCTGTATCATAAAAGGAAATAAAACAATCTTGATATAATTTTACAGTTCCATTTTATTTATTCCCATCTGTTTGAAACCAAGTCATGATGTAAAGAAATTCTTTATAAAGTCACATGAATGTAATAAAACTCTTAACTGAGATCCTCCTAAACTCCTGAATCTTCTTCCCGTCTTGAACCCTGGGAATGTTGGATATGATCAAAACCTTTGAGTGTTTCTAAAGGTGTTGGTGCTAAAATAACAAAATACAGTAACAGTGCTTTGACTCAAAATAAAAAGATGTTTCTAAAAGTCCTCAGAAGTTTAACGTTTTTTTATGTGAAAATGAAAAAGTACAAGTGAGCATGTTGCTGCGTTGTAAACATGAATGGACCTTGTTTTGGTTGTGAAATGGTTTTAAACTTTCTTCAGAGCTTTGATGGTTTCTTCGATGGCCTCTCTGGGCTCGTTGGGCGGCGGGATCTTCAGGTCGGTCGGCTCGACGCCCCACACCTCCGTGGCGTATTCAGCGATGGTTCTGTCGCTGGAGAACTTTCCAGTTGCAGCGATGTTCTTAATCACCATCTTGGTCCACTCCACTGGGTTCTTTTACAATGAAAAAACAGTTTATATTTCATATAAATGATTGTTTACACAAAGAAGGGCTTTATTTGTTTAGCAAAAAAAGTAGAACAATGAAAAGAAAGGATTAAAAAACAATAAGAATGAACAAGTGTTGCTTGATCTGGATACTGAGGGAAATGTTACCCGATAGAGTTTGCTGACTTTTTCTTGGCATTTCATGTAGTCTTCAAAATCTGCAAACACTTTGAATCTAAAGAGAGAAATAAAGAAATCACCTCAGTTTATTTTAAAAAAGCACCTTACAAGAAACAAAGTCTGTATCAAAGTGTCAAAAACAAAAACTATTCACAAAGCAAATGGAAAGAATTCATCTTGAATCAGAATAAACCAAAGAAGTAGTTCCATAAGGTTCCTGACCGGTCATGTTTAAAGAGCATGTTGGTGAGATCTTTGAAAAGCTCTGGATCTTTGGGGCTGAAGAATCCACTCGCAATCTGATCCATCACTTCCCTCAGCTCAGGAAGCTTCTTGTAGTACGACATGGCATCATATCTAAGGAGAAGGAAAAACACGTTGATTATAAACTAAAAGTAGGGTCATTGGTGTTTGGTTGATTATTTCTGTTGCAACAATATTTTCTGCAATAATGTTATACAAATAATGTTTAGGATTTAGAGACGTTTACCCCTTCTTGTCCATTTCAGCTACATCCTTCACTCTCATGCCAAAGATGAAGAGGTTCTCCTCCCCGGCCTCTTCGGCCATCTCCACGTTGGCTCCGTCCATGGTGCCGATGGTCAGAGCTCCGTTCAGCATGAACTTCATGTTGCCGGTTCCTGAGGCCTCAGTGCCAGCAGTGGAGATCTGCTCTGATAAATCTGTGGCGGGTATCACTGAAGAACAACAACAATTAAAATATTTGGTATGTTTTTTTATTTCATGTAGAAAGTTTGTTCCCCCTCTTCTTATCCTTTGGGCATTCCCCTTCAGGGTCTCCACAGCAAATCATTTGTCTCCATCTAACCCTGTCCTTTACATCCTCTACTCGCTGCCATCTTCCACTACATCCATAAATCTCCTCCTTGGTCTTCCTCTAGGCCTCCTGCCTGGCAGTTCCCATCTAAGCATCCTTCTACTGATGTATCCTCTACATGTCCAGACCATCTCTGACCTGATCTCCTAAGCATCTAACATGTTCTGTCCCTCTGATGGACTCATTCCTGATCCTGTCCTCCTCTGTCTCAGCATTTTCATCTCTGCTACCTCCAGTTCTGCCTCCCGTCTTCTCCTCAGTGCCAGTCTCTAGCCCATGGGTGCCCAATACGTCGATTGTGATCGACCGTTCAACCCCTGTAACCTTACTGTTCCACATGGGTTCCTCTCATTCACACACATGTATTCTGTCTTGCTGCCATTCTTCATTCCTCTCCTTTCCAGGGCAACCCTCCACCTGCTCCCTACGCTCACTACAGAGAGACAAAGTAGAAGAGTTTGTTTTAAAGTACCTTTCTCTGCTAGGGATACTCTGTAATTCTCCAGGAAAATGACCTTCAGCTTGTTTCCCACCACAGGATCGTTGTTCACCACATCAGCCACGGAGGTGATGAGCTTGATGATCATTTTAGCCATGTGGTATCCTGGTGCAGCCTGCATGCAGAGGGGGACAATGTCAGGAACGCAGGACATTTTTCCTGAACTTGGCAGGTTCAAACATCAACATCAGGGTAGTTAGAACTTCACCTTCCCACCAATGATCACAGTCCGTGGTACAAACGGTGCAGCAGGGTTCTTCCTGATGTCTTGGGAACAAAAAAAGAGACCAGTATCAAAGATGTGCTTTTAATAAGAAAATAGTTAAATATAATTTATAAAACACCTTGAATTGTGCATTTATGCAGGCATAGGTGGCCCTTTAAGTGAAAAACTTTAGCCAAATAAGCAGCCTTGTTTACTTCAGCCTCTTAACTACATGGAAATTTCCTACAGCTGATATAGACAGCAGCATTCCTCATGTCTGTTTTAACATGAAACACAGCTGGGTGTGGAGTCCTCCACACCAGGACACGTCTGATTCAATCACTCTCACTCAGAGCATCCCACACATGATCACTCATCATTTCACTTGGTGACTAAACACAAGCGCTACACCTACAGTTGTACATGGTGACGATGTGCAGGCAGTTGAGGAGCTGTCTCTTGTATTCGTGGATTCTCTTGACGTGGACATCAAACATGGAGGATGGGTTGATTTTCACCCTGTACTCCTTCTCCAGATACTGGGCAAATTTCAGCTTGTTGTCCTGCAAAGAGACAGAAAATATGTGACTCTGCATCAAAGGAGTCGTTGAGGCTGAATCATGGGAGTCATGTTTAGACATGCACTCAGTTTACAGCACAACAGGATGTTTAAATGTTCAACTCTATTATTCTGATGCATCTTCCCGCTGCGATGTGCAGAAACATAGAAAAGGAGGTAGTTTTCACGATTGCTCAAATGTCTGAAATCAAGATGCAGCAGGACCATCCCGTCAGCTTAGTTTATCGTTTTATTTTCACCTAATGCTTTCTGACCAGCAGCAGACGGTGGAGAAACTGTTCTTAAGTAAAACAGCAACAGAAAAGTGAAACTACTGGTTTACTGTGGATATATTATTTAAAAACTATTCTTATGAGATGTTGACAATTTTTTCAAAACTTTTGTAAAAACCATCCTTCACCGCTTCCAAAGACACGTCCACCTCAAAACCCACCTGGATCATTGATTACCTGTGAAGATGGACCGATAAAAACCCAATCTGCCTTTATTCTTTTTTTTTTGGGGGGGGGGGGGCGTTTTCTGTGGATTACCAATGAAGTGCAGCGATTAACTTTCCATTTAGGAGTATTAAAGGCATACTTTTTCACATTTTTAAATCTTTTCCTTGAGCCAGTATGTGTCAATATGACCCTTACAGGGTTAATGAAAAGTCACTCAGCCCCATCTGGTGCTTGGATCCAGAATACCACAATTGCAAGATCTCAGTCTCTGGTCCGGTGCCCTGAAGTCTCACAAAGTCACGTATCTTGTGAGGGTTAGGCTAACCCAAAGTGGCTAGCTGTTATGCTAGCGCCGGAGTGATTTTTGCTCATGATTCCTGATTTTGCTTCTTTTTTTTTTTTTTTTTTATCTCTCCCTGCTTGAACACAGCTGATTTCTTTGAAGGAGTGATGAACTGCTCATGTAGAAAACAATGAAGGCTGAGGAGACATTTCAACAGTTAGATTTAGGCGTTTCTGAGCAAAGACAACAACGGCGCTAACGTTTTTACGGCAGTGATTTAAAACAGACACCAGGGGGAGCCAACACAAAAAAAACGGCATAGTGTGCCTTTAAAGAAGTATTTTAGGTACAGTTTGAATGAAACCAAATATCTTGTTCTGGATACCCATGAACAATAGTAGAAAATAAAATGATGAAAAAAGTTTATACAGAATAAATCAGTTATTTTTTTACATTTGAGCCTTAAGCTGTTTATTATTTCTGCTTTTTATCATTACGTTTATATTTAAAAAATGAAATGTGTGTGATTCAAAAGAAAAGCAGCCGTATTATTTAGAGGGATTTGGAGAACTAAAAAGGTTGAAATCACTCGTACTAAATATTTAATTCATCTGCAGCGTCTGATCAATGAAGGAACCATGTTTTATGTTTTTATTGTGGGAGCAAAACATGTTTCTGCTCACAGCTTTTTCAATTTAAGAAGGAAACTTCACTTACAACAATCTGACAAATGCATGAAGTTTTTATCAATTCTATTTTTGTAAAACAAAAGTAATAATCATGTAGTTTAAAACTACATACTGAATGCATCATGTGTCATTTTAAACACAAGAAAACATGTCGACTAATTATGGCTGCGAGCTGAATAAAGCAAAATTCACAGGTGGTGTTCTGGTGATGAAAACTGAAGAAAATCCATTACCTGTTTGACTTTAGAGACGTCGCGGATGAAGGCTACATCATCAACAAATGCATTCAGTTTCTTCAACTGGCTCAGGTCCTTCACGTAATCCTCCCCAATCACCTGCAATCAAAAGGTTAAAGGTTACATTAACAGTCTAGATGAGCTGTTGTATGCACTTCATCTAGTCTCATAAACAGAACACGTTTACTTCAGCTCCAACCAACCTCAGCTATCAGCTCAGCCAGTCCAGGGTTGCAGAGCAGCAGCCAGCGTCTGGGAGTGATGCCGTTGGTTTTGTTCTGAAACTTGTTTGGTTCTAGATCACTAAAATCCCGAAATCTGACAAAGAGAGAGAGAGGGATGTTTAGATAAACATTTAAAGTAAAAAACAGCAGACCAAGGGATTTGGGTTAGTTTGGCTTCTACAAGATTTGAGCGTCTACAGCAGATTATCAACAACTTCCAGATAAAACATTCAAAATTCAGATCTTTATAAATTACATTCTGTGTTAAAGGTCAATAAGAATTCATCTCCGACCTGTTCTTAGCTCTTTGCAGGACCTCAGTTTAAAGAAAGTTTAATAGTGAAGCTAACAGCTAGCCCTAATGAGGCTAAGTGCTGCCATGTTTAAAACTACCCGGATTTCAAACCGTCCAAACATTCATGTGACACATTTTATAAACCTTGCATCATTTGCACTACGTGGTTATTCTGGTAGAAAAGTGATAGCTGTAGCAGTTCTGGTGCAGTCTAGCTACCTCCAAAATTGTTTGCAAATATCCATAAAATTATGTGTAACCATTTGTATGAAACATAATTGATGTTAAAGATTTATATGATGATGTTTTCCTGAACTGCTAGGAATTTTTTTGTTGTTTAAAACGACAGCAATTCACTTTAATCTTTGCCCCAATCATACATTACACTATTATAATTAATAAGCCATTTTAGATTAAATGCAGCAAATAAACAAAAGACAGTCTAGTTTACTTGTGGATTATTGACCTTCGTTGTCAGTGACCGTCCCTTATTATTAGCACGTCAGGATGCTAAACCAGGAGGACGGCTTTAGCATATTAGCTTGTTTTGGAATATTGTAAGGTTTTCCAAATAACAGAGATCAAACGTGAAAAACATTAGGTTTGATTTACAGTATTTTAGTCAGACACACTTTTATAATGCAGCCAAATTGAAAAATGAAGCAATGTTAGCAAAAATAAAGAGTTTAGCCGATACCTGGATTGGTACACATCCAGTTAGATTAATGCTGAAATCAACTCAGTATTTGTAATCTTCGTTTCTTTAGCTGTATTTGTACATCTAGTTTTTTAGTTTCCTTCAAGTATTGTCAAAAACGTGTAACAGCTGATAAGGATGAGGCCATGTTTATGTAGCAAGTTCTTGCCCATTTTCCTTCTGATGATGCAATATTGTTACATACCTGCAGTAGTTTTAGCAGTGGTTTCTGTCTTTTTAGAGCAACGTTTGGGTCTATTTTGACTGTGAATGTAATCATTTTTATGTAATTTAGGCTCACACTTCAGTCTTGATGATGTTCGAGTGTATCTCAGCAACTCCATTAACTGCATGAGAACCCACGATGCACAGATGTGCCATGTTCACCCTCTTGCACCCATCTTCCTCAATCAGGGACATCTTCCTCAGTTTGTCCATGTCTCCTGGATAGAGAGCTGCAATTTTCTGCAGAAACAAAATACACACAGTGACACAGCTTAAGGCCTTCCAGCTAAAAAAAAAAAAACACAATCAGGTGCAATGTCTTTAGACATTTTCATATTACGTTGAGACTGTGCTTTGTTCTGATGAGAATGTCCAACAGAGACATGACACTTACATCTAGGTGAGCCTGGTTGATCTGGTAGATGATCTGCAGGTGTCTGGGCATCAATTTCTCCAGCAGCTCCACAGGCCAGCGCTCCAGAGCTTCAGGGAGGATTGTGTGGTTGGTGTAAGCAAACGTGCGTCTGGTGAGGTCCCAGGCCTGCAGAGGAGGGACCAGTCTCTCAGTAAATATTCAGATTTGACATTAATTATTTGTCAAACTCTACAATTAATATGTTTCCTTCTCACCTAGAGTTAACATCTACTCACCCACACCACACACATTACACAACAGTGGAGTGTTTGTTTCATCCTTCCTGTCTGGTTTTAGTTAAAATCTCTTGCTTCAACTTGTTCATTTCCTTTTAGTCATCAGGCTAAATGATAAATTGCTCTCACCGTTTCCCATTTGAGTTTCTCAATGTCCACAAAGATTCTCATCAGCTCAGGGATGGCCATGGCAGGGTGAGTGTCATTCAGCTGGATGGCCACCTGGAAACACAAACTTCTGCTGTGAAACATTGAAACTCCTTTGATTGACTCCGACAGCCCAAATGTCTTGTAAAAGTAGTGTTTGGATGTTACAGATTTGTCTACTTGTAACCTGTTTATGGTAGAAACAGTTCTAATGTTTTCCACAAATTATACTTTGCAACTTTTTCATATTTTTAAATCTTTTCCTTGAGCCAGTCTGTGCTAATATGACCCTTCACACGGTTAATGAAAAGTCACTCAGCCCCATCTGCTGCTTGGATCCAGAATACCACGATCGCAACTTCTGATTCTCCAGTCCGGTGCTCTGAAGTCTCACAAAGCCACGAATCTCACGAGGGTTAGGCTAACCCAATGTGGCTAGCTGTTATGCTAGCGCCGAAGGATTTTAGCTCATGATTCCTGATTTTTTTAATCTCTCCCTGCTTGAACACAGCTGATTTCTTTGAATGAGTGATGAACTGCTCCTGTAGAAAGCAATGAAGGCTGAGGAGACATTTCAACAGTAAGATTTAAGCGTTTCTGAGCAGAAACAATGGTGCCAATGTTTTTATGGCAGTAATTTTAAACTGACACCAGGGGGAGCCAAAATAAGCAAAACTGCATAGTGTGCCTTTAAATCATAACACACATTTTTATCAAATCCAACCACCTGGCTGGTTTTGCCATCGCTGCACAAGTTTGTACAGAAAAGTCCAAAAAGGAGAATAAATGCATGAAACAAAGTGACGTAATATAAAAACTGAAAGAAACTTTTCCACCCCATCTTTTGCAATCTCCACCAATGGGCTCTGTGCACGCAGCTACGTGACGTAATTTCCGGTAGAAGGTCAGGATGGACGTAAACTTCCGGTAGCCGCTGGAAGCACATACTGTGTTTGCTAGTTTCCTTTCGGGAGCTTGTAAATCTTTCTTCTTTTTTTGTGCGTGGCCTTCTATGTTAAGCTTTTATGTGTTCATGTCCTAAACATGACATGTACACTGACAAAATTTGCGTTTCAACAACATACTGATAGCAGGTCTAACCACCACTGCTGTGTGCCATTCTGTACAGTATCAACAAGATCAAATTCCCACCTCCCATCGTTAGCACAGAGACCGGAAGTCTCGTACCATCCTCACGCCAAACACGGAACTGATGCGTGCACAGAGGCTATTCTGAGACTTACTTTGTCTGGGAAGGTCTCGAAGGAAATGCGGCCTGGCGTGCCCTTTTTAGTAGTCTTAAAGCGGCGGATGATGTCTTGGAGTGTGGCTGCTACAACAAAGTATTCCTGCTTCAGACGAAGTTCTTTACCTTCAAAGAACTGAGACACAAGTTAGAGTTGAGAACAACAGGAAAACCATCATCTAAAACTGGAAGCCCCTGCTCTCACATGCATACTGGGTATCCGACTACTGGGTCAATAAGAGACTTACATTGTCGTTTGGGTACAGCACACGGGAGATGTTCTCTGCCAAATTTCTGTCCAGAACAGCTTGAATGTAATCTCCAATATTAACTATAAACAGAAAATATTAGGTTATGATGCATGAAATAAAAAAGAGGAAGAAACTACATCTTGCAATTTCTTCTGTTGAAAACTAAAGGGAAACTCGAGGGCTGTGTTGCAAACGTGTATTTTCCTCTTGTGAAAATGAGACGTGCTTCACTCACAGTCTTTCAAGTTGAAGTCATTGGGTGCGCGAGCCGACCACAGCCTCATGGTGTTCACTGTGTTGTTCATGTAGCCAGGAATGGGCGTGTCATACGGCATCGCCAACACAACCTGCAAGTGGAAACAGTCAGCAGTCAGGATACGACGGCACCGAGAGGAACGATTTAGCAAATAGACAAGAGTGGAAAAGGAGTGGGGAAAAAAAATAAAAATTAAAGTATGTAGGTCTCACTTTAAATGTAATAATGAGATTTATATTGATACAATGCTAAACCAAAATTAGTAAACGCAATAACAGCTACAAATCAGGCAGGTTAACAGATACCGAGCTATAATTGATGTCATAGAAGAGTCATCATCACTGGCTTCAATCACTACATGTTGTGCAACAGCTTTAAAACTTTGGCGACAGCTGGTGACATAAACCAAGTTAATCATCAGTTTTAAAGATAATATTGATACGACTCTGAAGTGCCTCCATCTTTAATTTCATGGCTTCAATATTCTTTTTGGAGTAGAAATATTTTTCTCACAAATGAGATGTATGACAGCCATTGATGTTAATATTGATTTCCTTTCAAACACAGTTACAAATTTTGAGTTGTTTACTACAAATGTTTAAAATAATCACTATTATCGCTCTTTCTGAAATCCATTGTTATACATTATTAAATTGTAAATATAATTTTTTGACGTGCACACATTTCTTGTGCATGTAAATAAACCATTTAAAGTTGTAAATCTAATAACCAATTTAAAATAAATAAAAGTTACATATGTATTGAAATTTTGCAATTATAAAAGACCTATATAAAATGTAAATTACCCAGCTTAAATAATGAATTAAAACTCAATTTAAAAATAAATATTAAAGTAAAATCAAATCTGTGTAGCTGAAAGTCATTCATGACAAATTGGACCAAAATGGCTATAAATCCATAAAATCCCAACATCTTAGTTTAAAACTGATTAGAAAAGTGACAGGCAGTCCGACTTCCATCCAGGAATCTTTATTTCTAAGCACCTGAGTATCAACCCATTTGGGACCGTCTCTCGTCTCCTCCACTCGTCCGTAGAAGTGAACTGGCAGCATGTACTCGGGACGAGCTTTCTCCCAGGGGTTTCCATGTCTCAGCCAGTCATCGGCCTCCTCCACCTACAGCAGGAAAGGTCACCGATAAGTTAGAGCTGCAGGACAAAAGTCAGCGACCGAAAGACAAACTCTGCCTTATCGGACCTCCTTTACTGCAGCCTGAAGTAACAAAAGGAGTTCATTCCGTTACAATAACTTGGCTCATAATTAAATGCCGTTTTCAGTAAATAACTCTCATTAGCAGCAGGGTTTAGCTGTGCAGGTTCATCTTCTTGTGCGTAAACACAGGGTTTGTGTTCAGTTCAGAGTTCAGAGGGATGTGTTTACACTGAGGAGCTGAACTTAAAAAAGCCAACAGAACACTAAAGAGCAAAAGCCTGCAGTTTTGTGAACTCTTATCACAAGATACACAATGCTTGTTTTGTCATCCAAAACCAACCTTCTGTGAGGAACTTGCACCATTTCAGCAGCGCTAAATGAAACCGACAATCTGGGTTTCTGTCAATCATTAGCTTGTGATGTTTTCTGACCCAATTTTTTTTTCTACTTTGGCCTTACTCAACTGTGACAAAGGAATTTTAATTTTCAAAAAGAGAACCAATAAGTCCTGATACGTTACATTTGTTTTAGAGTAAAAAGAGCTGCAGTTACCTGCCAGCCATCTCTTATCTTCTGATTAAAGATACCGTATTCGTATCGAATGCCGTAACCATATGCTGCAAGGCCGAGGGTCGCCATGGAGTCCAAGAAACATGCTGAAACAAATAATTCACACATTAATTTGTAGATGACATTTGCTGAACATGTAGGGGAGTGGTATGCATTCAGCTGCCAATTTACACAACTGTTTGGAACGTCTGAGGACAAAGTTACTTCATGTGTCCAAAAGGTTATTCTTCTGGATAAGTGCCAACACTGTCTGTAGATAATAATGACGCAGAACTATAAAGATCAAAGTGTCTGCATCCAAACTCCTGAGTTTGCAGGAATTCTGGGCTGTTCTGTATATAAGAATGGATGAACTGTTCATTATTTCAGGGGGTTTTACCTGCCAGTCTACCCAGACCTCCATTCCCCAGCCCTGCATCCTCCTCAACCTCCTCCAGCTCCTCCATGTCCAGGCCGAGCTGCAGCACAAGAGAAGTCCAAAACAGCACAATTGTTTAACTGGGTTAAACTCGTAGAATTGGAGTTCAGGTTTCTACAAAAACAAGTCTGACCTGGTAGATGGCTTCATCACAGGCATTCTGCAGCCCCAGGTTGATCATGGTGTTCTGAAGCGCCCTGCCCATGTAGAACTCCAGAGACAGATAATATACCCTCTAGAAACATTTTAAAAAAGTAAAACATTTTATAAGTTTGTACATCCCCCCCCCCAAGCACACATTAGCTGAAGATTTAGGGTTTAAATGTGTGGAAACTGGAACAAACACGCCTTCTCCTGCACAAAACAGTGCAGTGACCTGAAACTTAACTAACAGAGCCTCTTTGTGAGAGAACACTTTGCAATGGAAAACAAACAAGATCCTATTAAAAGAGGAGAAACATCTGAGAAAGTGATGGGTTCTTTCACTTTTAAGGAAATACATGAACTACTCTGAACATCCTGTTTAAACACTCATCAGATAGTTACTTCTGTATGACGTTTTTCTACATGTAGAGGTACTTTGGACATTAGGATCAATCTCCAGGTGTTTCTTGTACCTTCGGGTCTGCTTCATAGTAGTACTGCTGCGTCCTGATCCACCTGCCCACCAGGTGGTCTCTCACAGTGTGAGCCAGGGCAAAGTAATAATCCCTGGGCGTCGCGATGTTCCTGTCTTTGACCAGGGTGAAGTGCAGGTGGCGATTGAAGCCCTTCTTCAGCTCGGCTACGTTCTCCACCCCCACGATCCCCCTGATGCTGATCTGCTTGCGCTTCTCCTGGTCGGTGAGCGGAGTCGCCATGGCGGCTGAGCGGGTAGTTCTGCTGGAGGTCGACCTGTGGCTGTTTGGGAGTGAAGTTGGGTAACACGGCAGCTGCTTTCATGCAGGAGTCTCCTCCTCGCGAGGTTTTTCATTGGTGAGGTCTCCAGGGGGGAGGGAGGGAGAGTTTCCTTGTCAAAAACTGTTTGCAGTTCAGCTGATTTGAATTTAAATCACTGGGAAGAGTCGCTAGGAGTCAGGCAAGGAGCCAGAGGAAGTGAGAGGGGGAGGGAGAAGTTAGGAGGAAACAAACTACAGAGAAAAGACTGGACTGGACTGGACGGGGATGGGGGAGCGACTACTAGAGGTGCCAAAAGCCTGAACAGCTTTCAAATGTATTTACTGAGAAGGAGAAACTGCCAAAAACTCAACATTCCTCCCTAGCAAATAAACATGAACAGTTTCTGTGTTTTATATAGTTTTAACATTTAGCCAGTGGCGTCTCATGTGTTAAGTGGGACACAACAACTCAACAGTAAACAGTACATATACAACAAATCCTTCTGTAATCTTATCTAACTTTGACTTTGAAATAGTCCACATAAAATAGCTAACTTTCAGACTAGAAGTGCAATTTTATCTCAATATAATGAGAAAACAACCTTTTTACACGTGAAAATACAACTAAAGGGTCACCCACCAAAGAAAAGACGTAAATCATCCAAAATATCACATTCTTTTTTATCTTGGTAGCTAACAAGCTAATCAACACTAGATGGCGGTGCATTGATATCCCCCAGAATGTAAATAAACGTCACGTGTGACGTTCCAGTATTTTAATTGGATGATCTGGGTTTGGGGCGCCAGGCTTCGGTATGGCAAGCCGTTTGAGCATTTATTACATAGCAAGCTGACTAACCCAGCTCTTCTCGGCCCTACTCTCTGAAACCATTCTGTGAGCTCTCCAAGCTCATTACTCGCTGGCTGGCAGGTGACCACAGATGTGCTGTCTTCTTCTTGACTTTGTCTGCAAAAAAGCACAAGAAACACAAAAAGAAATAACTTGAAACACTACAACTCACCTTTCTTTCTCCATCCTCTCCTGTGTGTTGTGTGTAGCTCCGTGGGAGTGAAAATGTGTCACCTTATTACTAAAAATGTCTTTCATTTTTTTTAGATTAAATAACAATGAGGTCAAACAAATAGTTGTTTTCTTTTTATTGTAAAATATAAAATAACATAATTATATAATTTCATTGTTCAGTTGCACTTAATCTAATTAAAACCAGTAAATAAAATAAACAATTCTAAATTTATTATCTTATACTTTGTTGGGTTTTCTTCAAAACATCCTCAGCTTAATGGTGAGGAATGTTCTCAGTCATTAATCTTTAAAGATGTTTTTCTTTGTCCATTCAAAGTGAATGACTGTGTGAATATTACCAGATTGTTATACTGCAGTGAGACCTTTGTGAGTTAGTTTAAAACTCACTCCCCATCCTGATGGATGTTAGAGCCAGGTTGTTTTCCTGGTCTACGTGGATTTCTGTGAAACGGTCTGTCTCATTCTTATGTAAGGGCATGGAGCACTATGACTATGTGAATATGGGTAGAGTATCCCTTTAACAGGCTTCTGCAGGGCTTAGGAGCAGTAGGCGAGCCAAGGGCATGGTTTAAACTGCTTGGAGAGTCTAAACAGCTGATGGTGAAAACTGGAAAAAACAAGGTAGAAGGAAGGTATTTAGTGTCATGATCCCCTGTCTGGTCTGTTTTAGTTCTTGTCTGGTCTGGTTAATCTTGTCTGTTTCCCCTGTGTTCCTGGCTCCTGTTCTCGCCCCTCCCTCATGTGTTAATTGACATCAGGTGTTTCTTGTTTCATTGATTTTCACCCACAGTATTTATACCCTTCTGTTTCTTGTCTCGTCCTGGGTTCATCTGTTCTGTTTTGTCACAGTTACAGTTACAGTTCTTGTCACAGTCTTAGTCCTTGGTTCTGTTCCTGGTTTTGTTTTTCTAGTCATAGCCTCAGTTACTTTAATAAACGCACCATTTGGATTTTGTACCTCCGTCTCCTGCCTCCTGCTTCTCTGCACTATCGGGTCCACCTCACCACGGTTCATGACAATTTAGCAGAGTTTCAAGGAGACAAATGCTAGTCCGATTACCCACTCGTGGGAGCAAACAATCTGATATCTGCTTCAGGTCTCCTTCTGCTTTGAAGCCACTCCTGAGGGGCCAATCCGAGGCTGATGGGAAGAACAAACACACACCAATACCTCACACTCCACCCAGGGTATTACAGTTCAAACATCTAGGAGCCAAAATCTACTGCAGCTGATAACTGCACTCTTATCTAGGATCACTGTTTAACTGGATTTTGTTATCATTTGTACTGATTTGAATCCTTTAAATCCTAATAATAATAATAGAAAAAAGCATAATCATTTCATATTTAGCTTATGAACAATTTTTGGGCTGTCCTTATGGGTTGGCCATTGCTCAGGGGACAACAGGCGGTCTACCGTGTGGGAGACCAGGGTTCAATCCTGACCCGTCCATGTGTCAAAGTATCCTTGAGCAAGAAACTGAAGCCCAACTGTCTCCAGGTCTCCCTTGGAAAAGAGATTCTGGGACATTTCCTGACTAAATTAGGCTTAGAAAATGCTCACATTGACATTGAGCTGAGTTTCAGCTCTTCAATAAGTTTTCTTTTTCCATCTGTTTGGAATTACCTTCTAGTGTCATTGATTGGTCAGAAACAGCCTCTAGATTCCTCCGGTTTGCCTTGACAGGTGAGTATAAATGTAGTGCTGTCATGAGATGAAAACAACTGAGAGGTTCATTAATTATGATCTGTAATTAATCTAATTCATCTCATTTTTAATCTTACCTAAAATTGCTGAGGAAAGCTCTCATCTTGAGGTATTTTCATTTAAATTCATGACATTATTGTGGCAGACCAAAAGATTGATATATAACAATAAAAAAGTGGCTTTATGAAGTTTGGCATTGTATTTAACAGACTGGAACAAATGCAGATTCCTTGGTCATTGTATGCAGTTGCTGGGGGAGCTGGCGATTGAGGTGCTGTAAGCGTGTGTGTCACTAAGCATCCGTGAGCCCTGGGGACACGGTCATAAGCCTTCTCCAAATCCACAAAACACATAAGGATTGGTTGGGCAAACTCCCATGACCCCTCCATCACCCTAGCAAAGGTAAAGAGCTGGTCCAGAGTTCCACGACCAGGACGAAAATCACGTTGCTCCTCTTCAATCTGAGATTCAACCATCGACCAGACCCTCCTGTCCAGAACCCTGGAGTAGACCTTTCCAGGAGACTGAGGAGGAAGATCCCTATACCTTAATGTCATTAATATACTATAGACTGATAATAAAACATTATGAAATCATCTTTTAGATTCATTTGATTTAAAATAATACATTTCAAATAATCATTGTTTTAAAATCAAAAATAATCAACATTAAAGTGACAGTAAGGTATAGGTAGGTAAAGTATAATAAGGAAGATGTTTTTTTTTTTTATCATCAAATAACTTCTGAGGAAAAGAGGGAGAAGTAATGCATTTCAACAATAATCTATTATTTTGATTCAAAAATTACTTTCAAAGCGATCATTGATATTTATTTGTCATCAATCTGTAAAGCAAGAATATGATTTTTATCAAGCATAAAAGTCTTTTCAGTCAGAGAACTCTGACTGGAGCAGAAAGAGCTTCTGTACCGTGTCGTGTTGTGACGATTCTCATCTGCTGTAGGAAGCTGTTGAAATGAAAGCAACTAAATGTTTTGGCTTCAAACAAACTCAATATCATGGTAAATGATCCTGTCTGCACACAGCTTCATAGCATAGTGACCAGTGGTGTTTGTTGACCTTTGACAGCTGCGTGACCTTTTGAACCTTACATAATGAACCACTGTTGATAGTGTTGGTGCAAATGCATCCACCAGGGCCCCCAACGCTACACGCCTGAGGTCCCAGAGTGCAGCCATCTACCCACCACCCTACTGAGGGGCAGATAAAACCGCTCATCAAGACCATTCCCCACTTGCCCACACCAGCCTGCAGCACAAAGAAACTTTAAAATGTCAGAAAAATCCCTTTAACGACAGAGGCAGCTGTTTGAAGTGATGTCATCAGAGGCAGAGACTGATGAAAAGTGATGTATCCTGTTCAGTGGTGAATCTCAGGGCTGTGTGTGTGTGTTTGTTGTTGAGGGAAGAGGACCAGTCCTGGTGACGTTGTAGAACAACACACTGACCTTATACTCCTGGACTGGTGGAGCTGGACGCTACAGGTTCTGATTGTAGGTCTCCTTTGGTGGTCATCTGAGGGATCCTGACAGCATCAGACACTTCTTGGCTCTACACGTCTTCCCCCTCCTGAGACAGCAGCCTGGATCTTCAGAAACAGCTCCAACAGCTGAGCTGCAGGAACAGGAGAGAACCCAGCAGATAAATATCTTTTAGAACCAAATCCTCACTTTATTCCAGACCTAAGGGGGGCCACGCCCACCTGACATCAGACCAGCATTGTTTTACTGCCACCTCCATTAATATTGAACCTTTGATATTGTTTAGAGTCTCATCACCAGTAAACACCTGTAAACTGATTTCATTTCCATCAGTCTGGGTGCTTACCTTTCTGTTTGTCCATAGTGAGTGTGTATATACATAACGTGGTGTTTTTCCAGACATGCCACTCTGTGTTTGTGTGTTTGGATCCAGGTTGAAAGCTAATAAATATGTTTGTTGATGTTTTATACTGACAATAACCCTGTCTGACGTTAACTTACCAACCAGTTTGAAATGCACCACATCGTGTCAGTCCAATCAGCAAGGCACCACAGGGAATTGAACCCCGTCTCATTACTAGAGTACCATTACCAGCGCCTTTTGCTGTTTTGTGATGACATGAACAGGTGAAGCAAAACCTGCATCTACAGCATCTCAGTGAAGATCATTCAAAGAAATTCTGTCTTGATGCAGCAAACAAAACCTTCAGAATTTTTTTATTTTTATTTTTTTGTTGTTTTTTGTAGTTTAAAAAAATCTTTGTTCATGTGAATTTAGCATGCATAAAATGAAAATTGCAATAAAAAACACATTTTCAAACATTTTAAAATAAAAACACAAGTATATCATAATAACAAACTATGCACTAAATAAAGAAATAAATCAGGGGACAACAGTCCACCAAATAAACTGTGCATAAAACTACAATTCTAAGAAATAAACTATGCATCAAATAAAGAAATAATGGGACTATAGTCCAACAAACACATGGTACATAGAACAAATAAAATACACATTAAAAGGATATTTTGATTCCAGAGTTCCTCACTGGCTGCAGCCACTTCCTCCTGGCTCGCTGGACCAGACGCTTCAACACAAACACAAAAACACCATCAGTTCTCAGACTTTCAAGAAAAGTTTCTGTTTCTACATCAGAAAACTTTTTATCACCAACACAAACATTAATAATAATAATAACTTTATTAACAGACACGTTGGTCCAAAACATCAGTTAAAATACAAAAACATTAAATAGATACAATAAAATGCATGACAATAAAATATATCAGCATTAAAATACATATCTAAAAACCAAATAGATAAAATTACATTCAAAGAATGAATGGGGTGAATCAGTTGGAGGTGTGAATGGCTGTTTTTCAATAGAGGATGACAGTTGAAACTATCAAGTAAAACAAAGGAAATCAAACTGTCTTCATTTTAAACTCAATGGATTATAATGTCTTAATGACTGAGGAGCTGAACAGATGTCTGTCTTTTGACAGGTTCACTCCTGCAAAAACAGCATGATTTAACTCTGAATTATTGTGGGATATATTATGAATTACAGCAGAAGTAAATATTGATCAAGTCACTCTGACTTCATGTTCACAGATTATGAAATTCAGACTCTAAATCTGTTTTTTCACACTTAAATATGTGAAAGACTGAGGTCATTTAAAAAACCTGCATTTACAGTGAATTCACCGTTATTACCTGAAGTGTCCACTAGGGGGACTTTCAAGAGCTTTTCGAGGACTTTCCAGCTCATCACGTTGGGAATGATTTAAACCAGTGTTTCTCAACGGGGGCTGTAGCGCCCCCCAGGGGGCGTTGAGACCACATAGGGAGGCGGTGGAAGTCCTTGGGCCCTGAAGGGGGCGTTTGCATGCTAAAGGATATTTATGTTGATGAGCTGGGTTAAAGAGGGTAATACAGGAAGTTGATGGTATGTTTTAATCTACTTACTTAGTATAATTATTATATATTTTTTATTTTCTTACTTTATTTTCATTTTCACATAGATTTGTTTTATTTTCATATATATATTTTTTAAATTTTTATTTTATTTTTTAATTTATTTTATTTTACAATTTAATAAGAGAAGTTGATAAGAATAAGTGAGAAGGGGGTAGAAATGTATAAGTTTTACTTCTAACTACTCCTTTTCGGACCTTAATTGTTGGTTGTTTTGTTTTGTATAAAAATGTTTTATGTTCGAAATAAAGAATCAATCAATCAATCAAATCAAAGGGGGGCGCTGATGAAAGAGGATTTCAACTACACTCCAGATCGTTAGTAAGGGTGGGAGATAAACTAGTTTTTCTGATGCATCAGGATGCAGACATGGACGATTATTAATCGATTGAAAAATATTAAATTTTGATTCTATTATTTTTTGAGGCCTTGCAGTTTTCACCAATCACCGCAACTTTTCCGCAAATTTGACCAAACATCTTAGCGTTTCATCTCCTTCTTTGACCAATCACTGCCACTCTGATAAGTTTTGACCAATCCCGTTGCCTTGAGCCTTGTTTACTTCCGGTTTTTGAGCTGAGCCACTAAACACGCTGGTCAGTTTCTAACACATATTACGGCTAAAACACGAGCAAGTCAGTTTCCCAAAGTATCACACAAGAGTGGCGGAAAGCTACGGAGCCCCGGAAGGGTCAGGTAGGGAAATAAATTTCAGGTCGGAAGAATCCGTTCCCTCGGTTTACCAAACCGTGCGCACGGATTGCATCACGACTCCAGCAGCTGTGCTCGGCATCACTGCTTCCCAGGGCGCTGTGTTAAGTGTACTCTAAATGCTGCATGTTCAAACCACAGATTCTTGGTTTGTCCACTAATCACTAATTTCTCTTTTTGTAATTATACTGTTTATTATATGCACATTATTAAAGCATAATATCATACTTGTCCATTCCTGTGATTAGTCCAATTTGGGTTTTCTTCCTTTAAGAACAGTACTTCAAATGAAGGTATAAATGACATATTTTGATCAAAATTATGATAGCAAATCCTGAGTGATTTGCATAGTTGCCTATTGTGAAATAACTGACAAACGTAGTAATTTATTATTGCATTTTATTTTTAATAAGAACAAGCAATAGGCCAATAACAAAATAACACTTGCAAACTGTTGTGAGAAGAGAACTCTGGTAGCCAACTTAAATCAGTTTCTTTGGTCTTCATATTTTTGCATGAATGAGATCTTTGAAATAGTCTCAAATTAAATGTCATTCATCAAATGTTGCAATTGTTTACAGCTTCATAGGAATACTGTTTATTTATCAAGAATTGTGGCATCTGAAAAAAGTTTTTGAAACAAATACATCAATAAAACAGCTTTGTGGGTCTTTTTGAACGTGTTCTTCACAGCTGACTTTTGAGGAAATGTTATACTGTTTTATTGTACATAACTAGGTAAAACAGTATTTTTAAAACAATAAATAAAAATAAAACAAAGCTAGAAAGCCAAATGTAAAATAAATATCAGCAAACATATAAGATTATAGAAGTTCAGGTTATTTGTTGCCTTTACATGTGAACGTGTGCAGGAACAACATTGCAAATACCCTATATTTGATACATTTTCTGTTAATACAATATCATTTTTTTTAAAACTCCTTAGAAGATGACAAATGAACGCCAAATACAAAAATATTGGTAAATATATTTCAGAAAATGTAAGCTAAATATTTGCATAACACAAAGTAGTGTCTCCAAAGTATTATCTATTTCTTTAAACAAACTACAGCATATCAATAAGTGCATTTAGCAATTTTGGCAAAAATCAAATTGACTACATTTTATAAAACCACCACATATTTTATATAATAACATCCAATATATAATATAACAACATCCAAATTATTGGAAAAGTTTGTATCAAAAATACCGGTATGTACTTTTTAATCAAATAATAACAGAAAAAAACGTTTCTGATTGACACCCCTGGTCTAAAGGCAGGTTTGAACTGACATCAACATAAAAGAGATTACTTATCAATCAGTGAACTAAGACTGTGCCCATTGCATGACATTTCACCTCTTTAACAAGATTTATTTTTCAATTTCAGTCAAAGTTGGCACTTACATGATAAACATATGTTTGAACCAAACAAAGAAAACTTCATGACAGTTTTTACAACAGCTGCCATTTAACTTATCACTTAATATATTGGAATAAACAATTTACTATTTGTTAGTTGAAAATGTGACTAAATGTGTTGAAAATGTTTTTCTCTACGCTATGAGGTTTGTGATGACATTTGCAATCATTTTAATTGGTGCTTACTTAAAACTTTGAACTGTACATTATATTATGTATGTCCATCACCCACATGTTGGCATCTAGGATATTCGAGAACTCCTCAGGGTAGGAGATGTACAGTAGTTGTTTAGAACCTCCAACACACAGCCACAAGTGTAGGACGCTGGTCTTCTTTACATTTGTGGTCTCTGGCTCCATAAATCAGACGAGTATCTTCTGGGAAACATGGAGGTCTGCACCTGTTTAAAACAAGAGAAAATCATATATTAATTAAGACCAAAATAAGAGTTTTTTGATGTTATGCTGTAGTAACTACAGTAAAATCTATATTTTATAATAAAATATTCAAAAGGGAGAAGATCTTCATAAATCATAGATACAAGATAAGAGGACTGTATTTATGCTATTTGGCTGACAAAGTGTGTGCTTCATGTCCCCACTGCTGATACATTTGATCTGCATCTTTCCATATGAAAATAAAACACAGTAACTGCTTTTCTTTACTGTTAGAAAATAATTGTAGATCAGCTGACCCAGCGCCATTGATACTTTGAGTTGACCAACATGCTGTTGTCCTAAATAGGCCACCATACTGGAAGTAAACATCCCGGTTGCTATGAAAATATGT
>SSNR01000065.1:829649-927103 GCA_006937965.1 Callopanchax toddi | reverse complement strand
TTTTTTCCCGTTCCAATATTCTGCAACATCAAAGCTGAGTGTAGGCAACTGGACACACACAAGTCAACACTTGGTTACTCAGCAAGTAAAGGAGAAATATAGAAATAGAACGTAATTCACTATATTTTACTGCCTAGAAATATTTCGATCATTTTGGTAACATTTCTAAATAATAATTCAGTTCCTCGGTTAGAATATGGGCCAATATAGAGTCACTGCCTAAACGCCACATGTTTCATCAAATCTACGGTCCCATAAAATTATTTTTACAACTTAAGTTTCATTCCTCTGAATTCCATTTATTATTTTTCTTAAATTTTAACCTTAATGTCGTGTTAAATGTTGCATTATAAAAACATCGGCAATTTAAAAGGGAAATATACATTTTCTTAAACGGACAACAGTGAAAACGAAAACCCTTTAATTTTACAGACACAAAAACGTTTAACTTATTTATTGAATGGTTTATGTAGATGTATTTTTCATTTACTTTAATCAAAGCTAAACCTAACATGCGACTTTATGAGTTAGCCAAAGTGGCGTCTATGGCTAGCTCCGACAACTCAAACAAAAGTAGGCATTTCCAGGCAGTTACTTGAGAAATATCCAAGGTTATCTTTAAATTTACTTACTTAAATATATCTTCTTTGGCTCTGCTACTGTTGCTTACAGTTCTTTTATTTAGTCACCACTCCATCCATCCTCACCGCAGTCCTGAACTGGCTAAAGTTAGCCTCCATTGACGCTATGTTCTGTAGTTTTGGCAACGTGTTAATAAAGTTTTTTAAAAAAAGTTAGCCCAAACCAGCGTCATAGAGATAAACATTTGGGAGTCCCGCCTCTCTCTTCGAAAGTAACCAATCATGTAAGGGCCGGTGAATCCTTGGTACCCGCCTCCAAACTGACAAAAATAATTTCTGCGCGCGAGCAGAATATTCACTCGAGAGCAAAGCAGCATGCGCGCGCGCGTGTCAGCCACACTCACGCTCATGAGAGCTTCATTCTGCACGCGCGAGGAGTATTATTATGCGCGCCAGTGGTAAATACAAGCGCGAGTAGTAGAATTTCGCGCGCGGGTGTTTGATGTGCGCGCGCGAAATGGGGGAATCTTCAGCGGGAGGGGAAAATACACGCGTGGATGTTTAATCTGCTCTCTGATTATTGGCAGGATTATAATCTTATAATGTAGGTTCCCAAGGAAAAGATGTTTAAAGTCCTCACATTCTTCCATTCCCTGTTCATTTGTTTTTCCGAAGAAAGCACGATGAAGCCGGGAGTAGAAGGGTTGTGGGTCTTCAGATGGGTCGTGTTTTACTGATAAAGCATGACTGTAGCCGTACTTGAATGAGTTACCTGAGAATTCCTCCTCTAAAGCTTTGGTGAGCTGAGAGAAGTCATTTTTGATCTCAGGTAATTGGCGGTCAATGAAATCACACACTTCCTCAGAAGAAGTGATTTGGATGAGAAATATTTTATCAGAAACAGTGGCCTCAGGAAACCGCATCAGATGTCGGTTGATTTGTTTTAGATAAGACACAAGCTTTAAGTCATCACTATAAGAAGGCTCAAATTTAGTGATAAATTTAGCCATTTTGTACAGGTCTGCTGTAGTGAGTGATGGAGCTGGTGCTTGTTCCATGGAGGTTCGCTCAAGAGCTTGTAACCTCCCACCTAATTCCCTTACAGATCGTCCTACCACTGAAAGTGCTTTCCATAAGTCGACATTGAGTTCAAACAATGTACTGTCTTGGATTCCAGCCATTTCAGGAGGAGAAGGTTCCATAGTTTGTCTTTAAAACTAGTAAAAATGAGGAAATTATGGTGAAAAAGATTTAAAACTTCTCTAAAGAACAGAATTCCTGCTCCGTTTATACCAAGTTGCGCCAGAGGGGGCGTTCCAGGGTAACCGGACTCCAGGAGGGTTCAGGACCAGAAGAAGAAATGACGTCACGTCCGCTTATCTCTAGCTGCACCCGTTCTTTGTTAACGTGCAGATCTAGCCAAAGCGTTCCCTTCTACGGTCAAATTAGAGATGTTTTTGGCAAACGCGCTTCTTAGAGCCGTTTTTAAAGCCCTTTGCAGTCTAACGACGCGGAATTTGAACAGAAAAAGCGTCCGGTCGAGTCGTGTCGACGCGGAGTTTTGAGCTGTTCGGCGGTGGCTAGCTCCGTCCTCGAACGGAGAAAATCCGACCTATTTACCCGTTTATTTACACTGACGGGCGGCGGAGGAAATCTCGGTATCCCGATGACCGTCTCAACACCTTATATTGCACGGTTTCCCGACCGTGATTTTTTATTTATTTTTTTTCTTCCGTGAAAGCTGTTTGCTTCTGAGGCTAAAAGCTACTCACGGAAGCTAGCGCGTTTCCCTGCAGTGAAACCGACGCTATTTAGCGGATCTAATCTCGCTTTTCAGACGTTGTTAAAGAGTCTGGGTTTAACCATTAAGGTTACCAAACGGACAAATAATACAAAACGGACCGAAGTGATCAATTTCGGCGAACAAAAGCGTTCTTTTAACTAGACAGCAAGGCGTCCCAAGCTACAGTTAACAAACACTGTACATGTAAACACAATCACCAAGTGACATAAAAAGTGCTTAAAACACAGAAGAAGAACCCCATGAAACATACAGTACATCCATCATAAGCAGTTATAATGTTTTTAGACTTTGGTTGATAGCTTACTTGGCACTGAAGTCCTTATCTTAGCTGTTTGTTATCTGTTAGCTTAGTTAGCATTAGCCTATAGCTTGCTAAGGTTTAACCGAAATATTATACGTAGACTTTTATGAATTTAGTTTAAAAGTGTCACTCCTAGAGTAACCTCATGGGAGTGAAGTCAATCTCTTCAGAGTTTTATACAAAATAGAGCTCTTAAATCATTTAAATAGGTTAAATCCTTAATTAAATGTAATGGCATGACACATAGCCTTATTTTAAAATTAGATTAATTTAATTTTTCTAGTTTATTTTAACCAAATCTGCCCTACATTCACACTTTTTGAATGCCCCTTTACCAGATTGTGGTTGTTTTGCTGTGCTGTGCCTTTCTTCTGCTCTACTGTCCAGCCGCCGGACGTCCAAGGTCCCAACTGGTCTCGTCTGCGACTCATCTGCCGACACTGCTCTGGGTTGGAACTCTTCATCAACGACGCCCCGCTGCTGCCGACCCCCTTCACGGACTGCCCCACTCCTCAGTCTCCTGGCACCGTTTGGATCGGTGCCCTCCTCCTGATTCTGTTTCCGGTGTGGGATGCTTCCTGATTCCTGAAGGTCACTGACACAGGTGCCCCTGTGTCTGGTAAAACTCAAGCTCTGATTCATTTTTGATTGACTCTGTCTGGTGGAAAGGTACCACAAACCTTTCTTCCCTTTGGTTCATGATGACCCACGATGTCCTCCATCATCGGATTGGTATTTCAAGGCAACGACCTTCCGCTAGGAGTCCTCGTCTTGAAATAAGGGGGGATATGTAGCGCCGGCAAAGGCGTTACTATCTCTGAATTCTGACCTCTGGATCATCAATACATAACTCATCTTTTTTTCCCAATAACTTGGATTAAAATGACTCTTTTATTATGTTGTAACCTGAATCAACATTCCTTCCAGGACCCGGTCGTGTCGGAAGACTAAGAAGATTTCCTTTAATTAATAATTAAACTTAAGGACTCTTTGATGTCTCATTCTAAAAAGACACTACCTTTAATCCACTGTCCAGAAATGTCATGTCATTATCTCATGTGTGTCTGTCTTCTGTGCAGGAACGGCCTGGTTGTCTATGGAGTCACCCCCCCGGCTCCTGCTGCCCCCCCAGCCCCAGCAACTCCTGCTCCTGCTCCTGCTCCTCCTGCCTGTGGCCCACGGTAACTTTTCATTTTATGGTTTCTGTGTAAATTCTTAGTTCTTCACTCATGTTCTGTGTCAGTGGATGAGCTGCAGGTACATTCTGTAACCATGAGGTTTAGATCACAGCTTGTTTAAAGGAGGACTTTTATCTTGTCTGGAGGAATTCTGTTTGTCTCAAAGGTTTTTCTTTCTCTTCCGTTGAAGGCAACATGTAAACACTGGTTTTTGTTGTGTCTCTGCAGGAAGAGAAAGCGTGTGGACCAGCAGCCTGAGAACCAGCGGCCATACATAAAGAAGCCCCTCAACGCCTTCATGATCTTCCTGCGGGACGAGAGACCGAAGGTGGACGCAGAGACCAGAGCCAGGGGGAGTGCGGCCGTGAACGCCATGCTTGGACAGAAGGTCAGTGTGTTTACTACACAATGTTGATCAAGTTAGCAAAAATCTCAACCATCACAGACTGACTGGTTCTGTTTCCTAACTTGAATTCATTTATTTATTGACGAGAGAAAAAACCTCAACTGAATGTAAAATAAACAGTTGTCAGGTCACAGCATTAAGAGGTTTTTAGGGCGTTTGTATCAGTTGTGCTCCAGGTGTGTGTCAGTGTGTATTCTAACAGTGTTGTGTGTCTGTCTTCTTACCACAGTGGAGAGCGATGTCCCCGGAGCAGCGGCAGGAGTACAACACTCAGGCTGAGAGGGAGAGACGGCTCCACCAACTGCAGAACCCTAACTGGTCCTCCACAGACAACTACGTAAGTCCACTCTGCTCAGACACCATGACATCATCACACAGCTGATGCTGATGAAACGGAGTCAAGAGTCTCTATCAGCTGAGATCAGAGGGAAACATTAATGTGTGTGTTTTCAGGGCAAGAAGAGGAAGCACGTCAGACGGAGGGGGCCGGCCACCAGCACTCAACGTAAGAAAGTTCAAACTTTCCTGATGTAGAAACAGAAACTTTTCTTTAATAAGTCTAAGAAGAACTGATGGTGTTTTTGTGTTTGTGTTAAAGCGTCTGGGTCCAGCAAGCCAGGAGGAAGTAGCAGCCGCAGCCAGTGAGAGAAGCTCACTGAAGATCAGTATCCTTTAATGGATTTGATTTGTTCTATGCACCATTCATGTGTTGGACTAGAGTCCCCTGTTTGGTTTGTTTGGTGCATAGTTTGTTCTTTTATATTTGTTTTTTCTATTTGATTGTTGGGATTTAGTCCCTAGATTTAATGGTTAATAGTTTGTTTTATAGATGATAAGTTTTATTTTGTGTGATTTGTTGGGCTTTAGTCCCCTGTTTTAATGATTAATAGTTTGTTTTATAGATGATAAGTTTTATTTTGTGTGATTGTTAGGCTTTAGTTAGTTAGGTAGGGAGGTTTCGTTTTACTGCATCAAGGCAGTGTTGATGTGAAGTCGATGGATCTTAATGCAGATTTAAAGACTTCACTGAGATGCTGTAGATGCAGGTTTTGCTTTGCCTATTCATGTCATCACAAAAAAGCAAAAGGCACTGGTAATGGTACTCTAGTAATGAGATGGGGTTTGATTCCCTGCGGTGCCTTGCTGATTGAACTGACATAACGTGGTGCGTTTCAGTGTAAACCTACGGTAGCAGAAACACAAACTGGTGGGTAATTTAGTGTCAGACACAGGGTTAATGTCAGTAGAAAACATCAAGAAACTTGTAGTTATTAACTTCCAACACACATGTATAGAAAAACATCCCGTTATGTATAAATACACTCACTATGGACAAACAGAAGGTAAGCACTCAGACGGATGGAGATTGAATAAATGTTCATGTGTTTACAGATGATGAGACTCTAATAAAAGGTTCAGTATTACATCTAATTGATGATGGAGGTGGCAGTAATACAATGCTGGTCTGATGTCAGGTGGGCGTGGCCTTCTTGGGTCTGGATTAACGTGATGATTTGGTTCTAAAACATAATTATCTGCTGGGTTCTCTCCTGTTCCTGCAGCTCAGCTGTTGGAGCTGTTTCTGAAGATCCAGGCTGCTGTCTCAGGAGGGGGAAGACATGTAGAGCCAAGACGTGTCTGATGTAGCGCTTTGCTGTCAGGAGGATCCCGCCTCAGATGACGACCAGAGGTGATCTACAATCAGAACCTGTAGCGTCCAGCTCCATGAGTCCAGGAGTAAGGTCAGTGTGTTTCAGGGGTGGCCAACCCACGGCTCTTTGCCTGGCTTCGTGCAGCTCTGACATTCATATCAAAGTTTGTGTTTTTATTTTGAGTTCTTATTTACTAACGACCTGAACGGTGGGGTCGATTAGGGTCAAATAATTTAATTAATTGTTGCGTTGCGTTCAATCAGAAGAGAGAGGGAGGGAGGGAGGGAGGGGGAGGGAATCCTATGTCTGTAACCCAGTCTAGCGTCCTGTCTGACGGCGTCACTTCACCGTTCAGCAGCGTCCATAAAGATTCACTTCAACAGAATTCACCTGAACCTTAAATGAGCTCAAACCTGGCCCGAGGTCATCAGAACCAACGCTCGGTCAGAACCGGAAGTTTTTTTGTTTTAAAGCTTTATATTTATGACAGGTTTTTTCCCTCTCTACTATCTGAACCGACTCATCCAGAACAATTCATTTAATTATTCTACCAGATGGGTTGGGTTGCGTCGGACGCGTGCACACACACAGAAACGCGTTACAGATGAGCACCAAATATCCACGCCTGATACTCACCTCATTGAAAATATCATGTTCACCCTGCATTTAAACAATGAGATGAAACAATAGAAAACATGAAGAGTTCACCTGCTGGGGACTGAAACTAATTCTGGTCCTCGTGGACCTGAATCACCTCCTGCTTGAGTGAAATCAAACTCCGTCATTGTCCACTGTCAGTCTCATCACAGTTATTCAGGTTTCTGAAGAGACGTCAGACTTTCAGCTGCTGTGATATTTTTTTCGTGTGAATACAACGAGGTCATCAAGACTGAGAGAGATAGTTCATCTGCTCACTCTCTCCAACTAGTGCTCAGGTGTGTGATTAATCTGTCAAAATGAGAGACGCCCATCAAATTTAAAAAAAGGTCAAAAAGGGAAAATAGTGTTGAAAACGACTGGCCTGTGGTTTTAGTTCTGTAGGAGTTTTTTTCTGTCATCATGTTGGTGTGTGACATTTAAAGACTATAATTTTGCACATTATTTGATACACTCATATTAAAGGTCATCAGACATGTCTGGATGTAACTTAGTAGTGTACAATCATTTTTCTCATCATTTTAAGATTCTGGTACGATACTTTAATATTTCCAATCTGGCAACACTGAGTACATGAACATCTCTCTCACACACACACACACACACACACACACACACACACACACACACACACACACACACACACACACACACACACACACACACACACCTCTGCTCAGCCAGATTTATTTTAAAGTAGTTTTAGCTTTAAAGAATCGAACACAATGATTGAAACGAGCATCTCCTACGCAGATTCCACACAACAAAGGGCTCAAATTATTGTATTTATGGAATTATTGAAATTAACTTACAAATACGATAATGATCGTACATCTACCCGGTCCGGTACCGGGTTCCTGGAAAACTGACTGACCCACACTCTCCTGCATGGGAGTCAGTGGTTAGTGACACTGACTGTACACAGACACTGTAGTCTAGTGACTAGACTACAGTGTCTGTTAGAAAAGCACTGAAGTTATAATGGTTTTAACTTTTCTTTTCAGCCTTTCAAGGTTGACACATTGAGCAGAAGACTGAGTTACATTTATATTTCAAATCAGACAAACTACTGCTTCACAGTAGCAACATGATTGTATCTGTACAGTTTAAACATCATCAGCTCTCTGCCTTTAAAACCATGTTCTATGTGCCTCTTTACTTTGAGCACCAGCTCTGCACTGCCTACCCAGCATGCACCCCCTCACACGTGCACTTTCTCTGATAAAACCAGAACATGGAGAGTAAATAAGTCAGAAGTGACACCTGAACCTGTTTGTTCCCTAAAATCGTCCTAAAGTCAAACTCGGTTTAAGCAAGAAGAAACACAAGTGTCTCTCAGGTGTAAAGAGCTTGGTTAATTGGTAAATATTGAGATTTAACTTTACATATTTAGATTTCATTTTAAATATTTAGATGCAATTGTTTAATTTTCATCGTGATTCTAAATATTTTGTTACTTCACTATAGTTAATTTTGATCAAAAATATTTACATTTAAAAATATATTTAAATATAACGTTAAATTGCAATAATGGGGTGACTGTGGTTCGGGGGAAGAGAGGTTGTCTACAGATGGGGAGATCAGGTTTCAATCTCAGACCTAAGCCATGTGTCAAAGTACCTTTGGACAAGATACTGAACCCCCAACTGGCTCATCACTGACTGCCCTCTGCTGCTCAGTGATGGGTCAAATACAGAGAACTCATTGTACTGAGGTACTGTACTTACAGTAGGAATGTGACTACAACCCCCTCATTATTATGGGTATTCTTTTGATGTTTAAACATTTAGACAGTCACATGACATAATTTCACAAATAAATGCAAAAAAAAAAGAGTGAATTTAAAATGTTACTCCCTATTTGTTATGAGAATCTAAATGTAACTAAATTGATTAGCGGTAGTAGATTTTTTAATGTATTGCTTTATAAACAGTATCCCATATTAAAGTGCATTACATGTTTAGATGTGGCTCAATAAAATATTCATTTCTGCATAAGAAAAATAATCAGGTATACTGTGAACTATAATGAACACCACTTAAAAGTCAAGTTATTGCATATTTAACTTTTAAGGGCTGAAAATAAATATTCCAGACATCACAACACATTGTTGACATCTATTTATTGAATTTTCACAAGTACAGGAAACACAGAGGCTCATTAAATACTTCAAATAATCATATTTGCAGTAATATGATAATATTCAACATAAAACATGACAGTCATGGTATTCATATAGTGTGGAAATCATAGTTATTTTTCTTCTGTTCATAAAATGCTCTTCAGAAATGTTTCAGGTTTACTGAGAAAAAAAATCATGACAATTCACCTCAGATCAAACAGGACAAAAATAAACACTTTGGAGTTCTTATCAGGATAACACTCTCTCTCTCTCTCACACACACACACACACACACACACACACACACACACACACACACACACACACACACACACACACACACACACACACACACACACACACACACACACACACACACACACACACACACACACAATGCACTCTCACACACACATAAGCGTATGTACATCAGGAGTTTTAACACCTAGTGTCGCCCAGCGACTGGGTGTAAATTTTCAATAATTTTAAAAGTTTAGTCAGGTTGTATGATATTTCTAAATCAGTTTAACAGAGTTAAAGTATATTTGGCTGGTTCAGAAATCACAAATGTTACAATCAACCTTAACAAAGTCCCTTTTGTTCAGTTCAGAAACACACATTCAGTTCATTTCTCGTCAAAGACAACATATAAAGATACACATATGGATAGATATTCCCATAAGTATTTATTTCTATTCTGAAAACTCACAAATATACAATCTGTTGAATTACAAATTGTGCTAAACTGAATCCACGTTATTTGTCCTGTAATCTGAGGCTGTATAATGACTGGCTGCACGTGAATAGATCTCGTTGCTTCTTTAAGAGTTAAGATTGATTTACAGTGTTATATTTATAACTGAATAGACATTTTACATTGAAAAACAGGCAGCTATTTGTTGCAAAGCTCAAATTTGTCCTTGCTGAATGCTGCAGCAGCCTGTCAGTACACATGCACATACAGCACTAATCTGTAATTGATTATGTTTACTGAGTGCAGCTTTTTTAGTTTAGTTCTGATGTGATTACAATCATTTTGTTACCAGGCAGGGAAAAAGAAGAAACAAAAGTCCTGACTGTGATATTCTCTTTAGTGATGTGATTTTCACAGCAGATCCATAGTAAATTTGATCAATGGTAAAATTTGCCCTTTTTATGATAAAAAAGTGTGTAGCAGCAGGTGGAGTTAGGCATCACAGATGTTACAGTTGACTCTGCTGAAGCAATAGATATACTAGTCTGTAGCAAAGTTTCACAATTGTTTGGGTTACTACAAATGGGAAAAGGCACACCCATGAAGCTGAAACTCAGGATAGCACCTTATGATCATGATAGATGTGCACCTCATACATCTCAGGGCTACGGAAACATGTCAGAAAATCCCAAAGTAATCATAAAACCACTAAATGTTCTCATAACTTGTTTTTCTACCTAAACACAGTGCCAGTTACAATATTTGATGAGGACATTACCACCTTCTTAAGGAGAATTTCATTCAGTTGGTAGACAATCTGACATCTAATGCAAGCTAACTTTGACTATGGTGATATGAAGGTTGCTGTTTGTGGTGCTGTTTTAGCATGGAGGTATTTTCACCTTTTCTAATCTCACATGATCCTAAATGACTGAAATTAACATAAATATGAATATAATGTTGCACTTTTGCCCCTCAGTCCATTAAACTGATTTTAATTTTAGAGTGCACAGAAATGCTTTGTTCAGAAATGACTTGAAAAATTGAGGTATTTTCACATCGGTGACATTTGGTGGAAAATATAGAAACACTTGGCAGTAGGCTTTAACACGATACAGGTAGAAATGACACAAAATGCTAAGCTATTGACTTTTAAGTATTGCTAAGATTGATTCTTTTCAATACTGGCCTCTTTTGAAAACCTAATTCCATGTTATGCCAACACTGTCACTGGGAGAGTGTTGACATCACACAGCTAACTGCGTGTTTGGTGCTAACTAGCAAATCTCAGCAACTGTTGCTGAAAGCGTAGCACGCAGCTAGCTGTATTTTGGTGCTAACTAGCAAATGTCAAAAACTGTTGGTGTGTAGCATACAGCTGTGTGTTTGGTGCTAGCTGGCTAGCAAATGTTAGAAACTATCATTTGGAGTGTACTATGCTGCTAATTAAGTGTTTGATGCTGACTCGTGAATATTAGCAACTGTCACTGGTGTTTTTAAATCTCATAGTTAGGGTTAGCTTGGGTTCATGCTGCTATAGGCTGGAGAACAAACTAACCACATTTCCTCTCTCTCCTGGCTTCACTCTCTCTAGTCTTCACATTTACATCCAGTTATTGCTGCCACTAACTTAGTTCTGTTTTATAACTGACAGCTGTCCTAGTCCTTCTCGTGTTTGTCTCTATCCTGTCCTCTCAGACTCTACTTGGCCGAGGAGGAAAGCCACCCATTCTGAGCTCGATTCCATCATTGCTCTCATAATGTGCTGCCCTGCTGAAAAAACCAGCATAGACCAGCATAGCTGGTTTCCAGCATATGTTGTGTTTTGGTGCTGGTATGATGGTCCATAGTGATCCATTAGTTCAACCAGCATAAACCAGCATTGAATCATGTTGGTCTACCAGCTAAACCAGCACCAAACCAGCATAGACCAGCATATAAATCAAGACCATCATCATTTGTTTGCTGGCCAATGCTGGTTTATGCTGGTTGAACTAATGGATCACTATGGACCAGCATACCAGCACCAAAACACAACATATGCTGGAAACCAGCTATGCTGGTCTATGCTGGTTTTTTCAGCAGGGTGCTCAGAATGATTTGGATTAGTTGCTTTGTTCAGCTCTTGGAGATTAATACGTAGTGTGAACTGGCGTTTTATTAATAAACTAGATTGAACTGAATTGTAGCATATAGCTAACTGTTTGGTGGTAATTAGCATATGTTAGCAACTGTCACTGGTGTAGCACACAGTTAACTGTATGTTTGGTTCTTATAATTAAAAATAATTAAATTTTAGTCCGCTAATAGAATAGTTATTTCTCACTTTGGTGCTTTGTTTAAAGGGTGAGACTCAAACTGTCACTTTTTACCTTGACTAATTAGTCTTTGCGTCATGTTTCCATGCTATTGTTAGCATATTAATTTTGCTTAGCTTTATGTCATGATGCTAAAAAAACATTCCAGTGTCTTGTCTCCTGTCCTGCTTCTTTTGTAGAAAAGTGAACAAAAAGCCTCTAACTCAAAAATATTCTCCAAAGGAAAATTTTAAAACAAATTTTTTTCCTTTCCTTCTGTTATACATCAGCAAAAGAGAACAATAATAAATTCTCACTAAAAAAACCTCTTAACATCAATAACTTATTTAACAATACACCTCTCGAAATAGATTATTCCAATAACAATATTACAAAACTACCAGTATTCAGTCACAGTAAAAAAAAGCTAAAACTATGCAAGCTGCTTTAGCACCTTATTAAAACATCTTCACAGTCATAAAACCATTTTATCTCACGTCTATATATTACAAACATATACAACCAAATCCTTCATCTCCAGTTTTACAAGCTGCACTGATTTACTCCAATGCTGTAATAAAAAAAACAACAAAAGTTTCACTTTAGCTAAGCCACTAAAAATAAAAACGCTCTCGTATAGAGAATGATGCAGCCGGGCGCATCTAGCCTCAACTATCCCTCACACACCTTCAGTCAAACAGACAAAAGTTGACTCTCTGTCTACTTTTAAATGTTTCACTCTGAGTCTGAAAAACAACAAACATTAATGATAAAATATACTGAGCTGTGTGAGATGAATTCATTTACAAATAAAATATCCTCTTTAGAAAGAATCTGACATCCTGGGAAACTTTTGCTTTCTTGTGTTTTACTTTCACCCTGGTCTGATAAATATACACCCAGAGCGGTGCTATTCCTAGTCCTCAAAACTAATATTACCTGCAGCTTCAGTCTCCATATCAACAATGGAGTTGTGTCATTCTTTTCATTTTAAGTCTGGACCCAAAAGCAGAGGAGCATAATTTCCAAAATGCCCAAACTATCATTTGAAATCCATCTGTTTTACATCAAGGTGAACTTTTAATGAACCTTTAAAAAGCCATGAAAACACAAGTTATGGGCATCAAAGCACCAAAAGTGTGGATATTTTCCTGTACATGGTCAAAGGTCATACATGATGATAAAGGTATGGCTCAGGACCAGATGGTTGTCATGAGATCATTTGTTCAGAAGGGCAGGAGGAGGTGTGGAGAGGAGGGAGAGGGTGGGAAGGGGAAGTGAGAAATCCAGGAGGAGGTGTTCTTATCTTCAGCACACGGAGCTAGTCGGATCTGCCTCTCCGGGGGTGTAAAAGTCAGGGATGGGTAGACCAGTATGCAGTGTGACCTGAAAAAACCCAACACAGTTACAACAATAAAGCTCATGAGTGGAGAAATGATGGTGATGCTGTTTAATGTATTGTTTCGCCTGCAGGTGGGAGTGTTGATCTTTTTCCTCAAAGCTGATTAAAGCATTTTATCTGATAGGTAACAGAATTTCATCCTTCAAAGAAAACACTAAGTAGAAGGAAATCAATATAGTTTCAAAGCTTTGAATCCTTTTTGGGAACATAACGTTGGATATTACATAGCATCAGATGCTAAAGTAAATTTCTTGCCTGCTTAAACGAACACAAGATATCTCTAAAGTTCACTTGTACAATAAAAAATAACCCAGATAGCTTGACTGAAGCAGGCGACCCCAACATGGGGTTCCAGAGTTGAGCTCTCCCTACCTGGACGTTCCGGTTGAGGCTGATGGCGGGGTAATATGAGCCTTCCAAGCTTTCAAAGGCAACTGGACCCTGCTGCTCGTCATTGATAAGAAAGATGAGGATCCCACGTGAGAAATCCAGCAGAACCCCTATTGTGGATCCTTTAGTGATGCCACCATCCGTTCTGCAGTCACACAGAAAAACGGTTTATACTAACAGACGTCTTCAGATTTCTTATGTTTTTACTCTTTTTATCACAATTGAACATTTCAGGTCAACAAACACATTTTATTATTAGATAAAGATAACCTGAGTAAATACAAAAACTGTTTTCAAATGATGATTTCATTCATAATGAGATAAAGCTATGCAAATCCACCTGGTCCTGTGCAAAAAGAGTAAATGACCCCTAATCAAACAGCTGGTTGTAACACCCTAATATTCTAAATCATCTCTCACGTTTCTGTGGGGGAATTTTGTTCCACTTTTCTTTACAGAATTGTTTAATTTCAGCCACATTGGAGGGCTTTTGTAGTGATGAGGCTGTTTCGGCACATTCCCCAAACTGTATTGATACTGTGTGTCTACTGACACCTGCTGGACCTTTAACATAATTGCAGGCTGATGTACTGGTTCAATGAGCTAGTAGAAACTATCAAATTAGGTAATTGTATTACATATTGTACACTGAATAAATTAATATATGAGTTCAAATTTAAAATATTTTAGATATTTTTAAAATATACAATAATTTAATGTATCTACCATAAAAACAAATACCTTCTTTTTGGAAATAAGGGTATTAAATAGACGAATCCTACCTGCATATTTTTGGCCCTGCAGCCATATACTGTCTTTTATTTTAATGTGCATGCCTGCATCTCTAAGCAATTATTTTCAACCATTTGTCCTTGACTATGCCCAGATTTGAACCCATCACCTCCTACGTTGATGGTGGCTGTCTCTACCTCTCGGCCACAGACACTTTCAGGGAGCTTCTGCTGTTTTAACATGAGGGATTTTCAGGCCTTCCATTTATTTTTTATATTATCTCGTGTCATATTTTTAAATATGACACACTACTGCTTTCACAGTAGCAAAATAGTATCTGTACAGTGTAAACATTTAATCAGCTCTCGGCCTTTATAATCATGTTCTATTTACCCCATGACAAGCTGTCATAATGTAATAAAATCCACGGTGACTTGACCCCTCTAAACACTGTCTGACTCGACGCTGACAGGCGTATCGGTCACGTGACTACCTGTTAAAGTGATACGCGCTCTATGAGCTAGATACATGCGCCGACGCATCGTGTTACTAGTTTTCAGCATGAATGGCCTGTTTAAGGTCAAAGGTCAGATGGTCTCCCTCAGGATTTTTTCATTAGACAGCAAAGTAGGCCCTGACATCACACTACCACCACCATGTTAAATTTACTCAACATAGTTTTATTTATTGTGGGACTTTTATTTTAGGATTTTTAAAATTAATCTTGAAAGCTTCAAACAAATGTATTAGTAAACCTTTTGCACTCACATATACCTCTAAAAAGAAATAAAATCCTTCTCCAAGAAAAGTCACAGAACTATTTGATAGCTGCTCCTACCTGTTGGTGTGTGAGTTGTTGTGCATGAACCAGGAGCGGTTGTTGTCCACGTACATGGCCCAGGCCTTGTCGTCCTTCCCCAGCATCACGTCCTTCAGGACGTCACCCCGAGCGATACCAAAGGCCGGGTCAGGGTGGTTGTCATAGCGATCAACTGTCATTTCCCAGTAATGAACGCCACGTGAGAACGCGGTGTTACCCATCACCACCCGGTCATCGTAGCTGTTGCACGACACCGTCAGGTTGTCGTTGGAGAAGACGATGTCAGGGTGAGCAGACGCTGGGTCGAAGGTGAACCAAGCAACTGCACAGCAGACAGGAACAGAACCTTAGAACCAAAAACATCAGTGACCAGAGGACGGGACGTGATGACTGAGACGTTCACAGACATGACATGGTTCTGGATGAGGAGACGCTACGCGCTAGAATGATCAAGAATAACGACAAAAAAGATAAGAGGAAGAGTCACCATCACTAACATGATACCACAAAGTTAATCATCCTCATTATCGAACTATAAAGCTTACAATAAATGATTTAAGTTATAATTATTATGCTTATTAATTGTTATAATAAGAAAACTGAGTCAGACAATCTGCAAATTTTAACTGGAACCAGGTCAAATGTGACCAATTTAACATAATCTTTCCTTCTTTTTAGTCTGATGGCCTTCATCATGAAGACTGACTTAGCTTTCTACAGCGTTGCTATAACAACAGAGAAAACCTTTCAGATGAGGACTGAGAAATGAAAAACCTAAAAGAAAACTTTATTGTTTAGTTGATTTGCTTTAAAAAACTGCATTTTTCCTCTTGTGAGATTCAGTTCCATCCATTAAGACCTTGTGTAACTATTTCACTACATCAAAAGAATATTTAAGGTTTGACCTTAAAAAATGTTCAAAAATGTCCTTAGTTGTCTTTGAGAAACAGAACATTTTGTCCACAAAAACAAAAAGCTTTGACAGTTCACTATTATTTAAATTTACTTGATACGATTTATAAATTTACAGTTAAATTACTCTCCACCTTTAGCTTAATCGGTCTAAATGTCCGGCATATGCACCTGCAGGTATTTATGCTGTTTATTTAGGCCTAAAAATTACATCTAATATGTCACAAAAATCTATATTTGATCAATGCAACAGGTTCTACTGGAAAAATGACCTAAAGTGTATTTTTATTTCTAGTCAGGGAAATAAAGAGCATAAAACCTTTACTGCAGCTTGCCACTAGAGGGCGCTTGTTTAGTTTTAGCTTCAACTTCTATGTTATGTTTCTGATTCTTGTTTTTTTATGTGACAAAGCTCCCTGCCTGGCACAAATATAAGTTTGGTCAAAGATCAGTTCCCCTTTTATTTAACTTCAACATGAAGCTTCACAAAATAAACTTAAATTATATTAATAAATTGCTCATTTTTGCTTTGCTGCCACAAAAAATCTCAAACAACTAATACTGCTTTAATTTATCACTGCTGTGCATCATAACACAATTTTTTATCAACATTAATTGTATTGACTTGATATTTTAGTTTTTCCACAAACATTTTCACATTTACAAATGGGTTCTTTTAGTTTCATTCATTTCCAAAGTGAAATGCTCAAATGCTAAATTTGCAAAACAGCTTGACTCAGTTTTAGATCAAAACTGTGAATCTTATAATTGAACTTGTCTATAGTTGATCTTACACAATTCTATAATCCTTACAAATAAAGATGAGAGTTAAGCAGGGGGGGGGGGCGTTGTTGTTTTTATGGGCTTCACTGGACTGGCTAGTCTGCAGCTTTAACTACTGACCTCATGTGCTGTATAGTTTTATTACTTGGCATTATTTCCCAACAGAAATAAAGCAAATAGCTATTAGAGGCCTGTAAAAAAAATGTTTATTACGTGAAGCCCACAGAGCAGCAAACGGCCCCCCTGCTGGTCTTTATGTGACGACCTCACTGATGAAACGGGGCAATGGCCTGGAGGGATTAGTGCAGTCAGTGCCGTCCATACCTGTACTTATAGACTGAATATCACATGGAGGGACTCCAGCTGAAACATGGGATGAAGGGGAGAAGAAGGAGTAAACAAGCAGGGGAAGGGGAAGCGATGCAGTGGTGCAGAGGGATCAGGAGGGAAGGAAGAGAGAGCAGATTTAGTCAGGGAAGCTGCTTCAAAAGACCAAAGGCTGTCCCCAAAAACCACACAAAAAACCTGCTAAAAGAAAAATGACTGGAACAACTCAAATCTAAGAAAGTTGGAGTTTTCTCTGTTTACGCAGAGGAAGTAAAACTGACAGGATCAAAGCTGCAAAAAATATCTGAGAGGTTAGATCAGGTCCTGCAGCCTCCAACAGCTGAGAGAGAGGCTGCCTGGGTCTGGGCTGGCTCTCAGGTCCTCTGATGGATGAAAAGCTTCACTACCTATGAGAGCATCACTTAACTAATGGGGAAGCAGGAACATGAGTGGATTACACACGAACCAGCTGCTGCTGCTGCTGGATGTCACTGGTTTAAAGGCTTAAACACAATCTCAAAACAATTCAAAACCTGCTGCTGCTGTTGGACTAAAACCTCATGCAAAAGAGTACGGAAGATTCTACTGCTGTTACGTATTGTTCTAAAGGAAAGAGGAAACTGAATAATGATGGTTCAATGTTTGAAATCTCACTGAAACTCAAAAGCAGCAACTGGAAACGGTTTCATCTTTCCTCCTGGATTTATCAAAAGGTTTATTTCTTTAAAGAGACAAGCTTTAGTCTGGCAGCAACTTTTTAGGATACTTAAAGCAGCACTCTGGAGGATTTCATCAAGAGAGCAGTTTTTGAATCTAGCGTCCAAAGGCTCCTCCTCAAAACATCTTGACACGCGCGTCCGGTCGTGTGTGCGCGCGTGCACGCGGCGCATATACTTCGGACATGAACTGTACCGCTCAATGTGTAGGGTTTAATCACTCACAGTTCACAATCTTATTCCAACAATACTACGAGGGTCTGATGAGCCCTCTCTGTCCCTGCTGCTTCTGATATTAGCTCTGTTAGCAGAGAGCTGCTGCTGGACTCTGAAGCTGAACTTGACTCGGCCCTGGATGAACTTTCTGACCAAAATAAATGCGTAATCCTGTCAAGCCTTGCCATTCTGTGAGGTGAAAGATTTAAAAATAAAAATAAATCTGTCTTTAGCTGGAGAATGGGTAGGTTTTTAGTAGAAATGAGCCGTGAGTCCTCAGTGAACGAGACGGTAAACAGAGAAACACACGGAGCGTCCTGTACGACAGCGCCCCCTACTGGTACAGGTTTGGTCGATGCGCGTGCATGTTGAGAGAATGCAGACATTTGAATTTTATTGGCTGAAAAATGTCGGCGGCAAGAAATAATGGAAAGGGGTCTCTAGGAGGAAGGAGGGTCTTCATCAGAATGACAGATGTTGTGGAACTCAACCCATAGATCATAGTTTAGACCTGAAATATCATTTAAAACATTTAGAAAACTTTGATACAGAGGAAAATCCTCCAGAGAGCCGCTTTAACTTCCTCTAAAAAACAAGTTCACATTAGTTTGCAACAAAATGACATAAAACAGGTAGAAATAAACAGAGCCATAACTCTAATCTGTAATCACATCAAAGGGGAATAACCCAGAAAGAACCTAAAAATATCCTGAACAATCAGATCTTCACACCTGTGTAGCCTCACCAAATAGGCTACATCCTCTGACCTTTGACCTCTGTTGACCATCACAACAATAATCCATCTTTTTCCCAATAACTTGGAATACAATCACTCTTGGATTATGGTTAACCTGAATCAAGATCCCTACAGGTGTCCTACTGTCCACTTTCAGGTGTCCGTCTCCCAGATGACCTTAACTGGACACTAACTGGTCTAATAAAACACTCTCTGTAAAGGAGTCTCTTCTTTAACACCACAGACTGGCGTTCCAACTGTAATCTCTTGTTTACAGAACATTCTCTGTAGTGTTTCTGCTCAGGGTCACCTACACACTCACACCCAAAGTGTTATAATGCTTCTCTGCTATTTTCATGCATTTCTACCATTATAATGTGAGTCTTAACGGGCGGAAGTCATGTGACTTGGTAACTCCCTCACAGTCCCTTGTCCAATCAGAACGATTCACAACTCCACTAACTCAGTTCTGATTAGTACACTTAACATCTTCTGATTGGTTAAATTTAAGATAACTCGTCTCAAAACTAATACTCAGTTCTGGTACAAGTCAGTCTTGTCTTATTAGTCTTGTCTTGCTAGTCTTGTTGAGTCCTCATACAGTCTCAGTCTTGGTCTGAGCTACAGCCTGAATGCAGCCGGAGCTGCTATGCTGCTATCTTAGCTGAACCCTTATCAGCTTTGAACAAGGCCTCTCAGCCTCTCCCTCACCACGGGAGAGATCAGAAATGACTTCAGCATGCCTGCTGAAATGCCTCCCTTGCTGACCGGGACGTATCCACAGACTGTCCGGCGAGGTCCTCGGCGGCCACGCCTTCCAGGACCACCACTCCGAGTCTGGGGACTCCAGCCTCAGCTCGTGGAGAAACCAACGCCTGCCAGATCTAGGAGCGTCCACCTTTCAGTGAGCGAACACCACTTTCTGATCGAGAGGTTTGCTTTGATAAAGCTTAATTCTTCCAAACTCAAATTAGCCCTAAATTGACTCTTAAAGTCCCAACTAGGTTAACTAAATTAACTAACTTCCCTAGTCATTAAAACATATGCTACGGTCCGTTAAAACTCACAGTTAACCTATCTTTAACATCCTCAACATGTTTAAGAATATTAATTGTGGTTTACATCAAACTTTCAAACTGTCTTATCTGTCTGTGTTCTTAGGTTTTTCAAATTAAATGGTTGTTCAATCTTTATCTGGTCTCAGTTCACGTTATTAATAAGGTATTTCAATTCACTGTACTCTTTCAAAGAACCTAGATAATTCCTGTAAACACTGAATATAAGTGATAGTATTGGAGATATTTTCTCCATATAAAACTTCCAAAACTTATTAGTGAATTTACAGAGGGTGTAGTTAAAATAACAAATAGTTATTTCAAAACGCTACACCTGCATCATTAATTCATCTGATTCTTCATGATTTTCAGCTCCTCTCACATGCAGAAAGTATGTTCTTCTATTGTTTTCATTTTTTCTGGCCTGTTGGATATTTTGCATGTTAGCTTAGCTTGATTCCCTCCTTTAATCCAGCATATTGCGAGCAGCATTTGTGAGTGAGTTTTCAAATATTCAGGAGAGTTCTCAGGTTTTTTTGCTTGAGTCTTAGAGCCTCACTGTTGTGCCATGCTCAAAAAGATCGCAGGAAGAATTTAGTCTGAAAATAGTCACAGAGTCGTAGCAGTCCTCTGAAAATCTCAAATTAATATCCTGTGAGACGGAAATGTGAATCTTTTGGAAGGGCCTGTGACCAGGAGGTTAGCATGACTGTCACAATTTGTTAACAATTACATCACACACCCCTCATGTTCCAGGCATTACAAACGTTCTCACTAAAGTGTCATATGTTCCAATTCCTACTGAAAGTTTCTCACCATTTTATGTCTCCAACAGTTGCAGCTTAGTGAGGCTTTAGTTCTGACTGAACATCTAAACCGTATTTCCACGGTGGACCGTATTGAGTCATTTACATGCAAAACTGAGCAATAAAACATTGAAAATGTTCAGCTTTATCTAAGATGTTTTGGCTTTGATTTTGTTCTGTAGGAAAAAAATGATGATTCATTTGTAAACTTTGGTCATCAGACTGAGCAAGTTATTATGTGACTCTACTTTAAAGGCATACTATGCAGTTTGGCTTGTTTTTAGCTCCCCCTAGTGTTTATTTTAAATAACACAATCAGGGTTTGGCCAGTTCTTTGGGGGAAATTCAAACAGAATGTAAAATTAAAATAAAATTGAGATTATTGAGTTAATAAAATTAACTGCAATTAAATGTCTGATGACTTGACAGCACATACATGTCATTAGGTTAAGTCTTTCATCACTTGACAGCTTTAGACACAACCTTTTTTACCTGCAGTCACCCCTACAGCACTGAGAGGGAGGAAATGAAGCTCCACGTACCCTCAGAGGTCTGCATGATCAGCGTCTTGCTGTACTGGCCCACTCCACTACCGTTGAAGGCCTTCACTCTGGACTTGTAAGTGCTGTTGAAATGGAGCCCGTCCACCGTGCAGATGGTCTCCGGCCCCACGTACACCTCCTGTAAGCACACACAGCACTTCCTGTTAATCTGCCAGAAACTGGAGGTAAGGATTTGGTGGTGGAGGTAAAATGTGACAGCGTGAGTTTGTAAAGTGGGCTGCTTCAGCCCACAGCAGAGAATAAATAGATACACAAGTTGCTGATATGACGTTATGGTAAGACTCAATGAGTCAGAAGGTAGAGGAGGAAAAACGTCTAACGTGGTTTGATAAACAGTTTTCAGGCTTCATTCAATTTGTTTCTTGTTCTTTGCATTCA
This sequence comes from Callopanchax toddi, assembly GCA_006937965.1. Lineage (NCBI taxonomy): Eukaryota > Metazoa > Chordata > Actinopteri > Cyprinodontiformes > Nothobranchiidae > Callopanchax > Callopanchax toddi. The sequence continues at coordinate 905,575 of SSNR01000065.1, read as the reverse complement.
GATTATTTTCTGTTACGTTTGAATTTTTTGCATTTTGGTCTTCTGCTGTTGAAGTCTTTGGTTTACCGTTCTTTACTCAGCTCCTCTCCTGGTCCTAGCTTTGCTCTCATCTCTCCCAGTATATCTAGTCCTCAGTTTCACAGCTGTTTATCACATCTTCTGCTTCTGCTGTTGTCCTGCTGGCTCTGTTACGGTGTTTATCTGTTCTAGTGTATTTATTTCTGTTAAACTCTTGGATTAAACCTGCCTGCCCTTGCTGATGATTTGTCTCCATTCTTGGATCATATTTCCAGTGTTACACAGAAGTATTGAATCATTTTCCCTGTAAATCAAAGTAACACTGAAAACTCCAGGAACACTGACTCCCACCCAATTCACTGGATACATCAAACTGGACACAAATCATCAGCCTCAATGTAATTAACCCCTTATGGACTTCTGGCCTTAACCAGATCAAGTATTAGAATTAGTACTTTCATTCCAAACCTGCCATATCTGGTCCTGTACATGTCTGATGCCCTCTAGTGGAGGATAAACAGGTGGTAAGTGCCAATTTAATTTCATTATTACTGTTATACTGTCATTTAATTACTTAAACAAACTAAAAAAAATGGTCTCAATGGAATTTGTAGAGCTCAACAATGTTATGTTATTTAAAATACCAGAAAATGAGCTGCTAGCTTGTCTCTTCTGATTCGACGAGCCATGTAGCTCTGGACAGAGGATTTCTCCCTGTTTCTAGAGCAGTGTTTTTCAACCGCTGTTCCACGGCACACTAGTGTGCCGTGAGAGATCGTCAGGTGTGCCGCGGGAAATTATTCAAATTCACCTGTTGGTTTAAAAATATTTTTGAAAACTAATTAATTATTATCTGCTAATAATATTCCATTATCGCGCGTCTGTGCCAGCCATCACCAAATGGCAGACTCCGGTTCTGTTTGGAGTCAGACCGTGCAGGAAATCTAAGACTTGGACCTGGTCCAGGCTGTGCGCTTTGGGGAGACGCGTGGCGCGCTGTGAGACGCTACCGCGGCCCGCTCGGCACCGGCACGCCTCCTCCCCCGAACTGGACCAAGTCTGTGGTCCGGCGAGGAGGAGGAGGGGGAGGCAAGCGGTCACGCACCCGCTGCTGCCACTGGTCAGGAGAACCAGTCCTGGACTGGCTCTGTTTCCTGGTGGAGCAGCAACATCCCGACATTTTTAAATTCATACTTTGATCTGACCGGTCCATAAAACCAGATCAGCGGCCCACGGACACTGGGTTGGGTCGTCATGTCGCTTTGTTCCTGCGTGACGCACATTTGACAAAAAAGAAAGAAAAAAAAGTGGGAGTAAACCCCCTCAGCATCACTGGTTTTAACGGTCTGAGAGGCTCACTGGTTTTGTCTCCAGTGTCTCCTCTCTTTGGCTGAAGGTCCCGTTATTCTGATCAGCTGTCAGACCGGTGAGGAGCAGCTGCGTCATAACCGTCATAATGAGAGCGCGCGTCACAGCTGTGTTTCTCAGCATAACTGATGACTTAAAATGTAACAAATCAAACAATATCAACACATTGATCTGTCAGTGACTTTATCAGGTTGTCCTTTATTACTAATGTTTAAATACACCCAAAAGTTTTACTACCAAAAACATGATGACAGAGTCCTGCATGATGTTACATGCATAATGAAATAAGGCAGATTTAATCCATTACAGATAAACTGGATGCTACAGTCACTTTTTGACAGGTGAAAAAATCAGTTTGAAATTATTTGATGTGGTAAAAAAGACAGATGCTTTAATCAGGTGACCTGTAAACTAAATGTAATCCTTTACTGTCAGGAGATGAGAAGGTTTCTACAGTAAAACTATTAAAACAGAGTGAGCCTCAGAAAACAGCTGCAGTCCTGATAGATTCATGTGTTTTAGTGTTAAAAATGTTTGATTGGACCAAATTCATTCTGATAACTTTATACTGCTCCTGGAACAGTGAGGATGGGTCAAATGCAGAAATGAATTTCTCCAAGGCGATCAATAAAGGATCAATTATTATTATTATTATTATCAACCATCAATGAGCTCAGACAGTTCTGACAGCAGCAACTAACACCCCCCCCATGGTGTGCCTTGTGATTTTTTTAATGAAAAAGTGTGCCTTGGCCCAAAAAAGGTTGAAAAACACTGTTCTAGAGACTCTGTTTGCTTTGAGTGAGGTCACCGGTGGGTGTGGTCCTTAAAAATATAATAACTGATGGAACACCACTTTAAAGTGACCCAGATAATAAATACATCTCTTTACAAAGGACAGATGTAACAGGCAGAAGGAAGAAGAGCAAAAGGCCAGCTGGTTTCATAAGTAAGGAGCGTAAAGTGGCTTGAAGTCTGAAACACAAGAAGCCTCAGCTGGTGGTCCTTGAACGCCACACAGGTCGGATCTGGTGAGTCCACTTCAACCTACCATTAAAGATGTTCTCTTTATTAATTTTACAAAGATACTATTTCTTAAGTTTGGGGACAAGTTCAGTTTAATTCTCATGGACTTACCAAGATATAGGAAATAAAAAAAATCACACTGATGATGTTTCACCTGTGCAGTCAGAGCCAGACAGTCTTTAGAGTGCTGAAGGGACACTTTTTTAAGTGTTTCTGTAGATAACTTCATGAACAACCTCAGTTTAGAAAAATGAAGTTTACATCCTACAGGACTCATGAGCTAACAGCCTAGAGCACAGCCAAGACCAAAGTGGATCACTCCCCTCTTTATTAAAAGGCTCCAATTTCCAAATTTTCCCAGCGATTCACGAGTCATTATTCTTCAAACTCTTACATCATTCTCAGCTTTGCATCACACATTTATTTCAGCAGTAATACTGCAAGATTCCTGCCTGGTCTGGTCCCTGAATGCACCACAGGTGATACATTTGGCTGCTGCTGTTATTTATGCTTTATGCAATAAAAATAGAATTGCATGTAAATGACCCATTTGGAGATTCAAATAGCTGTTAGCTCATTAGTCCTGTAGGATGGAAGCTGTTTCTCCAAACAGGATATTCAGATATCTCCAACAGGTAACAGTAGTATGATTTTAGGCTTGTACGTAAAATCATACTTCAAAGAGGTAATATTCATTTAAACTCATAAAATGTTGATAATAATAATAATAGAGCGCTATAGAGAACTGTTTGGGGTTTCAAGCTAAGAAGTTGAGCTAGCTGACCTTCCTTACTAGAGTCCATGTGAGGAATCATCAAGCCTCTCTTTTTCTTTTCTCCTTTACAAACACATCTTTATCTCCTCTGCTAAGGTAACAACTGAAGCAGTAAAATGTGGTCACTGGATTTCTTCATGTACATTTTCAAGATTCAGCAGACAACAGAGCCAAATTTTCTGAAAGGGAGTTAGCTTCTAGCTTATGAAATGAAAAGTTGGTGCAGATCAGAATCACTTTGGATAAAAACTAAAGAATCCTTTATCTTTACGTCTGCATGCTGGGAAGTCTCAGCCTCAGGATTTTGAGATTAAAATCTAGTTTCCCCTAAAAATCAGAAGAACAGGACTCATTTATTCACTTCTCACTGCGCTCTAATAAAGGCAGATTTTAACTGCCTGGCTGGGGGCAATGTCTCAAATGTTACCAGACATGGATATCCTCGGCTTTTGTGCTGAAAGAACGGTTCTGGAGGTGTAAGTTGCTGCTGTAACAAAGCAGAGCCTTCAGAGAATAAAGAACAGGGAGGTAATACGAGGATGGATTACACTGTGAACCTCAGCGAGGGATGGAGGCCGCTTTGATCCCGGATCACGATTCTTACAGGATCTTTCCAACTGACAGCTACGTTACTACCCATTGGCATGTCATTCAATGCCACCCTGAGTCACATGACCTTTAAAAACGATGGGTTTGTCCCTCACACTTCTCATTCTTGTGACTGTGCTGGTGTCTTTCCTGGCACTAAATGAACAAGCCTATGTTGCAGAAAAGATGGAAGGAGCATCCTATAAAGGTGAGTTACTCCAACCAGTCCTGTGTTTTACTCCTCTGCTGCCTTTTTAAAGGGAAGTGATGTCATCTATTACAGAGCAGACACATAGATCCCAAAAGGCTCCTTTCAGAGGGAGTCTTACCCGGAACGGCCCCCCATTTCCATCGTCCAGCTCTAGAATGTATCCCTCGACAACGATGGTGGAGAGTGGTGGCTGTTTCCATGACAACGTGGCGCTGTTGTTCTGCGTGCAGCATTCCTCTAGCTGTAGCATGGGAGCAGCTGGGACTGGGGAGGGGAAAAAACCAGGCCAGATTACATCCTACTGAGATACAAAAAGACACACACACACACACACACACACACACACACACACACACACACACACACACACACACACACACACACACACACACACACACACACACACACACACACACACACACACACACAACTAAAGTAGATATGACTCTGCAGTACAAAGACATGATTTATTATTTTTGAAACCATGACACTAAATTAATGACTTTGACTACTTAAATGTAAACGTACAAGACTTTATTGATGTTTTGACCAACTTAGAAAATGTTCCAATGCATAAACCATCTTAGAAATGCCACTTTATGTGAAGTCAATGCAGTTTCCTCAAAATAAAAGTGCCTTTAGAGATCCTTTAATTTCTAAAACTCTCAACATCTAAACAGGTCAGGTGCAGGAACAAGCTTTCACTCCACACTCAAGGGATCTGTGTCACAGATAAAAAGGGACACGCCCTTACAGAGTACAACATCAGCGCCCAGGAACGACGCAACACACACATAAAAATCAGAGTCAAATAAAGCCTTTGTATTTTCACAGCAGAACAAGCACAAGCTCATAGTCTGGTCCAACCTTTCATCTGAACGAAGTCCAGCTGGTGGATGGTTTGTAGGAGGGGTCCACTGTCCAGGGTCAGGTCAAAGTCACTGGTCATCCTAGGAGTGAGGGTTCCCTTCCCCCACTGACCCTCCGTCATGTGGACCCTCCGGATCAAAGCGTCAGAGATCTGAAACGAGCACATGATGAACTGTTCACAGCTGATTGACCATAGCAAACACAAAAAAGGCTCCAGCTCAGGGAATTTCACAGATATGGAGCTAAAATCTGGTGAGACCCTAGCTGAGAGTCAGTCCCAACAAACACACTCTCAGCGTTAACATCAGATCACATGGGACTGTACGTAACACTATTCTCAAGATGTCACTAAAATGGTTAAAACTCCCATCATTTCTCCATGTTGGTTTAAAACCCTGACCTGAAAGCTGACTGGTGATATTCATTCCTCCTGGACACTTCAAAGAAAATAACCACCAAACTCCAGAAACATCAAAGAGAATATCAGAAACACAAACATCAGAACTCTATTTTTCTCATAAATATTTTACCATAAAGGATAAAAGAATTTTACGCCTTGTTAAAAGAGACCTGAGCAAATAGTTTTATTCAACAACTTCTCTGATTTATACAGGTGTCAAACACTTATACCGCTAGCATGATGTCAGCACCTTCGTCAGAGTCAGAAAACACAGTTTGAGCTTTTAACATAAAATAAAATGCTGAATTACTGATTAATATCTTAGAAACAAAAGCAAACCGCCTCAAAGTGTGATCTAATCATCTGGTTTTTCTGTTTTACATAAAGTAGCTATAGGACTGCGCAATTATTCCAATATATTTATTTTGGCCCCAAATAATAAAAAAAACAAACATAATCAACAAATAATGATTATTAAAATAATTTTGTCACATTCCGTTTTGCGTGCATGCTCTTATTTTGTCCGGCCGTCTGAATGGCGTGCACGCTGCCCTTTAGGAGGCTAAACTCTCGTGTGTCTGGTGGTGATGTTTTACAAAGTCAGCAAAAAATGAAGGTGGCAGAATGAGGGCAAAACACACTGAGAGTATGATGAACATTAAACCATATGTCTTCATTATTTCAATGATGACCCCACACACTGTGTGGTGTGGTACAGTGATATGCTTCCATACGGTTCTGTTTCCAAGCCCAACACATTTGGGACGTTTACTCCATGTTTGGACAGTCAGGCTTCCGTAGCGGCTCTTCTAAGCTTTTTTAGCACTAATGTCTGAATGTTACAAAAATACTTATTTGATATAATTCTTGTTATAAATAGACGTGTATCATAAACTGAACTCCTGTTTTCAAACTCAGTGAATGATTATCCCCTTTATGTATTAAAATATGAAAGGAACAAATAAAACTTTCTAAGATTCAGTTCCAGAAGGTGCATTAAATCTGTAACATTTTCTTGTAAATGAACTGAGGAGTTTTCAAACGGCTCTAAAAGCAGGAATCTCTTTCCAGGCCTCTCGTACCTGCAGGAAGCCACTGGGGTCGTTCTCCTTGATGACCTCCAGGCAGTACTCCATCAGTCCTGTGGTCTGCCGCAGCTTCACCGTGCAATGGGAGATCTGATCCCGAACCACCTAGAGGTAAACGACACGGAGAGGGACAAGAACAGGTTGCTCTGTAAACAGGATGTAGAGGAGGAGCATCTATTAATCACTGAGTGGAATGTGAATAAAAAGTTGAATAAATGTTTTAGTGTTCAGAATTTAAATATTGAAGAAGACAAGAGGGAGGGGATGAGTGCTGATCAACAAGATTGGGAATAAACTGCAACGGAAGAAGAAATAAAGTGAAAAAAGAAGCTCAGAACAGAGAAACAGAGACGTGGAGGAGGATGGAAAAGTTAATACAACTTTTAATGAGGAGAAAGGAAAGATGAGATTACTCTTTGTTTCCTCCTGGGATGAACTGAAGGAGGAAGAGGAGGCTGATGGGACATTATTGGCTGTTATTGACGTTAACGGATAGAAAGTGACATTTTAGTTTCACACACCAGCCGTGAGAACAGTCATCAGTTACATCAGGGACCAGGATGAAAACAAGCCACCGTCAAACTAAACGACCTGAAGGGAAACATTCCACATCAGAAACAAATATTGTTTTCTGCTAATTAGAATCTTTACACCAACCAGGAACCGTTTTGTGTCAAAAACAAATAAAAAAATAGTAATTTTACAGATAATGTTGTATTTTTGATCGTTTTGAGGTGGGAGTTTCCCGGTTTTCAGTGATGTCCACAGTCTCTTTGCAACAGTGTGAAATAAATGGAAATACTGGACTTGGGGTTGCTAGGAAACAGAAACTTCAGTGCTGCCATCTGAGAGGCTCCGAGGCTAAATAGAAAGGAAAATCCTCGGTGCAGCTGCATGGAGACCGACAGTGTGCATGAAGATGATTTGCTGATGACTGCAACCCTGTGCAGCCTCTGTCTGTACCACAGATACACAGAAAAGATAGGCTGAAGTCTGGATGCTCACTGAGGCAGTCAGCAGGAAAGTCATACACAGAGAATTTATCATTAAAACAACCGAGTGCAAGAAATAAGAACTCAGGCTCCAATAGCATCAACATAAGAATATAAGATGTTGCAATTAATTGATTAAATGCTTCTTTTTTCCCTAAAATTCACCTCAGAGCATGAGATCAAATGTTTCTGTTAGCAGTTAGCCGCTTTGGGGTTTTCATGTTTTTAGATAAGAAACCAAATGAGAAAGAGTTAAAGGTGAGAAGCTTTAATGATGCTGAGGACGTCGTCATCTTCCCCTCTCATCTGGGTTAAAAAAGGACAAGATGAGTCCCTGTATAATTAACCCTAATGGTACACATAATTTATAAAACACTTGTATAATGTTGGTTTTAGGACTGAAGGAGAATTGTCCTGTGGGTTCCATTCATGAGTCATGAATCATGACTCAACTTTACTGTTAGAATTATGACCGCCGCCAGCACAGGCTGTTGATGCAGATAGAAAAAACTTTTTTTTTGTTAAGATTTTTACTAATAACCTGACAAAAAAGGCTGATCAATCCAAACTATTTTAAAATAGGAAATGTTAAGAACAATACACAGTGTTTTTAATAACAGATGTTTTTCTGTTTTAATTTAAATTCCTGGTAAACACGTAGAATCACAAACCCTCACTGACTTTACTAAAAGCAGACCTGTGAGCTCCAAACATTAAACTAAATCCAGCAGCGTTCCTGAAGAAAGGATGACCCAGATCCTGTTCTTGTTGATGACAATGGACTAAAAACTATTTTCAAGATTTTAAAGGCACACTGTGCAGTTTGGGCTGTGTTCAAGCAGAGAGAGATTTTAAAAAAGCAGAAATCGTGAGCTAAAAAAACTCTGGTGCTACCATAAGAGCTAGCCACATTGGGTTAGCCTAACCCTCAGGAGATACGTGACTTTGTGAGACTTCAGGGCACCGGACCAGAGAAGTTAGACAGAAGATGCAAATTCTATGGTATTCTATGGTGGTATTCTGGACACAAGCAGCAGATGGGGCTGAGTGACTTTTCATTAACCCTGTAAAGAGTCATGTTAGCACAGACTGGCTCAAGGAAAATGATTTTTAAAAAATTACATCATATATCATTCTTAAAGGCAAATGTATGAAACCCTTTCAAATGTATGTCTCACATCTAGATTTACAGATCCTTTTCTACAAATAATCCAATGTGTTGTTCTATTCATTAAACAATTGAGTGGTTAGAATAATAGTGATCAGGACAAAATAGGATAACATTTTTAAAAGAATAATTTTTGTTTTATTTTAATTTCAAAAATCTAATTTTCTCTTTTCGTCTTGAAAGATTTGGACAAATTTGACACAAACAAAGACATAAATTGAACTTAAGGTGAAATCTCATAGTTTAAAGTGTGTTTGTGTCTAAAACCTTTAAAAAATCATACTCATTGTAGATAGCTACCAGAACGGCCTCAGTTTGAAGAAATAGTGTTTACATCCAACAGGAGTGACGAGCTAACGGTTAGCGTGAGTACAGACAGCTGCCATCTTAAAACAGCTCCAATCTCTTTTTATAAACCTTTCTGGTTCATCTGGAGGTCAAGTCCAGCAGGAATATCTTAACATTTCTACTAAACGGCCAAATAATGAAAAAATAATGCAGATGAAAAGGTTTATCAAATAGCATTAGCCTGGACTGTTTTATAATGGTAGCCATATCCTTTGGTCATGGATCACTGGATTTAGCTGTTTGCTCATCAGTCCTGTAGGACGTGATGCTATTTCTCTGAACTGAGGCTGTTCAGGAAGTTATCCAGTGGGTCCATTATTTATAACTTTTACACAGAAATATACTTCAAAATTGCCAAAACATTCCTTTAATGAACAAAATGGACTACTGAGTCCTTGGATTCACTCCTTTAGACAACAAACTCCAAAGAAGACATTTCATTTTATATCTAGGGTTAGAGTTTTATTTATTTTAATTTAAGTGAATTAATGGTTACATCAGCACCACTAATCCTGTCCCAATGGCTCTGCCTTGTACTGGAGAATCAATCATCCAGATGACGGTTGACCCTCTCACTGCTCAGAGAGGAGGTTTCTAACCCTGACCCTGCTGGGCTAAACCCAACACACCACGACCTGCAGTGACCTGGCACAGCTCCAGGTCTCACTACTGTCACTGCATGTTGCTTTTTCATTCAACTTTTCCCCCTCAAATTTGAGTTTAACTGTTGCTAATAAAACAGCAAAGCAGTCATCTCTCCTAAAATCTGCTTTAAATCAGTTCTTCAAAAGGATTTTAAAAAAACCCTGTCAAGGGCAATGCTGTCTGCCACATGATTGCTGGAAAATCGTTGTGGGAAAGACTAATTTATCTGAATTTAAGCGAGAGTGCAGGGGCTGCAGCAGCATGAGGTGTGACGCAGTGGAGGAAATCTGAGCATCTTGATGAGAGCTGTGAGAATATAACTGACAAATTTTCAAAGAGGGGTGAGAGACAGAGGCTGAGGAACATTAACACGTGCAGAACGAAGGGTGGAGGGACAGCCTGGTGGGGAAAGGGGGCACAACGGGAACAGAAACTCAATATAAGCAGGTCATCGTCAATTATTCTTGCTCCATTCAGCAACACGGCATAGATCTCATGGTTTGTCTGAGAAACAATGTGCTCAGTCTGCAGCTCTTTGTGCCTCCTTCTATTTATTCCTGCTGTCATTACTGGGCCACTGCAGCACTTTTGGCCTTGTAATATCTCATGGCTGCATTCCCGACATGTCCTCTCACTCCGGCCAAGATCGTGCAGTCAGGACCACGGAGTAACATTCCAGTGTTTAGGAACGCATCTGGATGGTTTAGAATACAGACGAGATATGACGACGTGGAAGAGAAGAAGGACATGGAAAGAGGCAGCTTGTAGCATTAATGTTATTGGATAAAAGGATGGATAATCTGACGCAGTGAACAGAGCAGTGATGGACAGAGGAAGAGACAGGCGCCACATCCACTGATGCTCCGCTGTCAGCGAGCAGCTACAGGAGGATTTCTGTCAACAGACGGAGGGAGGAGGAGCTGCATGAGAACGTAAATATAAAGGAGTTAACAGGGAGGACAGCTTTTATTATCAACACGTCTGCTTTATCCTCTGAAAAGTGGGGTGTTTTTTTTGTATTTTTGGTTCATTTTGGGCAGTAATGGTTATAATTAAGGTGCCTAAAATTCTCAAAAATGTTTGAAATTTTTTGTGGAAATTAAAAGGTTTTGAAAATACTTGAAACTGTAACTAAATTGGCCGTAGCACTATAACATAATTTTATGAGATGATGAATTTAAAGAATCATTTTTAGCATAAATAAATTTGTGTGTAAATCATCTTTATTGTAAGGTACTGAACAATCTCAAAGGCTCACTTTGGAAGTGCTTGGAAAGTGCTTTGATTTGATTTTGACGTGTGTGGCGTGTGACGCTGTATAACTACATAATAAAGTTTGAAAAATGATCATAGGCATTTACTTTAAAAGTGAAAACAGCTGCTGAAAGGTGTTCTGCTGATTGGCTGTCTAATTTTACATTAAAACTCCAAACATTTTTAACTGATGCCAAATCAGGCAACATAAATTTACAATCCCCCTCAAGTCACTGCAAATAAAATCTGTCTCAAATTCTGAGCTGCTGTTCTTCATATCTGTCAGTTCATCTCTCAGCTTCTGTTCAAAGTGAGGAGGACCTCAGAGAAAAGGATCTCTGGAGAAATAACAGTTAGATGACACAGATTCTGGAGAAAAGACAAGAAGTTACCACACAGGAACAAAAAGAAAGAAAGTGTCCTCAAACATCTCAACTAACCAACCTAAGTGGGCAGCTGGTGGATGAGACATTTGGTGGAGAACTTTGCAGCAAAACACACAAACTGAGGTCATGCCTGAGTCACTTCTGCTTTAATCAGTTGTCACTTGTCTTCTGCTGAGTCTGTGAACTGACAGCAGATAAAACCTAACCACAGGTTGTTCACATCAACGCTTTAAAGCCTGAAATAATCATTTAAAATTTTGATTTTAAAACTGATATTAGTATCAATATAGTAACTGTAAAATCTGTTTTATTTATTATGTAATTATAGAAAAACTGAACATATAATAAAGAAATAAAATGTTCTCTTTCCACCTGTAGATCCTTCCCCAGAGGGCAGCAGATATATAGGAGTTTTTTGATGAAAGTACTAATACTTTACTCCAGGTAATGTACTAATACTTTACTCCAGGTAGCTTTGAGGTGTACCAGAGTTTATGTGGTATAATTAAATAATACTGCTACAGTAATCACTACCAGTGTGTGAAAGCTGCACGAGAAGTCAGTCTCATTTATTATCAAAACATAAATCTGGAGATATGAGAGGCTCATTAACTACTATATGTTTAATGACTGGACACATTTCTAGATGATATCTGGAGTTTCCCCCCTTTCAGGAATTATGCATGATTTTTTAGAAATCCATATCAGTGATAGTCTGACCCTGTTATGTGATAAAAGACAATACATCAGTTATTTTATACTAAGCCCACTCCCCGTCCTGTAGAGCACCACGCAATTAGTACTGAGTGCCAGTCAGCATTAGCCAATAGCGTTAGACATCCGCCTACATACAGATGTCAATCACAGAGTGCACAAGTGTTTGCAGAAGTGACTGATGTAGTGTTGGCGACATTTCTTATGAACAAATAAGTCTTCAAAATAGATACTGGTATATAAGAATAACCAGCCTAATGTGAGAATGATCATTGCAAAACAATATGTTTAATAATAATAATAATTTATCCTTTATTGATCCCTTTGGGGGAATTCGCCTCTGCATTTGACCCATCCTCATTGTTTGAGGAGCAGTGGGCTGCTCAGAATGGCGCCCGGGAGGCAGTTGTTGGGGGGGGGGGGTTCAGCATCTTGCCCAAGGATGCGTCGACACATGGCCGGGCCGGGCTGCTCTCTGACATGGGAGGCAACCTCTCTTGCCACTGCGCCACAGTCGCCCCACGCCCGCCTCCAGTTTTAGCTCCGTTGGCCGGCTAGAGGTGAGTTCATGAACGAAAGCTTTGCTAATTCAGCTGAAACATGGAAGTAGGTGGGATGGTTCAAGCAGCAATACATTTTTCTACCTCTAGATGGTGCCACCTGTAAAAACTCCATAGTGCAGCTTTAATGACAAAATAATAATAATAATAAAAAGTGAAACAAATCTGCTTTTTACTGCACTGCAGAGATCTAGATTAACAAATACACCCATGTCCATATTTACTGTATGTGCTTGTTGTAGGCTCAGATATTGGAGTCTGATGTAAAACAGCCACTTTACTATTCACAGAATGTGAAAACGGACCCTTTTTGTACAATTACTGGCTTTATTTTCTAATCTTGTTTTACAACCTTCAAAATCCACCACTGTCCTGCAGTTGTTTGAGAAGATCTGATCTCCTGGAAACACGACTCTCCAGGAACTGAAACAGGAAACTCAAAATAAAATGTTTTAATTACCTTCAGCTTTAACATGCATGCTTAATTTAAACCATCAAGCTCAATCCTTTAGAACAGGGATTCCTGAAGTGTGGTGCAACCCCAGGGGTGCTGCTAGGGGGCGCACGAGATGAAAAATGTAATGGTGGAAAAATGTCCACACATTTCCTATCATTATTGTGTGGAGCTGTGGGACAGTATATTTTTTTTCTGTCCATCATGTGAACTCCTCCGAGCATCATTTTATTGTGAAGGGGAGGGAAGGGGAGCTTTTGTAACCTCCGCATGTGACGAACCTTCAGATAAAACAACCGGCTGCTTTAGAATATAAAGCTCACATATTAATGTATGGTATGAAACAGGAGACAATTCTCCTATTTTAATCATAAAACCACTCAAATGTAAGAGTTCCTCTACAAGAAATGCAAGGTGAACCTCCTCTGTCGTTCAGTCAACATCTTTAATGATTTCTGTTCAAACACTGAACGGATTCCATTTTCATTTCTAGGCAAATGGAGGCAGCGATGCAGCAACACATGTCTGTGTGGGCGTCGGAGCGAGACCCAGTAAAAGAGCTTTTGTAACCTCCGCATGTGACGAACCTTCAGATAAAACAACCGTCCGCCTCTGCTGTCTCCTCCAGCACACACAGGGGCCTGTCCTCCTGATGTGATGGGAAATAAAATGAACCTGAGTCATGCAATCGAGGACTACCTCTCACCTCCACGGCTTCACAACAACAAGCTCAAGTCCTGTCACCATGGCGACGGCTGTGGCTACAACAGCAGCAGTGGGAGGTTGTGTCATCTGCAGCCTTGGCCTCTATTCAGACAGGTTTGATGTATTCTGTGCTTCAAATGTTTTAGCTTAGCCACTATCATGGTGTTATCAGAGGAGTGTATTATCACCTGGAGTCCACTGAATGTGTCTCATTCGATTACAGCTGCAGGATGACCTTGGTCACCAGCTAATGAAGCAGAAAGCAAATTGACTGCCCCTGTAGAGGATGTCTCCAGTGTCCAAGCGCTCTATTCTGCCTGTTGTCCACCTTAAATGAGCTACACTGTCCTTAAAGGGCACAGATGAAGATATAAACCCTAAAACCAGGAGCCTTCCTGCATTACATCAGCAAATCTGTTCAAATCCAATAAAAGCAGAGCAAGATCAACACTGAAATAACAAGTAGACTATAAAATCTGTCAGGAAAGACCGTCTTTCTCCTGCATTAGGATTCAGTTACCAACACACTGAGCTGACTGTTTATAAAAGCATCCTGCAGCAGGTGAGATCCTCAAATATCCATCTAGCAAAGAACCTGTTAGACACAAAACTAAAAAGCTTCTTTTGACCAGCGCTTATAGTTACGTTTGTGCATTTATAGACAAAAATGTAACAGCTGCAGCAGCATCTGTTGAGGAAAACATAATATATTAGGTCTTAGGGTAATTTTTTTTGTCTTTTAGTGTGTTAGATGGATTCCTTCTCATGAACAAGCAGGTGTCTCACAGTCAGACCACATCACAAATTGTGATTTATTTATTTATTCTACTCTATAGCAGGTTAGTAATTCATACAATAACAATAGTGTACAGATGTTGTACATTTGTTGGTTCAGATAGACCATCATGCACTGCAGCCGGAGCCAGAATGCTAACATCAGTGGGTTTTCACTCTCACAGAGAATGCCAAAATCTCCTGCTCTGACTGAGCGTTAGGATTTAAGAAATTATTAGGAAATTATGTACTAAAACCATCTTTACTTAGCAGACTGGGAGTACTTTGTGTAGTAATTATAAATCTGAGATAAATGTGGGGTTCTTCAGAGCTCAATTCTTTGGCCACTTTTATTCAACATCTGCATGCTCCCCCTGGTTTAGTTCATAGAGTATTACAACATCTCTTACTACGCCTATGCAGATGATACACAGTTCTATATTTTTGTGTCACAACATGACCAAACTTTAGCCTAACATGTATGTTTTGGGCCTGTAGGAGAAAACTGGTGAACCCAGAGAAAACCCATGCATGCATGGAGAGAACATGCACACTCTACAGAAAGACTGCAGCTGAGATTTGAACCTGCAACCACCTTCCTGTAAGACAACACCAAGAACTTCCTTTTCCTGAGACTCAGTCTGATCATACACAAAGGTGGGTAAACATATAAAGCTGAAAGTTTCAGGAAACATTCAAAACATCTGGATACTGAAACATGAGCTTTGTCATAAAAAACATATTTTGTCCAAACAGAATAAAAAAATAGATGTTTTCAGTCACAAACTGCAAAATTATGCTGCTCATCACCTCAGATTTAAGTATGTATTCCAGTTGATCTACTTTTGTCTGTTTATGTAACCAAGACTTCAGAACATAATCATGAATTGTCATTTAAAAAATGCCTCCACATCTGACTGAATATGCATGAATCTTCCTGTGGATGAAAAGCAAGCAGATATTTAAATATTTAAGCCTACTTTGTGATTAAATGCTGAAAACAAACATGGTCTGTTGTGGCCAATATTTGAGAAACAAGTCTTGCCTCACCTCGCTTTCATCCGCGTATCCAAATCCAGGTTGCATCCTGGATAAAACCTGCACCCTAAGGAGGGAATCCCAGACTGTCCTCTAACAAGCCACCTCCACCAGCTCCTCCACTGGGACCCCCAAGCATTCCAAAGCCAGTCTGGAGATGTACTTCCTCCAGCTTGTCCTGGGTCGACCCGGGGGTCATGCCTGAAACACCTTCCCAGGGAGGTGTCCTAACCAGATGCTTGAACCACCTCAACTGGCTCCTTTCAATGTGGAGAAGCAGTGGTTCTACTCCAAGTCCCTCCTGGATGTCCAACTCATCACCCTATCCCTAAGGCTGAGCCCTATGGAGAAAACTCATTTCAGCTGCTTGTATCCACGATCTCATTCTTTTGGTCATTACCCAAAGCTCATGACCATAGAAGAAGATCGGAACATAAATTGATCGGTAAATAGAGAGCCTTGCTTTCCGGCTCAGCTCCTTCTTCACCACAACAGACCGGTTCAGCATCCGCATCACTGCAGACGCTGCCCCAATCCGCCTGTCCATCTCCTGCTCCCTCCTTCCTTCACTTGTGAACAAGACCCTGAGATACTTAAACTCCTCCAATGGAGGGAGGACCTCTCTCCCAACCTGGAGCAGGCAAGTCACCCTTTTCTGATCGAGGACCATGGTCTGAGATTCAGAGGTGCTGATCCTCATCCCTTCCACTTCACACTCAGCTGCAAATCTCCTGAAGGTCAGAGCCTGATGAAGCTAGGAGAACCACATCATCCGCAAAAAGCAGAGACGAGATTCTCCTGCCACCAAACTCGACACCCTCCACACCACGGCTGCTCCTAGAAATCCTGTCCATAAAGGTTATGAACAGGACCGGTGACAAAGGGCAGGTCTGACTTACTGCCAGCTTTGTAGACCAGAGTCACGCTCCTCTGGGACTGAATGGCCCTTAACAAAAGACCATCCACCTCGTACTCCTGGAGCGCCCCCCACAGGGTGCCCCTGGGGATATGGTCATAAGCCTTCTCCAAATCCACAGAACAC
Source organism: Callopanchax toddi (assembly GCA_006937965.1). Taxonomy (NCBI): domain Eukaryota; kingdom Metazoa; phylum Chordata; class Actinopteri; order Cyprinodontiformes; family Nothobranchiidae; genus Callopanchax; species Callopanchax toddi. Next base: position 889,151 of record SSNR01000065.1, on the reverse strand, counting down.
ATGTGGATTGGTTGGGCAAACTATCAGCTGGACTCCAGTACCCTGGAGTAGACCTGTCCAGGGAGGCTGAGGAGTGTGATCCCCCTATAGTTGGAACACACCCTCAGGTTCCATTTCTTGAGAGATAGGTGAAGAATAAGATAACAATAAAGTTCTCTCATTCATGAATTCAAACACAACTTATTTTAGCAGTCTGCAACAATGAAGTTTTTCTCTCCTCCAAGTTGATTCTTATTCAGGAACTATTATGTTAAAGGGAATCTACTTACATGTTGTTGGCCACTTTTTAAAATGTGTTGCCAAGAAAATATCAGTTGATTTGGAAGCCTTTAACTTCTTCACATGTAGAAATCCAGACTCATAGAGGAGGAAATGTGTGAGTTAGTTGGTGCTGCGTGTGAGTATGCTCACATGTTGCGCAGGCTGTTTCTCAGCCCACCTACACATGTGAAACCTTGATTCTACACAGCATCCAAGCATGAAATTGGATGCTTTACAGAGCAAATGCCTCTCTCTCTCTCTCTCTCTCTCTCTCTCCTCTCCTCCCACTTATATCTCACCTTCAGTGTTCTGTAGAGGCTTTATAGAAAAATGAAACAATAAATACATCTAAAACCAACAGAAATGAGTTGGAGATCTTATGAATCTTTGTCAAAACTGCAAATAAAAGACAAAAATATGAGTTTTGTGGGTGACGCCTGTGAGGGAGTGTTTTATATTACAGCCAACAATGACAGATTTGCTCCCCTCAAGGCAAGAAGTGGCTCCAGATTGTCAGCACAATCACATTTTCCCACCACCAAGGCAGTTTCTGTTTTTCTTCTATAATTCAAAATCTAATTTGCTGAGACAACTCGTGCATCAGTCACAATTACAGCCTTCATTTTATCCCACTTATGTTACAGGCACATTTTAAGTCGGACTCAAAAACAACAGTTATCGTTATTTTGTGCATTTTTTTAAACCGAATGTCACAAACAAGCATGTTTTCTTGCAGAAAGTAAGAGCTTTACAGGCTGACTCACCTTCAGCTTGTGCTCGTGCTCCTTGGTGACCTGAGCCAGCAGCTGGGCTTTGCGTCGGTTCAAGGCATCGATGAGGGCGTCGCACTGAGCAACCAAACAGGCCTCGAACTCTACGCCATTTTCCTTTGGGACGGGCAAACAACACAGTAGCTGTAGTCACACCGAACACCCAAAGAATGTAAACGGTTCAGTTGAGAATGTAAAGCAGTTTTTAGCACCCCCTAGTGTCCGTTTTAGATCACTTTTGTAAAAACGTTAGCATTGTCTTTGCTCAGAAACACCTAAATCTAACAGTTGAAATGTCTCCTCAGCCTTCACTGCTTTCTACTGGAGCGGTTCATCACTCATTCAAAGAAATCAGCTGTGTTCCAGCAGGAAGAGATGGGAAAAAAAATCAGGAATCATGAGCTAAAAACACTCCGGCGCTAGCATAACAGCTAGCCACATTGGGTTAGCCTAACCCTCATGAGATACGTGACTTTGTGAGACTTCAGGGCACCGGACCAGAGACTCAGAAGTTACAAACGTGGTATTCTGGATCCAAGCAGCAGATGGGGCTGAGTGACTTTTCATTAACCTGTAACGGGTCAGATTAGCACAGACTGGCTCAAGGAAATGATTTAAATATATGAAAAAGTTACATAGTGTGGCTTTAAACAGTACTGTGTAATACTTAGTTTTACATCACAGAACTTTAAAATATCAGGGATGCACCCACCCATACGTATACTAGCATCAGGGATCTGTCCAATACTACAGTCATGTACTCATTACTCGCAAAAGTACTCTGATACTACAGAACTGATACTACTTTGTGTAGATGTTATGCACTGCAGCCATAACAGACACCACCCCCAGTAGAGCTGATTAAAGCTCACTGAGTGAACAGCTGCGTCAGAACAACATGGAGAAGCTCAGTTTGGTTCTGCTGTTACAGAGGGGCAAAGAAGTATTTGGCAGCCACCGATTCTGCAAGTAGTCCCACTTTAACAGATGAGAGAGGTCTGTAATATTCATCAAGAACACTTCAACTGTTAGAGACAGAATGTAGAAAAATCTAGGAAATCACATTGTTTGATCTTTAAGAAATGTATCTGGATAATGTCTGTACGCTACTTTTATAGTCCCATCCCATGTTACATGTTTCTAATGGATGAAACATTGCAGTGAAACCACTACAAGATGGCTGATTCACTACATCAAGTACTATAAAGTAAATGTCTACTCGTTCACTTTACAGAGTACAGGATTCACAGCTGACAGGTTTGCTGTGATTGTTTCACTTTTTATTGATTTAGAATTTCCACATCAGGAGAAGTTATTTGGTCTGTTTTACTTTATTTTTAGGACAGAGTCCAGCTCAGATCAACTCAAACTGACACTCCTGTCTTTGTAATGTTTTCTAACTCGGAGAGCGAGAACACTTTATGGAGTTGATCAACTTTTAGCTTGAGCCCTGACCTCTGGGACTGTTTACAGTTCAGATTGGAGGGAAACGACTAAATAAAGTGACTTTTTAACCATCGAGTCTTTTAACATGACATGGTTTAGATCAAAGTTGTTGTCTGTTAGAGTTTGGCTTTATTTCTGTTGTACCAAACCATGACTTAGGTCAATAGCATTTTAAAGTATTCAAGTACTAGCAAGTACTTGACTGTAAGTACTCATACTGGGTTTGGAAAGCTGGTATTGGTGCATCCCTCAATAATATTATTATGTTAACACACCTAATGATTTCCACCCTCACACTCCTCCTCCGCTCCACTCATCATCCACCTCCATGTCTTTAGGTCTGACTGTAGGATGATTATTAACAGAGACATTTAATCCCACTTTACTCTAATCGCCCCATTAAGCTGACCACAGCTTTGTCTCCACACAGACATTTAAACCCAGTGCTTCCTGTTTATGGTTGCATGTGGATGAAGGGTCATCTCAATATCAAAGAAACAACAGAGATATTTTCTGCTTATACGTAGTTGTGATTTGTAACGTTAATCAATAACAGCTTTCCCTTTGAGTTTATTGAACTACGCGTGGAAATGTTTTCTGGATTTTAAAAAGTTCATGGCAGGACAAAAGGAACACTCACAGCTAAAGGTTACAAGATGGGAATAGTGATTTGATCATTTTCCTGTCGTTCTTTAGTGCAGTGACAGGACAGACTGGATCATGGTAACTACAGTAGATGTGGTGCATGTTATGGAAAGTGTTTTGATACTTTCAGTGAAGAAAACCTTTCAGTTCAGCATATTGGTGAGTCTGAATACCTGGATGTGCTGCACCATGTTCCTCAGCTGAACCAGGAACTCCTTGGCCTCGGTGGCTCGGTCCGACAGGCCGTTCAGAGCCTGGGACAGCTGACCCTGTAGAGGAAACACACTGTAGATCAGAGCTCACAGGCAGGAAACAACACAGACTAAACTAGGTGGTGATCATAGTTCAAAACCTACACAAAATAATATTATACCTGGTGATATCGCTTTGATTCCCCTCAGTTTAGAGAAATAGAGAATATTTCTGATCAGACAGATAAGCTAATAGCTAATCTGAGTGAAACTAGTTCCAAATTGTCTTGAATCTACTTAAATCAGTTTGATTTTGTTGTTATTTGTGGTGGAAATTAGCAGCACTACTATCTGTAGCAGTTTTTTTAAAGGCACACTATGTAGTTTTGCTTGTTTTGGCTCCCCTTGGTGTCCGTTTTAAATCGCTGTCATAAAAACATTAGCACCATTGTTTCTGCTCAGAAACACCTAAATCTAACTGTTGAAATGTCTCCTCAGCCTTCACTGCTTTCTACTGGAGCGGTTCATCACTCAATCAATGAAATCAGCTGTGTTCAAGCAGGGAGAGATAAAAAAAAAGCAGAAATCATGAGCTGAAAACACTCCGGCGCTAGCATAACAGCTAGCCACTTTGGGTTAGCCTAACCCTCGTGAGATATACGTGACTTTGTGAGACTTCAGGGCACCGGACTGGAGACTCAGAAGTTGTAAACGTGGTATTCTGGACACAAGCAGCAGATGGGGCTGACTTTTCATTAACCCTGTAAAGGGTCACATTAGCACAGACTGGCTCAAGGAAAGATTTAAAATATGAAAAAGTTACATAGTGTGCCTTCAAATCCTAATTTATCCCATTGAGATTCAGAATATTTTTTCTAGTGAGACCTGAAGGCAGCTAGAGGTTCATTATCTCTTGTATAAGGATGCTTCGACACATGGCCGGGCCGGGGGACTGAACCCAGGGCAAGGCAGCCTCTCTTCCCCCTAGGTACTGGTCGATAAAATAAATGGTCTCCTAGACACAAAAAAAATACATGATAATTGTTTTCATATTTTTTGAACAAAAAAGTAAAAGAAGCCAGCTTCTAGTTTGTGATTATTTGCTGCTTTTCTTTGTTTAACACAACCTGGACCTCTTTGGTTCTGCTGATCAGACAAAATCATCAAAGTGGACAATTTATACATTTAATCAACTCTGGAGTACGTATGACGTAAAACTGGCATATTAAACAACTGTGTTGCTCACATTGGTTCATCAGCTCTGACTCAGCAGCACTTCACGGTCTAGTGGAGTGATGGGAACATTTGAGTATTCCTCAAAAATCTCTCAGTTTAAACAGAAAATAGTTGTATTATGGAAGTTTTAATATCCACAGGAAACACCCAGTGTGAGTTTGAATTCCAGCTCTTTATGTTCATCTTGTGTTCCATGAAAGTTCAACAGACTTCAGTAGAAGTCAGAAAGTTCAAAAACAAAGCAGCTTTTCAGCGCTGCTGGGACGCTGACATTTATAAAGTCTCAGCTTCAAGACAAAACGCTCCGTCCGCCTGGTTCCTTCACAAAAGCTAAATTTAAAAGCCAACTCAAGAGAAAACTGGGAGGAAATATTCATTTATACATAAGTAGTTGTTATTATTGGTTTATAGCTCCTGGGAAGAGCTGGACTCAGGGAACGTGACGGGAAATGGCGTTGTTGTGTGATGACTCAGAAACCGTCCTGTTTGGATAGCAGAAACAAACACGAGGGGTTCACATGTATGTGCAGCGAGCGAGGCCGTGTGAACAACGACGTGACACAGAGACCTGACCTTGTGGGAACTCTCTTCAGCTGAGTGAACAACCATCAAGTTTTATTGTCATCTAAGCATTTTGGGGGTTACATAACCAAAGAGAGAAAAATCACTCCTACGGCGGAAGAGAGCAATAAAACCAGCAGCTGATCCAGAGGAAAACGCTGTGAAAACAAACCGCCACATCCACGCTGCTCTCCTGTGACCGCCTGGCTTCTGGCATCTACTCAATCAAATGGAAACCAGTCTGCAGGGGCCAACTGCTGACCTTTGACCTCAGAGTTTGGGAAACCATGACAGCTGCTGCTAACAGGAATCTGACCGAACTGGGATGGTCTGGGATGGTAACAGCTGAGCAAAGATCCAAATGTAAATTTTCCAGGATTGTTTAGGACTTCCTCTTTGTTAACCAGGGACTCATATTTCAACATCTCTAGAGATCAGCATATCAGGGAAATCTTAAGGCTGCATTTGGGTTAAAAATGGATATAGTCAGAAAACGGTCTAAAAGGATGAAACTCCAGATTCTTGATACATTATCAGTATAAACACGATGTACAACGACAGTGATTTCTTAAATTAGCATCTGAGCTAACTTAAAACCTGAAACAGGATCAGCCAGTCTTTTTTATTCTTTGGTTGAGTTGAGATTTCCACACAGCCAGAAGTTGTTGTTTTTCTTGGTTTTGTGTGCAGATTCCACAAACAAGATTTAATGAGCTTTAGAGGAGCTGGTGGGCAGATTTCTAGTTTGCTTCATTCTGCACTAAGCTATCTGCCTTCTGGCTCCCTCCATGACTCTTCAGTCTACACACAAAGCTAATTTCCTCAAATATCAAACAATTCTTTTGAGTTGGACAGAATTCTGGTCAAACTAGGGTAAAAAAAATTAAATCCACATACATAAAAAACTGCTCCCTCCATCATTTCAAGATCCTGCCTCAACCTGTCCACAACACTCATTCACACTCTGTTGGTTTGATCACACATCCACCGGTCAGTCTCCTGCCCTTTTATCTGACCTCAATTTAAGTTGCCTTTCTTTCTCCGTCCTCTCGTTTTTCCCTCCAGTGACGGAGGTTGAGGGAGCTCCGGTCTCGCCCCGTTGACAGTCAGCATGCGTTCAGCGACTGAGCAGATAAAATGAAAAGCACTTGATTGTCTGGAGGCATTTTTCCACAGTGTCTGTTCGAGAGCCTGCAGAGCTTAGTCCTAAAACCGGGTCAGAGGAAAGAGGGGAATACTTTATTTCTGCACAGCTCAGGGCTACTTCCTGCTCTGCTGCAACCAAGTGCCAGGGCTAGCAGGTCCACATATGGGAGGACAGCCTGCAGCAGTACGATGTGACTAGGTCAGCTTTAAGTCAATAATCAAACATTTTCCACACATTTCTGTGGAAACCCTGATATTGAGAGTCTTGGATACTTAAAATTAATATCACTATTTGCCACGATATTAAGTTGAATCTTCATCAAAAAGAAAATAAAACAGTAAATCTATAATATGAAACATATTCAGCCTAATAAACTTAGTAACCTTTCACATAGAAAATGATTTTATTGTATCAATTTTTCTACTTTTTACCAGTTTTTTTGCTTTGTTTTTTAAAAAGTAAGAATTACTTCCAAAATTTAATTTGCATTACCATAAAGTGAATAAATACATAACATAGATATATAGATCATCAGCTGCCTTCTGGGGAGGACTGATAATGTTTTAGTCTGTGTTTATCTGTCTGTAGTGTTTGAAAAATATCTCAGACATTTGAAACATTTTGATTAATGTTAGCCAACCTTAGCTAACACAAAATATCTATAACTCAGTCAATTATAAAGACTTTAAGCTACACTTTAATGTGGTAGCAGCTGAGAGTCATTCATAAAACACTCTCCAAGTGTTAAAGGTTCCATATTATACAAAATTCACTTTCTAAAGATCTTTAACAGTCATATCAGTCCCAAAGGCTGTGTCTGAGACCCAAAAGTGAGAAAATATTTTCACTGTTTTCACTTCCTGATTCTCATTTTTGGGAAATGTGTTTTGAGCTAATGCTAAAACGGGTGGTTTATAAATCTTTCCCCTGCTGATGTCAAGAAGGGAACAGACCACTCCTCTCTAGAGGACAGAGCCAATCACGAGCACCTTTGGCTACCTGAGCCCGCCCCCGCCCTTTAGAAATCACAGAGCGCTCATCCTCACAAACGTTAGCAAACAGTCATGGTGAAGCTATGAGCAAAACACAACAGTTGCTTCATAGATGGTTGATCAACGAGCACAAAAGTCTTTTTTACTCCCTTCATCTGAGACCCTGAAGACCCACTGACGTCTCACGAACGCGCAGAGAAGAGAGATAAGAAAAGTTTAGCTTCAGGAGGTTGAATGAGTGGGTGGAAGAACAACAGCTGCACTAAAGGGCCAATTTGACCAACGCAGAGCTTTGACATGTTATTGAGATGTAAAAGAAATGATTCAGAGTGGATAGAAAGTGCATACTGAACCTTTAATTATCGATAAAGATCTTTGTTTCAAACTGTTAAGTCAACAGTTTTCCACTGGAGTCGACCCTGTCTGTTAGCGAGTTCATGATCACTGGACTGATTTCAATGAAATGCCCAGAAAGTAACCATTACACTCAAATCCACAATTAAATAACTGGCTTTGGAAAACACAAAAAAGCAGTATTATTAAATACATTCACTTATTTAATTCAGACAGTTGTTCTGATGTTGAAATTGAAGAGTCATCCTGTCACTTATTCTGAGCTCTACACATCATGTGGGAGCACAATGTTATGATTGATTAAAACAACTCAAATTCAGCATTTTCCAACATAAGATCAACTCTGGCATGAACGGCTGCAGGCGATACGGATTCCCTTAAGAAATGCTCAGCTCTCATGCATTTAAGTTATTATTTGTTTGGCTACATGGATCCTGCTCTAGTGGTTTGATGTTTGGTTCTTCAGAGAGAAAATGTATTTATTTTAAATTCCTAGCTGGCAGTTCACCACTTGCATTAATGCAAACTGACATGGAGCTGACCTCAGGGTTAAACCTCACTTTGTTCAGGGGCAGCTGAAGGAAAAAATCATGCAGCATTACGATAGAGAAGAGAACACTGGAGTGTTCAGGATGAATGTTAGGTTTGTTGAGGTAGTTGGGGGCAGCTTAGGATGTCTGTTTGAGAGAACTAATCATTTCTGTAATTAAGCCAAGTGGGAGCACGTGCATGGTGTGAATAATTCACCAGCAGCTCCAGGGCCAGTTCGGATGTTTCATATGAGTGAACTCGACAATCCGTCACAGGAAACCATGAAGGTCGGAGAGGCATCGTAGGCAGTTTGAATCTAAGCCTTCAAGGAAACGAGGTGGCAGGAATCACATCAGACTTAAGCTCCTGCTGCAGAAGTAAAAGAAACAACACAGCACCTCTCTGTAAGCTAATTAAAAATATCCACATATGTTCCATTACTTCCACAGCAAAGATAGCTTTAGAGTTCCCATAACCTACTTTAGAAAGTTTTTAGAGTCCTTCGGTGTCAGTCTTTTATTCATGTTCCTTAAACAGTGTCTTTAGGCTCACATGTCCTCATAGATACACTGGAGCTAAAACACACAAGCCTCATTTTCAAAAAAGCAAAGAAAAACGAGTATACATGATCCCTACAACCCTCAGATGAAAGAGTGAAAATAATGCAGTTTTACAGTCTAATTGTGCCTCTTCTTGCAGAATCAGCACCCAGAGACCGCAACATGAAAGTCTGTGGTTGTTTACATGAGCTGATTCAGTCCTCAGAGGGTACAGTTTGAAATATTAAACAGGCGATTTGATTATACTCCTCGCCTTGGGAACTTTCTGTTGTTAATAAATTAAGCTCCAACACGTTGGAAGAGTCAAAACTCGGCCAGATTGTGAATCCGTGTTTAACAGGTTCCCATATGAGCCCGTTTTTCACAGGCAGCACCAAAGTGGTTGGTGCATAATTCATTAATGATATCTGCCGTCATCAATAATGCACGAGACGTCGTTACCAATCCACACTGAAATAACCAGGAGTCTTGGCTAATCGCTGAGGTGATTAGGAGATCTGAAATAGTTTCTATGCATCAGACGCGCAACAGGAAGTGGATCAGAGGTTCTTAGTGTCGATGATAAAGATTCCCATCAGGTTTAGTTGGAAAAAGTCACAAATGAACGTTGTGATCACTAGAAGAGGATAAATCCAGTCGGGGTTCCCATCCCCGAGTCATTTGAGAACATTTCAAAAACAAAAATCTTTTCACGTTTTTCTCCCTGAGTGGATTAAAGAAAACTCATCACCCTGTAATGAATAATCTTGCTCTCCTCTATGTTCAGTCAATGTTTCACTTCCTCTCTTCAGGCGTTTGGGGTCACTCAGCTGCTCTCATTTTCCTGCTCTTTATCTCCCTCTTTCATTAACATTGACACAGCTAATGTCTTTACACGCAGCTCCAGGGGTGAAAGTTACCACCAGTAATGGAGCATCCTCCAACTAAACGCCCACTGTGAAAATTCATTCTTTACACGCCTCAGTCCCGACTCCATCCTCTGTCTCTAACTGTTCAGTTACCACGTTTTATCTGAACAGAGTCAGGTCTACAAGCGTCTGGGTCTCTGTTCATTTGTTATTAAAAAGATATTTCAGTCATTATGATGTGGTGATTAATTAGTGATTTATCTGCAGACAGACAGTCTCACGCTAAATTCCAAAGAGGTTTATGTTCTAACGCATCAGTATGACTTTATGAGCAAGAGTTGTTACAAATACCTGTTTCTAGAGACACTTTGATGACTGACAGAAGTGACCAACGGTTCCTTTTAACAAACACCACTTTAGTCTATTGACGTAATGCAAAACTGTGCCTCCCCTAAAGGCAAAATCTAAAACATTAGAGTTTTGTAGTTCAGGCAAAATGCTTATTTTAACAGCAGAGCTGCCTGGAGTCCTGTTAGTGGTTAACATGGATGCATAATAATTTAGTCTCGTCTTTTCTCTACAGTTCTAAAAGCCCCTAAATGAAGCTTTTTGTAACATGTAGTTCCATAATAGGGACGCGCTGATTGTTTAATGTACGTCGTGTCTGGAGTGTGTCTGAGAAAACTGACCTTTGACATTCAGGCCCAGATTCACTAACCTGCACCTGTTTTCTTATTGCTCAGGTTTTTTGCATCATTTGCACCTCCAAACTGATTGTTCTCAGCAACAGATTCACAAAGAAAACAGAGCTGATGATGATATATGATGGTGTAAACCCATCCCAGGTCTCAATAGATGAAGAACAAAGACACTGCATGAACAACATCTGACTAATGGAAATAAATCACGTCCAGGGACTTTCTAGACCAACACAGCATATTTTTAGTTTTACTTGATAACTAAAAGAGTGTCCTTGTTTTTTTAATTTGGACCACTGAATGCACGCTGCTGCCCCCCTATGGAGAGGATCAGAACCCCCACCATCCTTAAGCCTACGGTAGTTTATACTTCTCTGACAGCACATGTGCGCACACAGGCACACGTATTGACGGAGACTTTTTTTATTTTTACTTCTCCGTTGGTGTTGTGAAGCAATTCTCCACCAGGACAGCAGAGGGCGCATAACTTGTCTGCAGTAACGTCTCTAATCGACCAAAGTTTGTTTACTTCAGCCTAGTAATGGTTGACAGAGAGCAAATTTTGATTGAGCTGTAACGGATTGATGTTGAGGAACAAACAATGTTGTTAAAAAGAATTAAACAGGAGTGACGGAGACAGAGGCGTCTGCTGAATGTCCGTCCACTGAACAGGACAAAGAAGAGGACGAGTGAATATGCAGCTCTTGTTCAACTTTTGAGGGACATTGATGGATTATAAATGTTCATACTTTTGTACTTCTTCTGCCAGACGTTCCTTATCTGATCAGCTGATCCATATCTTCTTCCGCGAGATTCTACTTCTACTACTCTGTTGATACCGGCGTCAAGCCGGAAATGCTCCTGGGTTGTTGGACCAACCAATCAGAGACGCGCGCTCTCCGTCTCGTTCGATGGATAGGTAGAAACGTGAGCTCGACTCCATCCGTCCTTGCGAGCCTGTCGGAGAGCCCTTGCGTCGATGGATAATGGCGTTGAGTGTCTCCGTACCAACGCAGACGGAGAAGTATAAACTAGCCTTCAGCGCAACACAAAACTAAATATCTAGAACAAGAACGTGTTTATGTTTATTATCATCAGGTTTGCATTCTGAATGTAGAACAGCAGCAACTGGTTGTCACATCTTTACACTTTGATGAAAAATCTCTGACACTCATCACTGGAAGAAAAGATGAATGTAAGTTTTCCTGACAGGCCTGCCTTTCTTAGTGAAAGCATAACGTGACATATTACTACTTTTATACTCTAAATGTGTCACAAATAGTGCAGACCAATGAAAATCAGATTCATTCTGTACTAGTAGAAATGAACATACACGTTTGGATTTAAATACACGGATCGGATGGAATTTTAATGTGAATAAATGTTTGGTTGCCAGTGAAGGTTAAAGGGGTTTGTGAAGAAGACGGAGACATAAAACTCATAAGACATAAAAGACGTCCAGTCCTTCTGTGAGTTTGGGACCATATTGGCATAATAACAATGAACTGAATGAAAAAATGTCAGACTTCAGTCAGTTTATTGGAGTTTTCACAAACTTTTGACAGTATTTCTAAACTTTTTTGTGGTAAAACCAGTTTGATTAGGTTGTCTTTGAGTTCCTTTTGGCTTGTAGGGCGTCCTGTCTTCTGAACAATTAAACTGTAGTCAAATAGCTGATAATAAACTGCTGGAATGGATGCGTTTAGCAGCAGCTGAACTTTGAATAACAGTTTGACTGCATACATGAAGGTATTTACCTTGCTGCATAAAATAAAACGCCTTCAAGAAAATGTTTATATAACTTTAAGTATAACAAAAAAGGCCAACCTGCCTTAAGATTTCTGAACCAAAAATAAAAAATCTTGTGGTTTTGAAGGTCTTAGTTTTGTCCCAGATCACTGGATGTTTTATTCTTCCCACAAAATCCAAGTAGTTTTTTCTCTTGACTGGGATCCAAAGCAACAAAACAAAAACATCTATCTATAGACGGGACAGCTGACCCATAGAATTAGAGTGCAGAAAAGAGTAATTAGGTGACAACAAAACACAATGTCCTCAAGCCACAGGAAGCCCAAACCCCCTTTCTTCTGTCTCCTGCACCATATTTAGGTTTTGGACCCGGCCACCCCTTCATTTTCAGCTGCTCTCTGTGTGGATGTCCTGAGAGTAGGTTCAGCCACACAGCACGACTGTCGACTAACTGACAGCTGGTCTCATTACAAGCAGCAGACAGCAGTCAGAGCAGGAGGAAACGACAGGTATCCTGCAGTCGCTGTCTTTTTCTACTCCCACTGAGTTCACAGAAGCTGTCGGAGGCTCATCCAGACCACTGCTGCTGACAACCAACCGTAGTCGCCCCATCGCCTGCATGGTCTGCTCTCAATAGCTTCCTTTTTGGGACATTCTGGATGAAAGCTCCACAGATTTCATGTCAGTTTTTATTAGTCCGGTTTCTGCTTGTAGTGCAGCTTCGGATTGAGATGTCCTGATCCAATCTCAAGAGTCAAATCAGAGTCCTGATCAAGTGAGGTCTCAGATTGTTATCAGATCGGTAACTTGATCTCTATTGTTGACCTGCTGTCTACGGTTTAATGTCAGCTGTGCTGGAAGACAGCTCCAACTCTTTCCCAGACTAGAGAAAAGAACTGCTTTCTTCAGTAGCAGGGGGCGGGGTCAAAGAAACAAACAACCAATAAAAACAGTGTGTGACACTTTTAAAATCTCCAAGTTAGTTTCACTTTTACTTAATTTAAGACAAAACTTCAACTTGAATAAAGTCAAATGAGCAGAATAACCTGAGCTGATCGTCTCTCCTCCTCCTACAGCTGGTTTAGAATCACCAGTTATGAAGTTAAGAACACTGCACAGAGCTGCCTCATTCTAATCCAGAAACATAAAAACACTGTAGGCTGGTGTTTATGGATCCTGGTTGGGTTTAACTATAGCCTTGTTTAACATCAATCACAGATCAATAAGGAGCATTCACAACCAACAACTGTCTATTAAAACTGTGTGTTTCTGCAGGAATAATGACACAAACACCATGATCTGTGTAGATTAAACGTCTCCCTACACTGTGATCCTCTAAAAAAACTCACATGTATTCATTTTAATACATTTAATGTATAGTATATAGTCTGTAAGTCTATGGGGAAAAACAAAACAACTAAGCATTAGATTGAAACTCTGTATTGACATATTTAGTCTGAAATACATTATTTCTATATGGACAGGTCACATGGTAAAATGATTAATTACAAACAAATTTCAACAGTTGTGCAAATGTTCCTACTGCAATTTAGCCATGAAGTATCAGTGTGTTCACAATTGTCCCTCAGTCCCTCCCTCCCATAGGGGTCTCATGTCCCTGGGTCTGTGTTAAACCTCCAGTCAGAGGGGTCCTTCCTCCAGTGAAACATAATAACGTTCTGCTGATTATTCTCTGCACGCCCACAGATCTTTTTGTTCTCAAGCCTCCATCTGATCTGTCACTTTGAATTCCCACCGAGGTGACGGAGCAGGACCGAGACAGCGTCCTGTCCTGTCTCATGTGACATCTGTGAAAAGTGGAGTAGAGATTTGACACTGACTGTTTACTTTCTTTAATCTGATTGAAGTAGAGGAATGCCGACGTCCTGTCAACACCTAACACCCTCTGACACAAACCTGAAGGGGCAGGCGAGCTGGATGAGTCACACTCTGCAGCTTTTACATTAATGGTCATTGTTCTGATGTTGAATCTGACTTAGATACAATAAATCACCTACTAATAGGATTCAGACCCACTGACACGGCTTTAAAGTGGGTTGTCTAAGAGAGAAACCAGATGAGAAGAGAATCAGTGATGATCTGCACTAACGTTCATTAATGCTGCAAAAGAAGCTGAGAGAATGCTGTAAAAAGTCTGGGATGAATTTATCACAGGGTCCAGCATCTTAGAGCGCTCTGCAGCTCGGCACAACGTCAACGAGGGTTTGGTTGCCATGGCGGCAGGTTGTTCAAGACTTTCTCCATAAAGAGAGGAAATTCTACAAAAGATGAAAAGAGCACAGTTTGTCCTAATTTGGCGCAGATTTAAAACTTTAGGAAAAAATCTGCAGCAAACTGAATGAGATCTAATCAAATGATAAAACTAAGTCTGGGTGTAAATGCTGAACATGTGGATTTATTATTTTAGTGTTGCTGCTGCATAAACATTAAATAGAAAATATGAAAAATGCATCAGGTTGAAAAAGCTCAGAGATCAAAGAAGTTAAGCTTTGATCTGTTAAAACTGAAGGGAATGAATCAAAGTCTTCATGTGTGTATCATAAAAAGCTCTTTATGCTTTTGAATACATGATGATCTGATATTTAGGAGACCTAATGAGGCTTCATAGGAAGGAATAGGAATTTAATTTGGTGTCTTAACTTATTGTTTTAATGTTTTTATTTTAGCATTTCAAATGCAGGGAAGGAACTTGTATTATAAAGTTTTGTGATAAAAGTTGCACATTTACCAAAAAACAATATTTTGTCATAAAGTGGTAAATTAAAAGTTATGATTTTAAATAAACTACAAAGGAAAACCCTTGTGTGTTAAAGGAGTTAATGCTAGGTTTGACTTTACATCAGAGTCTGAGTGTGACTTATTATAAAATATGATCATCTGAAAGAGATGATTCAGCCATGCTGGTGTTCAAGTCTGCTTTGATATGTAAAGTGATGTGATTAATTCACAAAAATATTTAGAAGTTGCCTCCTGTTGTTTTGTTTATGATTTATTTCATGAGTTTAGTTTTGAAGCATTTTGTCTTTTTCTCGATTTTTTTTTGTCTGATGATGGATTTTTTAAATCTGTAGTGAAACTGATGAGCTTTGGTCGTAGAAACTAATGTAATTTTAGCGATCTGCTTTGAAGATAAAACATGGGAGAATGTTTTATAAATCTTATTACTGGTCAGTTAAAACACAGTAGGTGGGTGATGTTTGTTTGTTAGCAAAATATCTAAAGAACCACTGAACGCGTTTTACTCTCAGAAACGATTCACTGGATCTACAACTGATTAACATTTAGAGCAGGTATGTCCAAAATGCGGCCCCGGGGCCACTTGCGGCCCTTGGAGTGATTTTGTGTGGCCCTCGCCTGGATTCAAAGAATGATAGAATTTAGTCCTCCATCAGGCTGTTGATGTACTTTAAAAATTTTTTATGTTGAGATCTTTAGTGATGTGAGGCAGATCAACAAAAACTACAGTTGAACTAAAAATCCTGTTTAGGTGTTAGTCATCTTTCATTATTTAAGTTTTTTCTTTTCTTTAATTTTCTGATAAACAATACCTCAAACCTTCATCGAATCTGACTACAGAGCACATGAAACTTGACTGAATATGGAGTCAAATTTATTCTCAAGACCAAGATATAGTAGAAAACAATTGACCAGTTAAATCCAAGAAATTTGATGCAGTTTTTTTTAAAGGAAAACCTACAAGACCTATGTTTGCATTCACAAAGATTTAAGGATCCTTTTCTACAAGAAAGCAAATATTTAGTTATGTTCAAATGTTGCATTCATGAAAAATAAACAAAATTCACAATAAAAACTTTTTTAATTTGGTGATTTTGGCCCTTGTATTGAAAAGTTTGGACACCCTTGATTTAGAGTCAACCCCATTCAAGATGGCCACCAAAACAAAGTGACCATCGAGAACATTAAAACAGCTTTCACTCAAACAGTTTTACAGCTAACTGTTGGTGGTGTAGGAGCTTAGAGCTATCCCCAACACCTAGTCTGAGCTCAACACTATCACAGGAGAGCTTTCCTTAAAGTTTGGCATTAACTGTCTGTTAGAGCCAACAATGTTGGTTAAATTTCCCATGACTCACTAGACCAGAGGGGGCAATCCTGGTCCTCGAGGGTCCCCATAAATAAATGTTGATTTAGCTCCTTCGAGGCCACCAGAAGCCTCATCACCCACTAACTCAGATCTGGTGTGTAGAGAAACCCCTAAACCTGCAGAACTGAGTCCCTCCAGGACCAGGACTGCCCGCCTCTGCACTAGACGTGCTTTAATAAAACTCTCTTAAAGTTCTCATGAACTACAGTCAGAAACCAACGTTTTGAGAACGATACAAACATTGTGACTAAATTTTCCTCAGAATTTGTAACAATTAACATCTGTGTCATTCTCAGAGCTATTCTCCACAACCTTATCTCTATATACATATTTACGTATGTGTGTAGCCATTTTTTCTTTCACCTGATCAGGGTTGTGTGGAACATGCTAACGCTCTGAACCCCCCCAAACTATCAGCCATCTGCTAGCTCCGTGGGCAGCAGCAGCATCTGATGGGTCAAAATGACTAGGTGCTGTGATGGAGACCCAAAATGGGGCAGCTTGCCTTGATACTGCCATCAATGTCATTGATTCATTTCTAAAAATACTCTTTTCCCATTTCAGATCTAAGAAAAATGGAGCACATCAGGTCAACAAATTCCTTACAAGTCAACCCCCCCCCCCCTGACTTTTCCATCAGCTTCAGAATTGGCAGCACACATCTGAGGTGACACACCTCACCCAGGAGAGATGATGGGATCGGGACTTGGTTTAACGCTGCTGTTTTGGAGACATATTAGATCTGATGTGAGAGTAAATGAAGAAAACAGCAATTCAGCAAGGAGGTAATAGTGTGTGCTCACAGAAAACTGATATATATTTTGATTTTGTTAAAGAAACCATCAAACATCATAGTTGTTCCTGATCTGGATGAGTTTGTGAGTAACTCAGGGCTTCTTCTATCCTCCTTCTAAATGAGCATGGAGGTGAGAGTTAGTGCAGAGGCGTATAGATAAATTTGGCATCTGAAACGCAGCGCCTGACTGCCCACAACATCTCAGCTTCCAAAATAGCATCTCAATCCACAGTAAAGAGCTGCATCTGTGCTTCAGCAGTTAGTCATGACTAATGACCCCCAGGCCGCATGTGAGCTGTCAGATCTCAGAGAGGGGAGTGGAGCACATATAGAGCAGAGGAATGTGCAGTCTGGAGGATCTGGAGACAAATGGTCAAATTCCTGAACCACTGTACAATCTAACTTTATCATAGACATGCCATGGAGCACGGTTTGTGTTACGACTGTGGCTCAGGGGAAGGAAGGTTGTCCTGATCAGGAGATCAGAGTTTATGAGTCAAAGTATCCTCAATATACTGAACCTCCAACTGTCTCCCAGGCACTGAGAGACTGGCTGCCCTTTGTCCCAGCAGGGATGGGTCGAATGCAAAGAACTAATTCCCTCCACCTCATGTGGTATAGATCTATATCCATCACTGAGGGAAGATTCTTCAAACTGAACTGCTTCCTGACAAGTTTGGACCAAATTCAGATGAGTTCCCAAACTACTGACAAAAAGATGTTTTCATTTTACATCAAAAACACAAAAGAAATGTTTGTCTGGGATTAAATGATTAAGTTGTTGCTGAGATAACCAATGACAGACTTGTTGCTCAGAGACTGATGGATCATTCTGGAGAAACTCTGCACACAGACCTGCAGAGAAAAGACGCATAAAGCATAAAGTTGACTCATTTTTACGCACGTACCTTGTGCAGTTTCCACATGGCGCCCAGAGCTTTGACTTCATGCGTGCCGTGCTTCCCCTCTTCCAAGCACTGATAACACACAGGCGTCTTACACTGCACACAGTACATGCTCAGGTTCTCCAGTTCGTGCTCGGTGCATGTGGAGATCTTGCGGGGACTGGCGCGCCGGCTTATCCGGCCCTGCGCCGGCGGCACCAGGCGGTGTTTGGCGAGAGGACCGCGGGGAGGGTGGCAGCGCAGGCGGCACGGGTCGCAGTAGAACACGTCGCACTGCTCGCACATCACGGTGGCCTCCTTTGGACTCTTCTCACACAGCTGACATTTGAGAGCGGCCGCCTTGCTCTGCTGGTACCGGTCCACCACCCCCTCCAGGACCCGGTTCTTAGGGAATCCGCGGAGTCCCCGGTCGTCCAGGATGAGGCTGCGGTGACACTGCGGACAGGTGATGCACGAGTTGCGGGGGATCGGTGGTAAGGAGGCCGGGTGCGGGAGGAGGTGATGCTGCGAGGCGGGCTGGGGGACAGTCGGGGGGAAAACCCGAACCCCGTTTGGTGATTTTTGGCAAGGAGTGGTGGGAGCGCTCACGAAGCCCCCGTAGGAACCGTAGCCACTGTCCGACTCACTATATAAACTCATTTTGTCCAAATCCAGATAGTCATAATCTGAGACGCCGGATCCGGAGGCTCGGCTGCTCTGTGGAGACTCAGCCTCAGGGGTCTGCACGAGAATATTCCGCGCACACGCCAGGCAAATGTTGTGAGAGCAAGGCAGAATGATGGGCTCTCGGTAGAAGGAGCCGCACACGGGGCATTTCAACTCTTCCTCCATTTCATCCATGGCTGCCTCTGGTGGGGGATTCCGCTGTTTTGCGCAAAAACAAGCAACAGCAGCGCCTCGCTCGGTGCGTAATCTGCGCTCCGGACACGTCCTGGTACAGAGCGCTACTGCAACCTTGACCAGAGGAGAGGAATCAGTACTGGAGGAGGCAGGAGCATCTCTAACCAATCAGCGGCCAGCTGCAGCTCAGACTGGAAGACTATTGGACAGGCGGAAGATCCAGAGCTGCGATTGGACAGCTGGTCTGTCTGTGGAGGTTCGCTAATGAGCTCTACAATCACACTGCGGATCCTGGAGTCTGAATTCCTCCTTCAAGTTCATTAAAGCATCATTTAGGAAACAGAATATAAAAACACTGGTTCAAATGAGGTATTATGAGATGAGGTCATCATTCTGATGAGAAACAAACGAAAAGCCAAATGTTTTAGGAAATGATCCTTTAAGCTGCAAAAACACGTCATTAGAGCTGATATGATCCATAGATCGGTTCTATTAGGAGTCATTAGCAGCATTAATGTTTTAAATCACATTAACAGCTTCATGGAGTGTCTGCTGTGTGTGTGTGTGTGTGTGTGTGTGTGTGTGTGTGTGTGTGTGTGTGTGTGTGTGTGTGTGTGTGTGTGTGTGTTTAAAATAATAGCTCTTTTTTTTCTTTTTTTAGTTGTTGACGTCTGTATTGGTGATTTCAGACATTTGAGTTTAATCAAACTAGTTCTGAAGGCAGAGCAGACTTACAGTCAGGGCAGGTTTTGATTTGAGGCATTTCAGTTAAAACCCTTTTCATTCTGTTTTTATGTTCTTATCTATGCCTGTTTGTTCTGTTCTATAAACTCAAAATCATCCCTCGAGTTCACTTTTACAAGTGAAATCATTTTATTTAAGAATGTGTCTGTTTTCTGCTCACTGGAGTTCATCTCCTGTGGTCTGGGGGGTTTAGAGGAGCTGATTAATCTAACATGTCTGTTAACATGTTTGGTCTGTGTGTGGAAGGAGAGTGGACCTGACCTGGAGAAAACCCACATGGACAACATGCACTGTTCACCATGCTGCACTTTTAAAACATGAAGCGGTAATTTTCTGATTTGACTATGATTGTGATGTTTTTGCACATGAAGGCAACACAGTGACCCCTGAGCATGATGACACCTCCACTGTGTTTCACAGGTCAGAGACTTGTTTTAGATTTATCAGCCAATCCTGTGTTTTAAAGGGATACTCCACCGGTAAGTGAATTTTTGTCTATTGCCATATTCCTCAGTTAGACAAGTGGGCAAAAACTATTTGTAAACAGTCCAGCCGTTTTCCTGATCCGGCAGGCGGATAATCGCCTCCCTTTAGCATTAGCTTAGCGTAAAACACTGTAAGTGAATGGTGCCTGATAGCATGTTAGTATCTTTGTTTTTCATATTTAAAAATCCATCAGCTACTATGTTAAAGTTACAGAATAAGAAGATAACCGGGGCTTTAAAGGGATCGGTTGTTTTTGCTAATGCAACAACTTAGCATTAGCTTAGCGTAAAACACTGTAAGTGAATGGTACCTAATAGCATGCTAGTAGGTACCATTCACTTACACACTATTTCATGCATAAGACACTTCATAAATGAAATCTCATGGTGCCATTGGGACAACACATCTCTTCCAAATACAAAACACATTGGATGATTGAAAACACCTAGACACACACCTGAAAACACTCAATTACAAAACTCAACACACAAGGAGCTATTTCCCCGTCGCTTAGCAGGAGAAAATATCGCTTGTGATGTTGACGAGATCATGTGGCCAGACCCAAACAGACGGCGGGATCCATAATCCCACTCACGTACAATTGCCTAGTTTTTCCTTTATTTACAGTAGTGTGTTTTTTTGTTACTGCATGTACAGTACTGTACTGTAATGTATACTGTAGTACTGCGATGTGCAGTATTGAGTTGATATTGTTTGTAACCTTTCAGTACTTTCACTTTTGATTGTTGGGGAAACCTTTGTTGTGAACAAAACCAGTGTTCCATTGAGCTTCACAGGAAGCTAACTGATGAACAGAATCAAAACAGTGACAATGAAAGATTGCGTTGTTTTATGTAAAGTACTCTAGTGTGTTGCTTCCAATCTGAAAGTGTATTCACATGAGGCAAGTGTGTATCATTTTGTCGTCAGAGTTTCATTTTGACAAAGGAATGTTAAGTTTTGATAGCAGAGTTTAGGTTTTGATAGTCGAGTTTCAATTTGACACAGATGTGAATGGTATATTTCCCAGTGTTGTGTTATGTTTACTTGTGTGTAGAGTTTTGGCACAATGAGCCAAGTTTTGCTAAATGTGTTCAAGCAATGGGCAAAAACTGTAATATGAATATTTTACTTAATGATGATTGGTTTATAATGACTTTTAGTTTTTGACAAACATTTATTCAATTTATTATAAATAACCTCTTATAAAAGGGTAAATTAATTTCTCCCAAAACTTCCGTCCTGATAAAGTTCCTCCTTATCCTGTAAGAACTGAGTAAATACACAACAAATGGTGAGTCGAGGCCTGTAAATAGGTCTCTGGATTAAAGCAAATACAGTGTTGATTCAGACCAAATGCTTGTAACAAGTCCATCAGCTATTTTTGGATGCTGCTTGCTGCCGCCTCCAGCATGATGACATTGTTTTCTTTGTAACGTCCTCACTTCAGTGCCGTGCTGCAGCTTCCTCTTCGCTGCCTCTGAGTCGGCTGCTGAATCCCAATTTCATCTATTTTGTTGTTCAGAGCCAAAGCTCTCCTGCTGTGAGGAAGCACGCACACACACACACACTAGGAGGAATGAGAAAATATTCAGATTTCTTTTTACCTCTCTCTGATCTCCTTCCACCATATTAAGCTGCTGCTTTTGTTGTACAGATTTGTCAGTGTTTGACACGGAGTGATGCTGAACAGGAAGGATTACGTTATTCAGCCTCAATGGCTCTATTGAGTTGTTTGTATTTTTCTTTTTGTTATATCTATTCTTTTAAAGGGGATTTATAAAATCCATTTTTAAGAACGTGTCTGTATAAATGTTATACATTTTTACAGCTTTCTTTATAGTTTACAGATTGACCTCAGTTCAGAGAAATATCTAACAGGACTGATGAGCTACTCTGAGTTTAGCCAGGACGGTGCTGCTGTCATCCTTAAACAGTTACGATCTCCAACAATCTAAATAAACCTTTAAACCACTGATGTCTTATTTTGGGTTATTTTGACAAACATATTAAGAAACCCCTCCCAGATTAGACCCTACATCAGAAATGCTACATTCTCCTTCAGCTGGTGGTTTTTATTCTTGTAAAAAAAAACTATGGTAAATAAAACTGAATGCAGTGCAAAGGTTTATGGAATATTGTAAAAACTGCTAGGAAATTTTGGAGTTTGGAGCTGTTATAAAATGGCTTAAAACTCTATTTCTTTGAACAGAGGCTGTCCAGGAAGCAATCTGAGTAAAAAATATTTTTGTAGAACTTTAATACAGAAACAGGCTTTAAAGGCACACTATGTAGTTTTGTCTTGTTTTTAGCACCCCCTAGTGTCAGTTTTAAATCACTGTCATAAAAATGTTAGCATTGTCTTTGCTCAGAAACACCTAAATGTAACTGTTGAAATGTCTCCTCAGCCTTCACTGTTTTCTACTGGAGCAGTTCATCACTCATTCAAAGAAATCAGCTGTGTTCAAGCAGGGAGAGATGGGAAAAAAAAAATCAGGAATCATGAGCTAAAAACACTCCAGCGCTAGCATAACAGCTAGCTACATTGGGTTAGCCTAACCCTTGCGAGAGCCAACCGTCCCTTGAAACATGGAATTGCCCGTATTTAGAAACAAAAGTACACAGTCAAGTTCAAAACAAAAAAAAAGGGCTAAAAAACTCACCATGCCGGGAAGGGTGAAGACAGTCAGGTCGGCCGGCTCTGCGAGCGAGATGTCCCTTTTTTTTTCAGGGAGTTGGCAACTCACGAGACACGTGACTTTGTGAGACTTCAGAACACCGGACCAGAGACTCAGACGTTGTAAGCGTGGTATTCTGGATCAAGCAGCAGATGACTTTTCATTAACCCTGTAAAGGGTCATATTACTGGCTCAAGGAAATGATTTAAAATATGAAAAAGTTTCATAGTGTGCCTTTAAAATGCTCCAACTGTCCATTTAACTATCAAAAATCTGAGTAAATATAAATGACAATCAGTTTATGGCACCAATTATTGACTATTTACCTGATGTTATAAAAATGTTTTATAATTGCTTCACAGCAGATAAAATATTTTAGATGTAAACAATGGTTTCATTATTTTCATCAGATGAAATTAGATCACAAAGTTTTTAAATGTCTTTATTGTTTTAAACTTGACCACAGGTTTTTCTGCTGTCACTATTTTCTCAGATGATCATTCTTGTCACCACATTAACTAATTGTTGAATATTATTTCTGATCAGAAAGGACCTCCACGAGTTGCTTCTTTTCTGTAAACGACAGCTTGTAAATATATTTCATCATGTGCTCAGTAAAGTTGTCCTTTCTCTCATAATCACTCATGTAAGAATTAGAACAGTCAAACTGTGATTTACAGCAACATAATTCATTTATGAGGCTCAGTAACTTATAACAACATTATTGTTATTTGGTCTGACAAAATAGTGACAATTAATCTAATGTTAAAAGGAACAAGGTGCAAAAATACACATAAAAAATCACTGATTCATCATTTTTTGTGAAGCAGGTTGATCCCTTCCTCTCATCTTTCTCTTGACACACAAACACCACCAGCTCTCAGGAGACTGTAGACATTTCAAACTGAATCTGTGTCACAGACAGCACAGCTCTTTGACAATCAGACATTTATCCACTAGTAGTAATTTACATAAACATGGGCCGGTTTTCCTTTGAATGCACGTCTCGTGAGCTAAAAGCACCAGCACAAAGAGACACTGTGTTTTGGGGGTCTCAGAAAGGGTTCACACACTCTTTTGGAAGAGCTTTGTGAATTAGACAGAGGCAAAAACAACCCCCTAATTTGCTCCCATAAAAGATGAGAAATCCTTTGGTGAGTTCTGGTCAGAATATTTTAGATGCTATAAAAGTCAAAGCTTTCATTCTGATCCCAAATGTGCAGATTTACATATTTAGATTGTAGATTTAGTCACTGCTTAACAAATTTCAACAAAAATAATGAGAAGATGAGAAAACCAATAATGAGGAAGTTCACAGCTTTACGTAGAGACCTTAAAGACAACTTTAGGTAATTTACACACAGTTGTCTTTCATTATGCAACACCTTCTGCATTATCAACATCTGCTGTTAGGAATTTCTGCAGCATAAAGGGCAAAAAACCCACCGTCACTCTACTGACTTCCTGACACCTCAACACCGTCTGAACCCTCAAATAGCTTCATGTTTATGGATTCAGAACCATCTGCGTCCTCCACAGAGTGACCTTTAAATACATTTTGTCCATGCAATGTGTGTAAATTAGTGTGATTCAACACATGGAATTATATACTTTTCCAAAATATCTTATTTATACATTTGATTCCATTACATCATATGTCTTTGTGATGAGCTAAAAGTTAGAAAAATGCTGAGTGACTGTTTTGTGTTTATCCACCTTGTGACGGCAAATCCATTTAATTCAATGTCTTTATTTCATTCGAACACAATAAAACTAGGGTTTATTTATTTTATCAGGCTGCCTCTTTCATTCTACTGACATTTTACATGCCTTAGTGCAGAGACAGAGACAGGAATCCCATAAAAACATGTTCCTTTGCTGCTGATTTGATTTGTCTTTCTGCAGAAGCAGCTGGAATGCTCGTTTCTCACTCCACACGACTCCATTTTATGAGGGACATAGGTTACTGTTATTGTAAATTTCCATAAAAATAAAAGCTCCTGCCTATGGAGAGCAGCACTTGTCTTCATTTTAAATGATGAGTGGGCTGAGTGAACCTACATGTGAACAGCCTCCACGTGCGCCATCATTTTCCTCCTCTCTCATGCAAACTGCCCTGGCTATTCAGGGAATCTGTGCTGCAGTTAACTTCCTGATGATTTTATTTTTAATTCTAGGCGGGTTGGGGATTTGCTATTTAGCCCACCTCTCTCAAAATGTTCTCCAAACCCAAAGCAGGCGAGTAACTGAGCACAAATATCGATCCTCTCTAAGTCCTTGAACGTGTAATCTGTCCATTCTGATCTGCTGTGGACTAAAGAGATGGTGTTACATGTAGCTGGAAATCAGCTGAGCCACTGAGGAATCAATACGTCTTTATTTGAATAAATAAGTGGTAGTTCAACGAGCAAATGTTGTTGTTTTATTGACCAGCTGCACCTTTTCCCTTCTCCTCCAAGACCTGAGGCTGACTAAATACTCCCAACAAGCTACATGTCAGGAAAATGAAGATCTATGTGGCGTTGCCTCGTGTACAGATGGATTCCTGGAGAGATTACAGGGTGTTTTCCCATCTTTGTTTTCTTTCATTTTGGCTCTCTACGCCAGAGTTGTATTGTGCCTCAATCAATGCACTCACTCCCCCAGCCCCCACACAGCATCCAGCAGTGACCCCCTCATGGGAACTCTTCTTCCAGCAGGACTCCTTTGTTTATCTCAGATTGACTAGAAATAGAGCAGGTGCAGAAAAAACATGGCGTTCAGAAATACAAGAAGCAGCTGCAGCTGATGTTCTCCATCCCTCAGGTGGAGGTACTGTAGCTGTGTTTAAAAAAATTATAGAACAGGAAAAAAATGTGGTTTAATAAAAGTTTGATGGTGACATTCATCAAAGAACACAAAGCATGGAAACTCCATAAAAGGTCATGAAAAATGAGACTTCAGCTGCAGCCTGCAGCCCAGAAACTTAAACCTATTAAACACTTTTATCAAACATGAACAGATTCTAACAGCAGCAGGTGAAATATGACTCCCTTCCACCTCTGGTCGGCTACATCTCAGGAAATAGAACTCATAAATGTAGTTATTCAAGTGTCAGAGTGATGAAGGAAGCAGTTATAAACTCACACAGCACAAATGTTGATTTATTAACAGTCATTTGGCAACAGCATGTCAAACAGACAAGACATCTTTTTTGCAGGAATAACAAGACAATCCATGTGATCTGTGTAGATAAAATACCACCCTGCACTGTAATCTTCAACACAAATGTACAGGAATCAGTGTAATACATTTAAAGCTGCACTAGGTAATCTGCAAACAAGCTAGGTATAGCTAGCTATCTTACACATATACGGTCCCAGAACACTCAGCGACGGTTCAGCGAGACAGACAACTGGATTGTCCAATAGTTGCTTTCGGTCCGAAACGTATGATTGGCTGAGTATTTAGAGAACTTTATTGATTTCTTTCATTTTTTTTAATTGTCACAAAATATTTATAGCTAAACTATGTTAGAACGCTGTTAAAAGGCATGAAAAAATGTTTTAAGCTACACTGTTTACCAAACTACTCATATCTCCTCTAACTACAGATGAGTTTTTATAGTCTTTACTCTGAAGCTGAAGGAGCCGTTAGGTTTTTCCAGACTTCCTTCTTTTGTTTTTTAATGGTCACATGGTGATATCATGGATTGGAGTCCATTCAAGGTTAGTGTTCACCTAACCCTTTAACACCATCACATCTGAGCCTCATATCTCTAAGTTTCTAAGAGTTCTATCTTTTTAACAATGTTTGTATTTTCCTCAAAAAGCTACTATATGGAATCATATGCAGGTTTTCTGTCCTCTGGTGGAAGATTTAAGTACTGAAGTTGGCAAGTACATTTTTTTGTTTTGTTACTGTTGCATTATTATATAATTGCACAATAAATATAATATAAGAGTAAATGATTGTTATATTAACATTAACCTACAAATATTTCACATTTTAATTTTCTGATTATTATTTAATTTGTCAGGTTTTAAGGGGATAATTATAATCGCCAGGTGTATTTAGTCCCAGTAAAACCTTAGAATCAATCAAACCTACAGACATTTAATCTTTGCTCTTTAGCATTTCTTTTTCCTCACTCCTTGTTTCCTTACCTAACCTGCAGCCACACCCAGTAATTCTCCTGTTTCTGCTGCTGACGTTTGACCAGGCAGTTGCAGGAGGCACGCAGAGGTTGGCTTGGTGACCATTGATGTTCAGAGTTGGAGGCAAACCCCCACCCCCAGTAACAGCTGCCCCCCCCCAGGAGCACTAAAAAGCCCAGCATCACACCTCAGCTTCACCAGCAACACATCCACCCAGTGATCCAGTCTGAAAAATTAATGACTACTTGTAAAAAACGCAGGAGGGTCTCCTGAAGCATAAATATTTATAACTTTAAATTTACACATAAAACCAATTGTGACTTCAGTGACATTTTCTTTGTATATCCATTAAAAAGTGGTTCAACTAAACCTCATTCAAAAACATCTTAAAAACTACTGGTTTCTTTTTAAATTATGCTGCAGAATCTGTCATAATGACACTAAAGTCAGTAGTATTGTTGCTATTTGCATAACTGTCCTCAACAAGTGGAAGAAGTTTCTATCCTGTAGTTTTGCAAATGTTCTAACAATCTATTTATAAACCAGCCTTTTTAAAGCTGAACCTTCAACATAAATATATACATAACATACTGCATGTCTGATTATAGAGTATAAATTCAATGGAATTCAGGAAACACTGACCTGTTTTGGCTTTCAGGGATATAATTTATTCCTGTGACATAACTTTGGTTTGATTCCCTGAAAATGAACTAGTTTTATGTTTAAAGTCAGTACTTAGACCTTTACGGGTCGTTTTGCTCAATCTTTTGTCCATCCTTCGCTCTCACTATCTGAATTTGTGTTGCCATATAAATTACATTTTTCCTGACATGCCTATTTCCCTTGTGACTGTTTTAGTACCTTCAGTGACCCTCTTTCACCCAACCCCCATCTCCCCTAAGTAGCAAATCATTGAAAATAACTGCATACATTAATGATGCTGGTGTTACACCAAATTCTGTGACCGTCTGTATCTTAGTGTTTATTCTGATGTCAGGGGTCATTTACTATTTTATAAACATGATCTGGTGCCTCATTTATAAAACTGAAAGTTGCATAAGTCAGTGTACTTGTTTTTATCAAAATGCAATGTTTTTAAAGTGTTGCTAACTGCTGTATACCAGAACAGCAACACATCCTACTTCACCAGCCTTCTATCAGTCCATCATTTTCAAAACCTGTTTCCTGGCATTTTTGGAAGAAAAGTCAGCAATGATGTCATCATTATATGACAGCTGCTTGCTGATCTCATGGTTAATGCTGAGTATGACCTGAGCTGTGAACACACACACACACACACACACACACACACACACACACACACGCACGCACGCACGCACGCACGCACGCACGCTGCTGCTTCTGGTTAGTTGTGAGAGACAGAGAGAGAGAGGGAGTGTGTGTGTGTGTGTATGTGTGTGTGTGTGTGTGTGTGTGTGTGTGTGTGGGGGGGGGGGGTGCATTCATGGGGAAAACATGCAAACTCCATACAGAAAGGCTGCAGCAGGGAATCAAACCTACAAACTTCCTGCTGCGTCACTGTGTTTGGGGTCTGCTCCAGGTGTCCGTTCTCTTTGAGGCAGCTGTATTTTTGCCACTCAGTTGAGTGAGGTGGTGGTAGTGGTGGGTGGTGGTGGTGGAGGGGTGTCAAAAGGGAAAAATGTACCACCAGCTCTCAAGAGATGGTAAATTGTTAACTTTAACCCTCGCACTGGGACCTATGAAGTTTTCTAGTCGTTTGAGGTCAATTTGCCCCCTTAGACAGCACGAGGGTCAAAGGCTTATTGCAAACAGCACAGGTCTTTGACAACACCTGTTTTTGCCACTGCAGGAAGTAAAGCTCAATATTCTGAGAACACTTACGTCACATTTAACAAAGGTACCTGGCTTAGAGGAAGAGTCTATTTTAGAAGAATGGGATTTACTCATGCAGTTTGCTTGAGATGGGAAGCTTATTGCGTACATTTGTTTTAAAAGATTTCAGTGTGGGATCCTGCCTGTGAATGATCTGCTGTGTGCTTCCCACCACTTCCTATATGAGTTTCGGGTCTCTCTCTCCCGCCTGTCCTATCCTCCCACAGCTTCCGACAATCCATCCTCCCTCTCAGACACCAACAGAGGCCTGCAAGAGCATCACTGACTCATAAAATGTACTTATATGGGCATTCTCCGGAAAAAGGAACCCCACTGTTAACACTTTATAATAATGTTCTGTTATAAAGCATTTATAAAGTATCTATTAATGATGGAAAACATTTAAATGGTGAACAGAACTTTATAAACTAATTGCTAATGATTAACACATAATTTACAAGCTATTTGTTAATAATGAACAGAACTCTATAATAATGTGTTGTTAATAGGCATTTATACCCTGAAACCCTCTCACTGCTCATCACGTTGTTTCTCTTTGCAAGAAGGAAACCCGTTGTCTTTCTTAAAACTTATAAGAAACATTTCTAAGAACACTTTCTAAACGTTGAAAGGTTTTAGACAAACAAAAAACAGCATCATGACCAGAAACCAACAATCTGGTTTTTAGTTTAAAGTTGGTTTTCTCTTAATCATATTTTGTAAGTTCATCTAAATCTGAGTTTTTTTTAATAGATAAAAAATGTTTTCTAGATTAAAAAATGTTCTGCTCTTTTTATCAAAGCAGATGAGACAAACTATACGTTTTCATGGGAAGATGTCAAATTATTATTCAAAAATCTCATCTGTTTAAGATTTCTACTTGCTAAAGAACTCCAGTTGAAAGATTCTCTGACTTTATGATGCATGTTTGCTTATCTTTATGGTTACTAACACCTAAGATCATCTTTTTCATTAATTTAATTCCATTAAGGATTAGAAACAGACCTAGAACTTTATATATCTAATATCTGATTCTAACAAAGCTCTTTAAACAGAACCAGGATAAACATTACTGATGTCTCAGCTTGAGCAGCTTGTTTCACTGTTTTTGATGCCACACATGTTCAGCACCTCTTGCTTTAACAGTAAGAGAAGCATTAATTTGATAATGTGTGAGTGTTAAATACCTCCTCAGAGTGTTAATTCATTTAAACGTGTGTTTATCTGAAGGCAGGATGGTTTGGTTTTGCTGTCTGAACTGAATCACCTGAGCTGCCTTTTAAACCACTGCTGCTTCTCAAATAGATGCTGTGATTGTTGAGTACATTATGTCCAGAGCTATTTTATGTTCTGTCTGCTCAGGGGAGCGCAGAACACTCAGGTAAAAACAGCACTACTATTACAAACACACAACACACACCAGGGGAGCGATGGACTAAAAAGAACAGCTCACATATTCCCAGTAAATTTAGATATTGTGTTAACTGCTCATTTCTGAATGGAGCCTTGTATCTAAAGTCTAAAATTAGGATTTTTATCAGATAATAATTTGACAGTTTTATGTATTCTTCAAGTTTCACCTCATTGATACTTGTTTAAAATACATATGTAGGTCCTTAAAAGCCTTTTAAGCCTATTTTTAAAAGAACATTATCAGTGTTTTGTTAAACCTTTCTCCATTTGGATCAAAGGGCATAAAAATGCTTTCATGTAAGGAACGTAACAATAAATGTGTCAGGGTTTCAGGCGGAAACCTGCTCTGCTAACTGCCAGTGTGACTCCAGCAGTTAATGCCAAAGTTTTAAGCACAAAATCTGGAATGAGTGATGGTGATGATTTGTAGCTACTGTATGATATCAGCTACACTGACTGACTTATCTATTTTTTTTCTGAGTTATAGCCATCTATAAGCTGTAGAGACAACAGGACCGTGTAAATATTTATTTTATCTGACTTCAACACGACCAGGAAACCCATAATGACTCAAACGCCTTGAGGACACGTCGTCACACAATAAAGTGAGAGCCTGGGTGTGCTGGACAGTTCAACCCATCCAGATTCAATCACTCATAAAGAAATGTTAGAGCTTCACAGCCTCAAAGGAAGAAACGTCTTTAGGGTTCTGGATCTGAAGCCTGTTATGAGGTGAGGGACCGTGACGAGTTGAGCTCAGCAGGACGGACGGTGATTCCTCTGTCCACCTTTACCTTTCAGACTGACAAACTGCTGCCTGGCAAACTTGACCTTTGACTGCAGTGATTATGAAGCTTCATCAGAGCTTCTCTCTGCAAAACCCTGATTGTTTCTCCTAATGATCATCTGACCTAAATCACTTTTTTCTTGAACTGTTTTACGACACTGTTAGTTTATTTTGAATCTTTCTTTAAAAATCTGCTCAAATTAGAATCAAATGTGATTTGGAACAGTTTTGATTTGTAGAGTAATGACATTCATGACTTGTATATAACCTAGTTTGTTTTCTGCAGTTCACACATAATAGAGCCAATAGGCTTAGGGCTCATTCTGTGAACTAATTGTAAGACCACATCAGACCCCAGGTGGTGGAGGGGGTGTGGGGTTGAAAGAACAAGAAACCTTATTAATTTTGAAAAACCTCGCTCAGCTGGAAAATGAACTGTTACACTGCCTCAGGTGAAGTGTTGTGTTTAAAGGCACGTCTCTGCACAGATTGATTTTTTCTACGTTGTTTTTAAAGTTTGAGGATGAGTACTGCCAGTCTTGGTGTCTATCTTGGTGGTGTAATTAACACCCTCGCCATCTTTCATTCAAGATACAACATATCTGAGCCCAGCACATGGGCTGAATCCAACATCGTCCCTCTGGTGACAGAAAAATAAATGACAACACCTCAGCCTGCAGAGACCCGTGAGCTAAGAGAAGATGGATTACCGGTAATCAGTAGAGAGAAAGGTCAATAGTCTGACTCTGATTCTTCTGGAGGCTGAAGAGCTGAAAGCTGCACAAACCGTTTGCAGTGAACAGGCGTTCTGTTGGGGAGTTAGGCACGCCTTGATAATACCAGGTTGGACCCCCTTTTGCCTTCAGAACTGCCTTAAACTCTTCAGCTTCAACCAGAGGTTCTGGTTCATGTTGGCATGACATCATCACACAGTTCCATCCATGATGTGAACCTCCTGTTCCACCACATCCCAAAGGTTCTGGACTGGATTGAGATCTGGTGACTGTGGAGGTCACTGGAGTCCAGTGAACTCATCATCATGTTTTAGAAACCAGTTAGAGATGATCTGATCTTTGAGACATGGAGCATCATCCTGCTGGAAGTAGCATCAGAAGATGGTTCACTGTGGTCATAAAGGGATGGACATGGTCAGCATCAACACTCAGGTAGACTGTGGAGGTTAAACCAGGATCAGTTGGTACTAAGGGACCCAAAGTGGGACAGGAATACCTCCCCCACATTAGACCACCAGCAGCCTGAACCACTGATCCGAGGCAGAATGGACCCATGCTTTATGATGATGAATTTTGACCTGTCTGAATGTTGCAGACTCGTCATTTATACACACAACAGCTGCTCACTGGATGTTTTCTCTTCTTGAGATTCATTCTCTGTAAACACCAGAGATGGTTGTGGGTGAAAATCCCAGCAGATGAGTGGTTTCTGAAATCCTCAGACCAGCCAGTCTGGTACCAACAACCATTCCATGATCAAAGACTCTTAAATCTCCTCCCTTCTCCATTCTGATGCTCAGTAGGAGCTTCAGCTAGTTGTCTTCACTGCTTCTAGATGAATAAATGCCCTGAGCTGCTGCCATGTGATTGGCTGATTAGATATTTTCTCAACAAGCTGTTGAACATGTGTAGATCTGCTTTTCCATGACTTAATATTATGCATGAAAATAAAGAGGATCAGTTTCAGTTTGAATGAATTAAAGTAAAATAATTTTAGAGCTTGGAGTGTGAATCAAAGTCTTTCAACTTTTCTTACTTAATATTTTCAGACATTTTAATAACAAAACCCCCATAAAGTTAATTAATCAACATCCGTCTTCAATTACCATCAAGCTAGTTTCACAGTTATTCTTGTATTTGATTTAAATGATCATCATGATAATGATGCCTGAAGCCTGTAATGTTTCTGCTGCTGGTGAATCTGTCTCACAGGAGCTTCACTGAATGAAGAGACATGAAGCAAATGATACATCCTTACAGGTAATCAGATTCACTCCAGTGGCTCCAGATGTTGATTGGGCTGTTGGACCAGCTGGTGTTTAGTTTCCAGGTTATTGTCTCCTCTCAGGTGTGTCTGGTGTTTTGTCAGCATCTCTCTGATTCTGCTGACATGACAGCTTCTTCAAGGAGTCACAAAAAGAAACATTATTTTTCTTGTTAGATGTCCACTGACCTATTTCTATCAGTGGTCTATGAGATTTTGAATTTGATTTACATTCTTTACAAGTCACACAAACCTGTCTGTGACTTACATGTTAACTGGTAACCTTCATAAAACACTTTGACTGAAGATGTTGATCCTAAAGCTGGTGTTAATAATCAGACAATATAGAAAGACCCCACGACTCTCTTTGGAGGACTAAGTGGTTTCAGAAGATGGATGGATGGATGTAGAAAGATGTCTTCAATATATTATTACTTTAAAGTTGTTTGATTAAATCATAAATTACATTTTTACAAACCAACAATTATATTACACAAATAAACCATATATTTTTAGAAAAATAAAATGACAGAATGAATAAGCTCTGATATTATACAGCCTAACTGAAAGATATCTGTTTGTATTCATTTAATAAATGACGTGTCTGATCATAAGAGCTCTAACTCAGAAAACTTTTTGCTCTGATCTGTTTATTTTTATTTTAGATAAATCATTAATGATGACTTTTGCTCTAGAGGCCGTAAAGTAAATGTTAAACAATACTGTTGACAATAATACCAGTGAATGCATTTTGGTTTAGTTCATTATCTTAAAACAGACAACCAAACTGTCTTTGTTAAAGATGTGGTTTACTCGGTTTTTTTTATACTTTTGCAGCGTTCTCTAGTATGAATCAATGCCTTACGAGTCATTTTTATAAAGCAAAAAGCTATGATGCTTCTATTCTCTGATGCAGAAGTTAGCTGATTGAGAGCTCTGCTTGAAACAGCAGGTTTCCTCATTATTATTAATGATATGCACTGCACAGCCCTCACTTCTGATTGGCCTTACGTTTTTGATCCCGAATCGGAGGGTGAAGGAGAAATTTTAGAGGAACCATTTTCTCAGCGTTTGTCAATGAATGTTTCAGAATGGTGAACTTACATTTTCTCCTAAAAGAGCAGAACGTTCTGCTGTGACACCCAAACCGGGGCGAAAGCAGACCGTAGGACGTGGGAGTTGCTATGTTAACATTAGCATGTTTGGCTAACCACAAAGACCTCAGAATAACTGCTAATATTGCAACTAAAATATGTTACAAACCTACCCAACTGCTGCTCCACGAGGCTCTCTCCTCCTCGGTGCAACCCCCCCCCCATTCCTATAGGAAAATTTTTATCACTGCATGCCATACCTGGGACTCAAACCCAGGCCTTCCAAATCAGAGGTGGTGTTTTAGACCACTACACTACAGCTCAGTTGTTATGATGTTGTTCTACATGAACATTAAGTGTCACGTAACGTGAGTCAAGATTGTGAAAAATCTGTGTTGCTTAAGATTTTTGTGGGTCAGTTCACTTTAATAATATTCTTACATGTAAACTTAAAGCAAATAAAATATTCTTTACTGGCCAATGGGGCTCCCAGACCACACGAGACCCCTAGACTCAAGCCATATCTAGCCTGTGTATTATCTGGGCCTGCCTGTAGGGCCAGACCATGTATGCAAATTCGCAGAGCGACGTAGTTCTGCAAGGTTTTTCCAAATTCTAGCGTTTTAATCTGAAAATTCTTGGAGAGGAAAACACTGGAGATCCATGTAGAAGACCGTTTTCATGTTCAGCCTGCATAAAAAGCTCAGAGTGACCTATATTAATTAAAAAAAAAGTTTTTCAGTAAACCACACCTTTAAGCCAACAGGTCTGACAATGCTGGCATAGGAATTTATAACTTGAGCTGTCTGTAAACTAGCTGTGATTAATTAGATTTATTTTGTAAGGAGTCAAATTAACTGAAGGTCTCAGTGAATTTTAAATGTACTGAGAGATTCAGAGATAGGACTGAAAGGGCCGAGCTGATGGCTCCTGCTGTGGCAGGCTGCATGTTGTGCATTTACTCTGGAGAAACAGCTGTGGATTGATTTTGTGAACAGGCTTGTGATGAAGCACAGCAGATGTTTATGTTTGTTTACATGGACAGAATTAAAGGCCTAGCAATCCTTTAAGGAATGTACATTACTAGGGTCACCTTTTGTTGAGAAACAATTGAGTTTTAGCTGCTTTGATTAAATTGTGAAAATTTGTCAAACAATATTGCAAGATCTCACATGATTTGTTAGCACTTGTTTGAATGACTCAGCTATTACCATATGGAATTGTATCTCAGTTTGTTCACAATTGACTGAGTTCATTAAATTTAATTGAAATATTTTGCTAAAAGGAAAAGAACTGACACCAGAAATCAACATCTGACAAAAGGTCTAGCACAATGTTTAATGATTGGAGTACGTGAAGGGGTGAGTGGTAGCTACTAATCCTACCTCAACATGTGTACAATCAGTTATACCTCTGTTTGTGTTTTCTAAGGTGAGTTGGCTGTGGCGGCCATCTTGAATTGGGTTGACTAAGCTCAAAGTGTTACCTTTTGTGCAAAACCACAATTATAGTTTGTTAACCCACAAACACCACTTCAGGAACTTTTAACACTTGAGAGTTTAATTCACATAAAAACCTGGACTTAACACAAACAGCTCCTATCTCTATGCTTTCATTCTGATATTCCTGTTGGAACTTCACTGTCAGCAGGACAAAGTCCCCCAGCTGCTGTTTACTCTGGGCTTATTTTAGTATTATTACTACACTATTTGAAATGATGTAACTTCAAAACAATTCACTAATGTCCATTTAGAAAATTCATCCTTCCTAATTTGTGGTGCTACTGATGTTTGATCCACCATTCAAATATAACCTCAGGTTGTTAAAGATCATTTTAATGCATAATTGTTAATTTAAGTGCAAGTTTTCAGTAAATTACAGATTTATATGAACAAATCTCTTTTTCTAGCTCCAGAAAAAACTGCCTTACAGTCAGATCTCATGTAAATAAACTTTAGTCAGTTCAGCAAAATGAATGCCACTTTAGGACCAGGTGGCTCTGTTTTATGAGCACTTGTTTACTGTTAAAAGCTGCAGGCGAGTGTCATGATAATTACCTGGTGGGCGAACAGCCTTAACTATGGTGGTGAAAAGTGCTCTTATACTGAAAAATCTATAACACATTTTCTGCTCCTTTACTAAAAATCTCTCATTTCAATCATTTCATTTTCTTTTTGTGTATAATTCTGCAGCTCCAGATTGCCAACGTTACCACTGAATTCTGATGAGAATATCAAGCATAAACTTGAGTTGTAGGGAAAAAAAGTGGATAAATATCAGGAGACACTGGTTGTAAAATGTTATGTGTTTTATGGGCTCCACTGTGCTGCTTCAGTGCTTCACTCCCACACACCACTTCTCACTCTTCAGTTTGAAACCTTGAAATTACTGGATGGCGCGGTCTGTCACGTGGACGGCCTCTGAGAGCTGAATAACAACGCAGCACATGAAATGGACACACAGATGGGCTTTAGCTCTATGCACAGATACAGGTCTGATGGAAGTCGGATAAGTACCCTTGAAACTACTGAAAAGAAAAAAAATGAAGGTAATCATGGCTGCCAGGGAGACATGATGCAGATACACCAGATGGTGCAGCACAAAGAGACCCGAGGTGACAAAGTTAACTGTCCTCTGGCACGTTTTTATATGAAAATTAAAGACAGTTAATAATCTTTATGCCTCTCTCTGCATGTGTGTGTGTGTGCATGCGTGTGTGTGTGTGTGTGTGCGTGCGTGAGTGCGCGCGTGCGTGTGTGTGTGTGTGTGTGTGTGTGCATGTGCATTTGCAAAATATCTCATGAAAAACTGAACATTTTTTGGTGAAAATGTCAATAATGATTCATTGGATGAACATCTTCAACTGATGAACGTTTAGAGTCAACCCAATTCAAGATGGCCGCCACAGCTAATCAACATTACCATGAATAAAACTAGCTACAGCCCAGTCAGTTTTATTAGCACTGTTATAATTGTAAATGCTTGTTGTAGCTGAGAGAAACCCGACATATACTCTGAGCTTTTCACGTTATTGCTTATAACTTTGCATCTAACTGTAGAACTTAACCCTGTTTGTCTGTAACAGAATATATCATGAACCCCAGGATGGATTTTAACAAAACAAGTCTTCACAGGATGTATATCTACAACTGATTTACCTCTGGAGTTAATCCAGTTCCAGTCAACCTTTGCAAATAGAAACATCAATTCAGTTTAAGTCCTTTACTGCTTTATCACCAGGCAGTGTCATTTGTGGTGACAGCCAGGCTCTTGTGTGGTACTGTGGATCACATAAAAATGTAAAAGACAAAGACCACAAATTACCAAGCAGCAACGCCTGGTACTCACTTCAGTACCTCATTGATAATATGATGTGCACCATTGACTAAAACTCAGTCAAAATTCAATACACTGAGCTCAAATTTGTTTATGTTTACTCACTTATCAGACGCTTTAACCCAAAGTGACTTACACACCATGCACCTATCAGGCATGTTGTCAGTGGGAGGAAACCCACGCCCGAATGGAGAGAACATGCAACTATGCAGAGAAGATGCAGCTGTATTTTCAACCTGCAACCTTCCTGTAATTGTTGAGGTGGCTGTTGCTAGCTGTGGTCGCAAGGTGCCAGTCATGGCAGTAACCCCCGTACTCGCTGGTGGACACCAGAGGTTAGGGGAGCTGTCAGGCTGAAGAAGGAGGCCTATAGGGCGTGGCTGGTCTGTGGGTCTCCAGAGGCAGCAGACAGGTACTGGAGGGCCAAGTGGGGTGAAGCAGTGGCAGTTTCCAGGCAAAATCTTGGCTGTGGGAGTCATTTGGTGAGACCATGGAGAAAGACTATCGATCAGCTCTAAAAAGGTTCTGGAAAACCATCCGGCACCTCAGGGGAGGAAGGCAGAAACTTGCTTGCACCGTTTACAGTGGAGACGGGGAGCTGCTGACAACAACTGGGACTATAGTCGGGCGGTGGAAGGAATACTTTGAGGAGCTCCTCAATCCCATCGACACACATTCCTATGAGGAACCAGAGCTGAGAGACCTGGGAACGGACTGTCCAATCTCTGGGGCAGAAGTCGCTGAGGTAGTCAAACAACTACACAGTGGCGGCCCTGAGGGTGGATGAGATCCGACCTGGGTATCTCAAAGCGACGGATGTTGTAGAACTGTCTTAGTTGACACATCTCTGTAACATTGCGTGGTCATCGGGGGCAGTCCCTGTTGAGTGGCAGACCGAGGTGGTGGTCCCCATTTTTAAGAAGGGGGACCAGAGGGTGTGTTCCAACAATAGAGGGAATATACTATAGGCTATAACTATAGGCTTATGACTGTGTCCCCAAGGGCACCCTATGGGGGGGGGGGGGGGGCGCTCCAGGAGTACGGGGTTGATGGTCTTTTGTTAAGGGCCATTCAGTCCCTGCACCAGAGGAGTGTGAGTCTGGTCCTCATAGCCGGCAGTAAGTCGGACCTGTTCCCAGTGAGGGTTGGACTCCTCCAGCGCTGCCCTTTGTCACCGGTCCTGTTCAGAACCTTTATGGACAGGATTTCTAGGCGCAGCCGTGGTGTGGAGGGTGTTGAGTTTGGTGAGAATCTCATCTCTGCTTTTTGTGGATGATGTGGTCCTCCTATAGCTTCATCAGGCTCTGACCTTCAGCTCTTGCTGGGGAGGTTCGCAGCCGAGTGTGAAGCGGCTGGGATGAGGATCAGCACCTCCAAGTCTGAGGCCATGGTTCTCGACTGGAAAAAGGTGGCTTGCCAACTCCGGGTCGGGTTGGAGGTCCTTCCTCAAGTGGAGGAGTTTAAGTATCTCAGAGTCTTGTTCACAAGTGAGGGAAGGAGGGAGCAGGAGATCGACAGGCGGATTGGGGCAGCGTCTGCAGTGATGCGGACGCTGAACCGGTCTGTTGTGGTGAAGAAAGAGCTGAGCCGGATTTACCGGTCAATCTACCTCCCAATCCTCACCTATGGTCAGTAACTTAACAACTTACAAAAAAGTGATTAAAAATATGGTATGGATTGAATAAAAAATTTGACTTCATTATTAGCATTCTATTATAACCCTCACTGCTAAAATGAATAAAAAAGGCAAAAGAGAAGTGTTTTATGGTATGGACCTTTAAAATGTTAAAATGGTGATTTTACATTTTCTGTTTCATTATTTGAAAATGTTTAGCTTTGTATAAGTTTGTATTAACCACTGCACAAATAATAATCATTGGACCCTTTATTATAAAAATATTCATAATTTCTTGTTTGATTTATGTAAAAAGCATTTCATAAAAGACAAATTGCCAGCAAAACTAGGCATAGAGCCTAATTCCACACAAAATGTCTTTACTTCCTACCAACAGGCTACTCAAGGAAGTTACCATGGAAACAATCACCCAGCTTAATCAACATAAAATTAAACATAAAATTAGAAGACCCTTGCGGAGCTTAATGAGTGTTTGTTATCACATCAGTGGGTCCAGTGTAAAACTTTTATTTTCAAAAGAATGATTAGTTTCAGAGGCACCATAACGAATATCTAGAGATGTTTATTACCACAGGTCCTGCTTCCAGCCAGCAGGAAACTCAACGCAGTAATGGAGTTTGAGTAACACCAAACACAACTCCCTGGTCTGTCGCTGATATTCCTCACTGCCACAATAAGTCAAAGCAGAGGAGCAGATGAGTTCTGAGCAGAAGAGAGATTCAGTTTGTGCTGTAAGTGGAGCAGAGCTGATGGCAGGAGAAAGGGGCCGATGGTACGGGCACAAAAGGATGTCATCTTGGAGGTATTTTTAGAGAGTGAGGTGCACAGATAACTGGCTGCTGGTACAATCTGCCTGCAGGTTCCCAGCAGCAACAATAACTGCTCTCCATCTGCACCGTTCCTCTGAGTGGTGTCTTCACAACCTAAGGGACAAGACTAACACACACTATCGCTTTATTCAAAACAGGATGTTTCCACCATGAAAAAAACTATGGAAATATCTGCTATTTGTGTATTTTGTTGTTTGGGACAATGAGGGCAATAATTTATTAGATTATAATTTATACTATTATCAATACTAAGGTAACAAAAATGTTAATATTATCTTTTTTCAAGCATACCCATAATTTTTACATTTGTGTTAGTTTATACATTTTTTCCAGTTAAATTCAATGCATGTTTCAGTAAAATATAGGGACTAAAATAGACTCTACCATGTTGTTAACCTGCCAGATAAAGGGTTAATGCAGGCAATGAGTTTTTTTCAAGAGTTGGTGGTGAAGACACCCTGGTCAGATCGCCTGTTCATCACAGGGCCGCACAGAGACAAACAAGACTAAAAACCAGCCACACACTCACTCAAACCTAAAGGGACAATTTAGAGGGACCAAGTAACCTTAGTTTTTAGGCCACGTGAAGAGGAAACACATGCATTCATGGGGAGAACATGCTAACTCCACACAGACAGGGTGCAGCCGGTAGCGAAATCACATCCTACTTGCTGCGAGGCAACAGTCAGTGCTACCAACGCCATGTCAAGAGATATAAAGTTCAAATATTTTCTGCAATATTAACTATATTTACTGTTTTAAATTAGTTGGGGTTTTATAACTAAACAACCCAGTAACAACAAATGTGTTATATTTTATAAACCTTCTACGTTTCTAGGAGCTCAACTTCTTTAACAGTATTAGTATTTTCCTAAATATCTGGCTTTATTAAATCAAATGAATGTTTTCTGCCCTAGTGGAGGACCTCAGTGCTATGGTTGACAACTATTATATATATATATATATATATATATATATATATCTTCTATCGGTCACAAATTTGATCAGGCGTCTTCGTGTACCCAGTGCTGGCAAGCTGTCCGTTTGTTTTTGCTGCTATCGTCTTTTGCCGCTACTGATTTGTTTGTATTCCCACTTCCGCGGTGTCGTCACTCCCGGAGGAGGAGCGCCCAGACAGCATTAGCTCGACTAAGCTGTTTACATGGAGGAGGAAGTCGAGCTACGACCGCATTATCTGGGTGCTTTAGCTCGATTAGATCCAGTTCGACTTCAGCCAGACTAACGTGTTTACATGCAGTTGAAAAAACCGACTTGAGTCGATTTAAGGCAATAATTCGGTTTTCTAGACTCCATGTAAACGCACTGACTGTTGGTTCGTGCAACCTCGCTGCCGGGGTAGCTTGTGCGTGTCAACAAGTCTCCGCAGCTTATGAATGCTGAGAACTTCTTCAGAGCGCACAGGAAGTGTAGTTAATCTGCGTCTGATAGCTGGCTGAACAATCGGGAAGTTGAAAGTACCGGTTCACAAAGATGTGTTTGGGATCAGGTCCAGCTCCGCCCCTCCCTACACGCAGAACACGCACTGTGCGTATGGCCCTGCGATCCAGTAGGGCCCCATTTAGCTCCAGTGGACGGATTATTTGAGAATGTACAAAGGGTGAGCAGCATCGCTGCTGTGAGGCGCACTGCGTGTAGAGGGAAAAAGGAAACAAGTAATCACCGCAGGTTGAGCCTTGTTGGATTTCTGTTTACTAAATGCTGCCGCTGCATTGGTCTAAACTGATCACCTGACAGCTGCTCACAAACTAGTCCCATTTTAAAACAACAATCTAAAAAACCCTGTGCTTTTACAAAAGGAGAATTCTAACTTTTGAGCTAGTGATGGGCTTTATAACTCTTTGAAGGGAGCCGTTCATTAGGGAACAGTTCACCTCAAAGAGCCGTTCAAAAGACTGACTCTTTTATGTTTTTTTGCAATATTTTGAAAGAGCAATGTTCAAATCATAAAATCAACACTGATATAAGTGACATATTTACATGTTAAAGGTGTTAATTGGTGGTGCATTAATATTGTTTTGTTTTCATTATTTATTTTCATCACCAGTTATAGAAGAACAACTTTCTCACTTTGTGATGGATTTTGGAAACAGAATTTGAGCCCCTGGTCTAATGCGCCTCCTGGCCTTAGAAACCTGTTCTCAAAGACTTCCTTTGAGTCATTAGGGAGCGCACATATGGTATTATAAATGCCTTTAGCAGAATCCAAATGAGCCATTTTAATCTTGATTAATCTAAATTAATTTCAAGATTAGGGTGAGATTAATCTAGATTTTAAAAAATTAATCTATGCCCACCCCTAGTGTTTATATGAATAAATAGCCTAACATGAGAATGATCATTGTAAAACAATGTGAAAACAATAAATAAAACGTAAAACAATACATTTTTTCCGTCTCTAGATGGTGCTGTCTGACAAAACTGTGTAACGCAGCTTTAAATATATTTGTTTTTGTTTCTTGATGTATTGATGAGTAACTTTGCTTTTTTTTTTTTTACCACTAACTAGCAAACTTAATATTACTTATTGTCTGCAAAAGTGCAAAGAATTGATAGACCCCTTCACAGTTCTTGACAAAAAGTATATTTTTGGTATGTATTCATTTTGCTCTATGCTTAAAAATCAGAACAGATCCAATTATACTATAAAGTCTTAATTTAAAGTATTGAATCAATTTTGTGACTATTAAGATGTTATTTTTCAGAGGAAAGATGGTAAAATGGCTTTTGAGTCATTAAGGTTGCAGAATCCTTTTTTGCATCATTGCAATGCTAAATATTTTACACCAGCACCAAAACAAATGGGCCCCGCAGTATCAAAAACATCATGACTCAAATGAACATTCAGCCTCAAAATTGTGATGTTGCTCCTGCTAATTCATGAGTTAATTTGCATCCCATCACAGTTTTAAAATTCAGCATGTAAAGCAGGCAATTCAATTCTTTATTTGTCATTGTTAAAAAAACAACAAAATTAAAAGTGCTCTACCATCAGTGCATCATCCATATAAAAGAGTAAGATAAAATACGTACAATAAAAAATACATGAATAAAAAAATTTCTAATAAAAACAGTAATAAATACTTAAAAACACTGACCAAAGTCCACACACCCACAAGCATTCCACATGTCACAAAACAAACAAATAACAGATTGCACAGTGTCCATTAATTTCTAGCAGCATTTAGACAAGATATTGCAGCTGAATAAAAGCTGTGTTTGAGTCTGTTCGTCCTTGCTCTGATCACTCTGTACCTTCTGCCTGAAGGCAACAGTTCAAACAGAGAGTGACCAGGATGTGATGTGTCCTTTGTAATGTGGGCTTTCTTGAGACAGCGGGAGCTGTGCAGGTCTTCCAGTGAGAGAAGGGGGCAGCCAACAATCCTCTGTGCAGTGTTAATGACCCTCTAGAGCACTTTCCTCTGAGCTGCTGTGCAGCTGGTGTACCAGATGCAGATGCAGTATGTTAATATGCTTTCAATAGAAGCTCTGTAGAAGGACACCAGCAGTCTCTGTGACGTTATTCCTCCTGAGTAGTCTGAGGAAATACAGTCTCTGTTGGGCCTTTTTCAGCAGCTCAGATGTGTTTCCGCTCCAAGAGAGGTTCTCCTATGTTGACTCCGAGAAAACAAAAGTCTGCCACTCTCTCCACACTGTCTCCCCTGATGATGAGAGGTGGGATCTCTGTCTTCTTCCTCCTGTAGTCTATTATGAGTTCTTTGGTGTTTGAAGTGTTGAGGAGGAGGTTGTTTGCAGTGCACCATGATGACAGCTGCTCCACCTCATCTCTATAAGCAGACTCATCACCCCCAGAGATGAGCCCCACCACAGTAGTGTCATCTGCAAACTTCACCATGGTGTTGTTCTGATGGACAGGGGTGCAGTCATACATAGAGAGTAGAGCAGTGGACTGAACACACAGCCCTGGGGGGAGCTTGTGCTGAGACTTAAGCCTGGGACACACAGAAGACGGATGCATCGCGCACACGCCGTTTTAAAAAAACA
The DNA here is from genome assembly GCA_006937965.1 of Callopanchax toddi. Taxonomy (NCBI): domain Eukaryota; kingdom Metazoa; phylum Chordata; class Actinopteri; order Cyprinodontiformes; family Nothobranchiidae; genus Callopanchax; species Callopanchax toddi. The sequence goes on along the minus strand of SSNR01000065.1, from coordinate 845,480 downwards.
AAAACATTACAGTTACTGAGAATGGCTACACGAAGAGCGCATCGCAAACGCTGGTCCATGCGGAGGTGCTAAAGTTCGGTGCCGGTTCTATCTCAAGCGGCACGGCGTGGCATTTACGGCTTTAATACGGCGATTTTCCAAGCAGCGTTCAGCCTTCCATAGGCTGCATAGCGCGTCCTGTGTACCCCCTAGACCACGGCGATTCTGTGGCGCAACGCATCCGTCTTCTGTGTGTCCCAGGCTTTAGGGCTGAGGAGATGTGATGACCAACTCTCACTCTCTGTCTGCGGTTCATGAGAAAACTGTAGATCTATGTGCAGATGCTGTGAGGAAGCCCAAGATCTCTTAGCTTAAGCACCAGTTTGTGTGGGAGGATGGTATTGAATGCAGAGCTATAATCTACAAAAAGCATCCGCACATAGCTCCCCTGCCCCTCCAGGTGTGATAAGGCAGCATGGAGTGCTGTGGCCACATCATCTTCTGTAGATCGGTTCACTCTGTAAGCAAACTGGTAGGGATCAAGACTGGCGGCCAGGAATGCTGATTTCCTGATGACAAGTTAGTCCAAGTTACATATTTTACATCATTTTGAACGTTTCTCATAAAAATGTCTTGTTGTTTTCTGCTTTTGATTTAGATGGGGCCCTGCGATGGACTGGCGACCCGTCCAGGGTGTCCCCCGCCTCTCGCCCCTTGACTGCTGGAGATAGGCACCAGCTCCCCCACGACCTTCTGTGGAGGACTAAGTGGTTACAGAAGATGGATGGATGGATGGATTTAGATGGGACTTTAATTAAGCTGATATTTAAGCGGCAGACAATAACAACGTCACAGAGGACAACGGATCACAAAACTTCAACAATGTCATCAGGAACAACAGGGGAGGTTAATGCAGTAGCATCATCAATAATGACAGGACAGACAAATACAACAACACTAAAACCAGGGACAACAGCACAGAAAACTGAAGCAACCATGACATCAGGGACAGCAGTGCAGGCAACTACAACAACACTGAATCCAGGGACAAATGCACAGAAATCAACTAAATTTAAACCAGGGACAACAGCACAGAAAACTACAGCAGCAATGTCATCAGGGAAATCAGGGCAGACCCCTTCAACAACAATATCACCAGGGACAACAGCACAAACAACCACAACAACACTGAAACCAGGTACAACAGTACAGACAACTACAACAACACTAGAACCAGAGACAACTGCACAAAAAACAACAGCAATGATGACATCAGGGACAACAGGTCAGACAACTACAACATCATGGAAACCATGGACAACAGGACAGACAACTACAACAACATTAAAACCATGGACAACAGCACTAAAAACTACAGCAACAACATCAGGGACAACAGGGCAGACCCCTTCAACAACAATGTCACCAAGGACAATAGAACAACTACCTTCACAAATGTCATCAAGGACAACATGGCAGACAACAACAACAATACCACCAGGGACAACAGGACAGACAACTACAACAACACTGAAACCAGAGACAACCGAACAAAAAACAACAGCAACAATGACATTAAGGACAACAGGGCAGACAATGACAACAACAATGTACTCAAGGACAACAGAACAGAAAACCTCAACAATGTCATCAGGGAAAACAGGGCAGACCACTGCAACAGCATCATCAGTAATGACAGGAAAGACAACTACAACAACACTGAAAGCAGGGACAACAGCACAGAAAACTACAGCAACAACAACATCAGGGACAACAAGGCCAATGCCTACAACGACAATGTCACCAAAGACAAAGAAACAACTAACTTCACAAATATCATCAAGGATAACATGGCAGACCACAACAATACCACTAGGGACAACAGGACAGACAACTACAACAGCACTGAAACGAGGGACAACAGCACAGAAAACTACAGCAGCAATATCATCAGGGACAACAGGGCAGACCACTGCAACAGCATCATCAGTGATGACAAGACAGACAACTGCAACAACATTAAAACTAGGGACAACACCACAGAAAACTACAGCAACAACAACAATATTGCCAAAGACAACAAGACAGACTATTATAACACTGAAACCAAGGACACCAGCACAGAAAACTGAAGTAACCATGACATCAGGCACAACAGTGCAGAAAATTACAACAACACTAAAACCAGGGACAACAGCACAGACAACTATGGCAACAATGACATCAGGGGAAAAAGGGCAGACCCCTTCAACAACACTGAAATCAGGTACAACAGCACAGACAAATACAGCAGCAATGCCATTAGGGCCAACAAAGCAGACCCCTACAACAACAGTACCACCAAGGACAACAGGACAGCATACTACAACAACACTAAAACGAGGGACAACAACACAAAAAACTACAGCAACAATGACATCAGGGGAAACAGGGCAGACGCCTTCAACAACAATGTCATCGTGGACAACAGATCACAAAACTTCAACAATGTTTTCAGGGACAACAGGGCAATTCAATGCAGTAGCACTATCAATAATGACAGGAGCGACAACTACAACAACACTGAAACCAGGGACAACAGCAAACAAAACTACAACAGCAATGTCATCAAAGACAACAGGGCAGACATTGATAACAACAATAGCATCAGGGACAACAGGGCAGACAACTACAACAACATCTAAAAGGATAACAGGGCAGACATCAACATCATCATCTCCAAAGACATCAGGACACACAACAACAACAACACTGAAACCAGGGACAACAGCACAAAAAACTGAAGCATTCATGACACCAGGAACAACAGTGCAGGCAACTACAACAACACTGAATCCAGGGGGAAATGCACAGAAAACAACACCAACACTAAAACCAGGGACAACAGCACTGAAAACCACAGCAACAATGACATCAGAGAAAACAGGGCAGACCCCTTCAACAACAATAACACAAGGGATAACAGTACAGACAACTACAACAACACAAAAACCAGGGACAACAGTACAGACAACTACAACAACACTGAAGCGAGAGACAGCAGCACAAAGAACTACAGCAACAATGACATCAGGGACAACAGGGCAGACCAATGCAGTAGCATCATCAGTAATGACAGGACAGACGATTACAACAACACTGAAACCAGGGACAACAGAACAGACAACTATAACAACACTGAAACCAGATACAACAGAACAGACAACTACAACAACACTGAAACCAGATACAACCCCTGCTGAAAAAACCAGCATAGACCAGCATATGCTGGTTCCAGCATATGTTGTGTTTTGGTGCTGGTATGCTGGTCCATAGTGATCCATTAGTTCAACCAGCATAGACCAGCACCAAACCAGCATAGACCAGCACCAAACCAGCATAGACCAGCATAGACCAGCATATAAATCAAGACCATCATGATTTGTTTGCTGGTCTTTGCTGGTCTATGCTGGTTTGTTGCTGGTCTATGCTGGTTTGTTGCTGGTCTATGCTGGTTTGGTGCTGGTCTATGCTGGTTGAACTAATGGATCACTATGGACCAGCATACCAGCACCAAAACACAACATATGCTGGAACCAGCATATGCTGGTCTATGCTGGTTTTTTCAGCAGGGACAGCACAGACAACTACAGCAGCAATGACATTAGGGACAACAGAGCAGACCCCTAAAACAACAGAACCACCAAGAAATTCAGGTCAGACTACTACAACAACACTGAAACAAGGGACAACAACACAAAAAACTAAAGCAACAATGACCTCAGGGACAACAAGGAAGACAATGAAAACAACAATGGCATCAGGTACAACAAGACAGACAATGACAACAACAATTGCATCAGGGACAACAAGGCGGACAATGAAAACAACAATAGCATCAGAGACAACAGGGCAGACAACTACAACATCATCTCCAAGGACAACAGAACAGACAACAACCAGAACAACAACAACAAGACTGAAACCAGGGACAACTGCACAAAAAAGTACAGCAACAATGACATCAGGAACAACAGGACAGACCAATGCAGTAGCATTATCAGTAATGACAGGACAGACAACTATAACAACACTGAAACCAGGGACAACAGCACATAAAATGACAGCAGCAATGTCATCAGGGACAACAAGGAAGACAATGACAACAACAACTGCATCAGGGACAACAGGACAGACAACAAAAACAATGTCCTTAAGGAAAACAGAACACAATACTTCAACAAAGACATCAGGGACAACAGGGCAGACCACTGCAACTGCATCATCAGTAATGACAGGAAATACAACTACAACAACACTGAAACCAGGGACAACAGCACAGAAAACTACAGCAGCAATGTCATCAGAAACAACAGGACAGACCACTGCAATAGCATCATCAGCGATGACAAGCCAAACAACTGCAACAACACTAAAACTAGGGACAACAGCACAGAAAACTATGGCAACAATGACCTCAGGGACAACAGAGCATATCCCTACAACAACAACTATATCACCAAAGACAAAAGGACAGACTATTACAGCAACACTGAAACCAGGGACAACAGGACAAGCAACCAGAACAACAACACTGAAACCAGGGGCAACTGCACAAAGAACTACAGCAACAATGACATCAGGAACAACAGGGCAGACAACTACTACAACAATGCCACTAAGGACAATGAATCACAGAAGTTCTACAATGTCATCAGAGACAACAGGGCAGACCAATGCAGTAGCATTATCAGTAATGACAGGACAGACAATTACAACAACACTGAAACCAGGGACAATAGCAAAGAAAACTACAGAAGCAATGTCATCAGGGACAACAGAACAGACCACTGCAACAGCATCATCAGCAATGACAAGACAGACAACTGCAACAACACTAAAACTATCGACAACAGCACAGATAACTACAGCAACAATGACCTCATGGACAACAAGGCAGACAATGACAACAACAATAGCATCAGAGACAACAGGACAGACAACTACAGCAACATCTAAAAGAACAACAGGGCAAACAACAACAACATCATCTCAAAGGACAACAGAACAGACAACAATCAGAACAACAACAACACTGAAACCAGAGACAACAGCAAAGAAAACTACAGCAACAATGACATCAGGAACAACAGGGCAGACAACAAAAACAACGTCACCGAATACAACAGATCACAAAAGTTCAACAATGTCATCAGGGACAACAGGGCTGGTTAATGCAGTAGCAGCAACAGTAATGACAGGACAGACAACTACAACAACACTGCAACCAGGGACAACAGCAAAGAAAACTACAGCAGCAACGTCATCAGGGACAACAGGGCAGACCAATGCAACAGCATCATCAGTAATGACAGGAAAGACAACTACAACAACACTGAAACCAGGGACAACAGCAAAGTAAACTACAGCAGCAACGTCATCATGGACAACAGGGCAGACCACTCTAATAACATCATCAGTGACGACGAGACATAAAACTACAACAACACTAAAACCAGGGACAACAGCACAGAAAACTACAGTAACAATGACCTCAGGGACAACAGAGCAGATCCATACCACAACAACAATATCACCAAAGACAACAGGACAGACTATTGCAACAACACTGAAACCAGGGACAACAAGACAGAAAACTGAAACAACCATGACATCAGGAATAACAGTGCAGACAACTACAACAACACTGAATCCAGGGAAAAATGCACAGAAAACTACAACACTGAAACCAGGGACAACAGCACGGCAAACTACAGCAGCAATGTCATCAGGGAAATTAGGGCAGACCCCTTCAACAACAATATCACCAGGGACAACAGTACAGACAACTACAGCAGCAATGGCATCAGGGACATCAGGGCAGACAACTACAACAACACTGAAACCAGGGACAACAGAACATAAAACAACAGCAACAACATCAGAGACAACAGGGCAAACAACTACAACAACAATATCACCAAGGTCAACAGAACAAAATAATTCACCAATTTCTTTAAGGACAACAGGTCAGACCACTGCAAGAGCATCATCAGTAATGACAGAACAGACAACTACAACAACACTGAAACCAGGGACAACAGGGCAGACAACTACAACAACATCTCCAAGGACAAAAGGACAGACAATGGCGACAACACTGAAACCAGGGACAACAGCACAGAAATCTACAGCAACAACATCTGGGATAACAGAGCAGAAAACTACAACAACATTGTCATCAAAAATAACAGGACAAAAAATGTCAACAATGTCATCAGGGACAACAGGTCAGACCACTGCAACATCATCATCAGTGATGACAAAACAAACAACTACAACAACAATAAAAACAGGGACAACAGCACAGAAAACAACAGCAACAATGACATTAGGGATGACAGAACATAACACTTCAACAATGTCATCAGTGACATTAGAGAAGACCACTGCAACAACATCATCAGTAATGACAGGAGAGACAACTTCAACAATGCTGAAAATAAGAACAACAGCACAGAAAACTACAGCAACAACAACATCAGGGAAAGCAGAGCAAACAACTACAACAACATTAGAAGTAGGGACAGCAGCACAGAAATCTACAACAACAATATCAGCAAGGAAAACAGGACAGACAACTAGAGCAACTTCAATACTAACATGGCAGACCATTACAACATCACCAAGAACAACAAGACAGAAAATCACAACAATGTTACCAGTGTCAAGACAGAAAACAACAATTGCAATGTCACCAACTAGAAAAACAACAACAAAAATGTCACTAAGGACAACAAGCAAGGAATCTACAGCAACAATAAAACTATGGACAACAGTGCAGAACACTACAACAACAATGTCACCAGGGACAACAACACAGGCAACCACAACCAAAATGAAACCAAGCATAACAGGACAAAAATCTACAACATCACCAGGAATAACAGGACAGAAAACTACAACAACATCACTCTGGATTGAGCCAGATAAAATTCTTACTGGTAACAGTTCAGACATTTATGCAAGCCCAGAGGAAGCAGTGTAAGTATCTCTGTTTTTTATAGCAGTCATGCAAGAATATTTATTTGTAGTAATGCCACACTGTCAGGAAATGTGTACCGGTACTCTGCTGAAATAAGGGTTTGTCTTTCTTTTACAGCAATGTCATGAACAATGTCGTTTCCTTCCTGGAAAAGATGGACAATTCCAGCACAGCATTCATCAAACTGGGCAATATCACTGGGTTGATTGCTAAACTGTCACCACAAAATCTGACTGACATGATTTTTTCCTTTACAGCAAGTGGGGATGCAAATGTATGTATTTTTTCACAAAAGTACAAACACAATCTCAAAGATGTGTAAATCACCCGAGTTCTATTAATGATTTGTTTGTTCTAGAAACTCAAAGAAATCAGCAAGGCAAGCTTCAATAGGATGATACAAATTCCCAAAGAAGCTGTTGAAATGGCAATTAAAAGAAAAGGTTCATATGCTGGAGTTCTGATTTTTCCAGAAATGCATCAGGTGGGGCTAAATGTACTTTGATGATTTTTAAAATTGAAATGTGGACACAATAGTTAAATAATCACTGTATTCCAAATCTTAACAGGGTGACTCTAATAAATTATTTTATAACAATGAATTTCTGGGGATTGACATGGGAGTCAGTGTTAATTTCGTAGACGAAATATTTTCGTTATTTATTTCATCACGAATATATTTTACCGAGCGAAAACTAAACGAAATTCAAAAATATAAAATGGAAAAAGACGAAGACTAAATCGGCGGACATTTTCGTCAGGAACGAAAGACGAGACGAGAATTGACAGTGACGAAATCCAATCAGAAAACGGGAAAAATTTGACGACCATACCAAAAAACCAATCAGCAATCGGAGCAGGCGGGACTAAAGAAGAGAACCAATCAGCAAACGTAACAGGGCGGAAGTGGATGAGAAAGGAACCAATCAGAGTCCGCCTTGTCGGGACGCGCCGGACTCGGAGTTTTTAAACACAACAAAGCAGACTCCGACAGGAACAGACTTTATTAAAGTGGGTCAAATTAACAGAACGGAGGCAGAGTTACGACGCTAATTTTAAGATAATGGTGGTGAATGCAGCAGAGGATCAAACAGCTGTCAGGGAGACAGGAAATATGGAGTGAAATGACTGAAGACGGAGCATTGTGGAGATCACGTTCTGTGGGAGGAGACGGACCGCAGCGTGAGAACAGCTGATCAGACTCTGTGAGTAAAAGTCTGCAGACTTTTGATCTGACATGTAATGAGCAAAGTTCTGACAGTTTGCATTATTATGGTATTTATTTTGCTCAGTTTTTGCTCAGGACCACTATTGTCTTTCCTGACAGAACTCAACACACACTAGAATATGAATTACAGATCTTTGTGATTGAATTAATAAGAAAATATTAAAGGTCTCTAAATAAGATAATATTTAAAATACTTCCTCAAATTTTCAACAAAAATAGTTTATTTTAAAAGTGAATTTAGTTTTTTTTCCTGAAGATTAGTCTTGGAAAAGGGGTGTGTCTTATAATTGGGGTCATTAACAATATTGGGAATGTTGATAAAGGGCCCATTTGTTTATTAATACTTAATAATGCACTAATGTTAACAAAAGTAAAGTGTTACCCCAATTTCTTTAAAGAAATGTAAAATAATTGCACCAGAGGAAAAAATATTAATATTAGTCAAATATGCCTATTTTATATTTAGTCGACTAAAATTCTGAACTATTTTAGTCGACTAAAATAGTTCAAAATTTTAGTCGACTAAAATTAGACTAAAACTAAAACGAATTGGACGACTAAAACTAGACTAAAATGAAAAAGAATTTTAGTCAAAAGACTAAAACTAAAACTAAATTAAAATTTCATGCCAAAATTAACACTGATGGGAGCAAAAATTTCCAATCTTACACAAACCATAGATATTCACTACAATAATGTGAATGAGGTAATAAAAAAAAAAGTTTTCAAATACTTTCATGATAATGGGTTGGCCAGAATAAATAATCAGTTGTTTGTAATTTTATTTTCATTCTGATACAGAGTGGAAGTTATCCCTCCTGCATGTCATGGGACGGTGAAGGTAAAACTGTGTGGCAACACGTTGGCTAAGCTTGTAATTTTTTTAGAACAATTTATAGAAAACATTACAAACTTGAGTACTGTAGTAGAACAATAAAGAACATATGGAAAAAGCTTATGAATTTACTTACAATTTTTCCATCAAGTAAATTAATAAGTACTTATTGTTTTCACATACATGTAGTACCTGTATGAAATTCAGTGAAGGGCCTGCCTAAAATCTAAATCTGCTCTGATTGGTCAGCTTCTTTAGCTTGATTGTGTTGCTGTTGTCCATCAGTGAATTCAAGCTGGACCACAGACGGCTGCCAAACAGTGGAGACTAACAGCAGCATCACATGTCGATGCTCCCATCTGACTTTTTTTGCCATTCTCATGGTGAGATAATTTTTTTTTAATTACAGTTTTATAAAGTTATTCCTGAGTTTTTACATTTTATTTTTAGCTATTTGCACATGAGTACTATTACTATCCTTTACTTTGAAACCAGTCACCTGCACCGACAAATATAAGTGTTTCGGATTTTAAATCTCTGGCACAAATCACAGAAGCTGGCTGTGGAGTTTCACTGTTCTTCCTTGGAGTGGCCATTTTCATGCATTTTCTCATCAGGTAGAGAAAAAAGGACCTTTTTTGGTTTATTTGTTTCACTTAAGATTTTGCTGACGCAAGCTGATTTTCTCCACAGAAAAACTAAAGCGACTAACGCTGTAAAGATCCTGGTCAATCTCTTCGTCGCCATGTTCGCCCTGAACTTTTGTTTTTTGATCAACAAGACGATCTCTGATCTGAATAACTCTGCTGGATGTGTGGCGATGGCAGCGTTTCTACACTACAGCATGTTGGCCACGTTCACCTGGTTTTCCATGCAGGCTTTACACTTGTACTTCAGTCTGAGGAAACAAATCAAACATTACATGTACAAGATTTATACCACAGGATGGGGTAAGAGAGACAACAATTCACTGTGGTTGCCAGAAACTACAAAACATTTTTTTTCTGTCTCCTTAGTCACTCCAGCTGTGGTTATCTTTCCTCTCCTTGCTTCAAACAAATATGGCAACATTGTCATTCATGTTGATGATGGATCTTCAGCAAATATGTAAGAAGCTGCCAAGTCTTTTTAAAGATATAATAAATAGTGTCATGCTTTAAACTTATTATGTTTTACTTACAATTTTCAGGTGCTGGATCCCTGATTCTGCAGTCCATCTAGGTTTAAACATTGGTTACTACGCCATTGTGTTTGTCTTTACTTCTGCCATTTTTGGTGCAACTGTGGTGCAGATTGTTCAGTCCGAGTCAAAAGCTGTAAAAGTTCAGGACAGCAGCTCCACCAAGAAGACGTTTCTCTCTATTCTGGGTCTTTTCTGCCTCCTGGGCATCTCCTGGGGGGTTGCTTTTTTCAGTTTTGGACCTCTGCTCATTCCGTCCTACTACATCTTCACCATCCTCAACTCCTTTCAAGGTAAATTTTGTACTAACAAAGTATTCACACAAGCTAATCAGCTAAAAACGAGGTTAACCAACCATCTCTTTATTTATAGGTTTCTTGCTGTTTATCTTCTATTACTACTCCACCAAGATCCCTCCAGAAACCAGAAAGGTCTCAACAAGCACCAACAGCACAGCCAAAGAGAACATATACACAGCATTTCAACATAGATAAAATACTTCTTACTTTTACTGTACATTTATACTTCAAGTCAGACACCAAAACCTTTTTAAAGACTTTATTCTAAAGTTAACTATTCAGATTATATTTAACCCTTACTGTGTGAGAAATGAATGTGAGCTTAACGTCTATTAAGTTTGAAGGTGTGTGTAGCGCTGGCAAAGCGTTACTATCTCTGATTTCTGACCCCTTGGTTCATCACAACAATAACTCATCTTTTTCCTAATAACTTGGATTAAAATGACTCTTTTATTATGTTGTAACCTGAATCAACATTCCTTCCAGGACCGGTCGTGTCGGAAGACTCAAGATTTCCTTTAATTAATAATTAAACTTAAGAACTCTTTGATGTCTCATTCTAAAGACACTACCTTTTAATCCACTGTCCAGAAATGTCTTAATATGATTAATTCATCTTCTTCCAGTATTCATGAATGTTGATGTTGCATCAGTATTATTTTATGGTTCTACTTTTGCTAAAGGGTTAAAACATATTTATAATCCAGCTAAACTTCCTGGGTTTCTAATGACGAGAACCACGTGACTTGGTAACTCCGTTCCCATTGGTCCACGCGTCCAAACCGGGCCACGTCCCAACTTCCTGCCTGGAAGAGCTGAGTCTCCGGAGTTCTCGTCAACCCCATGACGAGAGAACACAGCCTCCGTTTTCCTCCGCTACACGGAAGGCCTCTGTGCCGACCGAGCTCGTGAGTAAAACCAGCCTCACCGGTCGATGACAACATTGCTCCGGCTAAGAAGTCAGACACCATCTGTCTGCTTCTTTTCACCTGCCATGGGAAAGCCGGGTAGCCTCTGCACCAGCCGATCATGGAGCCGCTGACACCGACTCGCTCAGACACCTCCGTGCCTCGAACCGACCTTCGGGTCTCGGGGACAACTCCGAGGGTCGTCCGACAACGGCACTCGACGAACCTCCTACACCTCCACGCCGAGGCGATCTGGAGCGGTTCAGCAGGTACCAACCCGACCTGGTAAACCCGAGGCTATTGATAAATAACACTCCATCAAGTTAGCTTAGTTCCCCTCAGAACTAACTAGCCGAGATCCCTAGATAATAACATATCACGGGCTCTCGTCATTAACTCTCAGCTTAATAACATCAGAAGAATCTCTTAAGATGCAACTACCTACCTCATATCTGTCTGTTTATTTAATCTGTTTTCTTTAATAAAATAACTGAAGTCTAAGTCAGCTTCTGGGTTATACCTTTCAAATATACGTGCGTAGGTCTCCCTTTGAATCAAAGTGAATCTAGATGCCTGCATAACCGTCAGTTGAGTGAAGGTAGCTAACAGTGCTTAGCATAAAACCGACAAAACTTTGCTGATAACCTTGTAGAAGTGTGTCCGTACTATAACGATAAAATCAGGTTATATTACGCTACATAAATGGCGAGCCAGGCCAGGCTTTAAAACATAAATGGCAGGTTAGCCAGGTTTTCATTCATAAATACCTACGTATTAATATTTGTTAGGCCGTAGCAAGCTATAAGCTAATGCTAACTAAGCTAACAGATAACAACAGCTAAGATAAAAGCACTACAGTGCCACGTCAGCTATCAACCAAAGTCTAAAGCTTTGTAACTGATTATGATGGGTGTACTGTATGTTTCATGGGGTTCTTCATGTACTTCTTCTGTGTTTTAAGCACTTTTTATGTCACTTTGTGATTGTGTTTACATGTTCCGTTCGTTTAACGGTAGCTTGGGACGCCTCGCTGTCTAGTTAAAAGAACGCTTTCGTCCGCCGAAATTGATCACTTCGGTGCGTTTTGTCTTTTGTCCGTTCGGTAACCTTTATGGTTAAATACAGACGCTTTAACAACGTCTGAAAAGCGAGATTATATCCGCTAAAATAGCGTCGATTTCACTGCAGGGAAAAACGCTAGCTTCCGTGAGTGGCTTTTAGCCTTAGAAGCGAACAGCTTTCACGGAAGAAAAATAAGTCACGGTCGGAAACCGTGCAAATAAGGTGTAGAGACGGTCATCGGTAAAACCGAGATTTCCTCCGCCTGCCTGTTAATATAAATAAACGGGTAAATAGGTCGGATTTTCTCTGTTCAAACAGGGCTAGCCACCGCCGAACAGCCAAAACTCCGGGTCGACACGACTCGACCGGACACTTTTTCTGTTCAAATTCCGCGTCGTTAGACTGCGAAGGGCTTTAAAAACGGCTCTAAGAAGCGCGTTTGCCAAAAACATCTCTAATTTGACCGTAGAGGGAAACGCTTTGCCTAGTTCTGCGCGTTAACAAAGACGGCTGCAGCTAGAAGACAAGCGGACGTGACGTCATTTCTTCCTCTGGTCCTGAACCCTCCTGTGGTCCGTTTGCCCTGGAGCGCCCCCTCTGGCGCAACTCGGTATAAACGGAGCAGGGATTCTGTTCTTTAGAGAAGGTTTAAATCTTTTTCACCATAATTTCCTCATCTTTACTAGTTTAAAGACAAACTATGGAACCTTTTCCTCCTGAAATGGCTGGAATCCAAGACAGTACATTGTTTGAACTCAATGTCGACTTATGGAAAGCACTTTCAGTGGTAGGGAAATCTGTAAGGGAATTAGGTGGGAGGTTACAAGCTCTTGAGCAAACCTCCATGCAACAAGCACCAGCTCCATCACTCACTACAGCAGACCTGTACAAAATGGCTAAATTTATCACTAAATTTGAGCCTTCTTATAGTGATGACTTAAAGCTTGTGTCTTATCTAAAACAAATCAACCGTCATTTGACAAGGTTTCCTGATGCCACTGTTTCTGATAAAATATTTCTCATCCAAATCACTTCTTCTGAGGAAGTGTGTGATTTCATTGACCGTCAATTACCTGAAATCAGGAATGACTTCTCTCAGCTCACCAAAGCTTTAGAGGAGGAATTCTCAGGTAACTCATTCAAAGACGGCTATACACATGCTTTATCAGTAAAACATGACCCATCTGAAGACCCACAACACTTCTACTCCCGGCTTCATCGTGCTTTCTTCGGAAAAACAAATGAACAGGGAATGGAAGAATGTGAGGACTTTAAACATCTTTTCCTTGGGAACCTACATCCATCCTACAAAGGTATTCTGAGCGAGTATCGTTTCAATAAGACGACCGTGAAGGAATACAGAGAGCGCGCGGGGAATATTTTCAGAAATAATTCCCTCGACGACCTTAACCCACAGGGGTCTGATGCGGAGCTTCCCGCAAACGACGACTCCCGCTCAAACCCACAGGCCTCATGCACCACAGTGCTCCAAGACACAGTGGTTGACTCATCTTCTGGGCCACGGCCCAAGACACCCTACAAAGGGGCGAAGTTTAAACGCTCCCCCTTACATAAAAGGTCAAAAAGACCCAGGTGGAGCCCACGTGCTGAACGTTGGCGCTCACTGGTGAATCCTCGGAAGGCCTCACGTTCGCCAGCCAGCCTTAGGCGACGTGGTGACCGTGACTTACCTTCTAAGTTCTCCTCTAAGGACCTCCGGAAACCAGTAGGACACATGCTGCCAATCACAGCCACTGCTGTCGATGAACAGGCCTCCAGTTCAGAGGGGGGGGAAGAAGAATCCCCCACAGACTCACTGAGAGCGTTTATCGCAGCTGTCCGTGCTGGAAAAATTCCTAGGGGTAAACGCAGGGTCACTAAAAGAGACCCTGAAGAAAAGAGGAGGGCTAAACCACCTGACAAACACCACGTCCATCCTCCTGGTTGCATCAGGGGGGTGACCTATCTCTGTGACTTCATAATAGATGAGAGAGACAAGCCGCTCCTACCCATAAGGGTGGAGGACGCGCTCACCATTAAGGCTCTCATGGACACAGGCGCAGACCTCACTTTCATGTCCCGCCTCTTCTTTGACGCCATCTGTCTGGTCACTGAGATAGAGGGTTATACACCAGACCTGGTTCCATGTAAAGTGGATATTCAGGGGTTTGTGAATAGGTCTGAGCGTATACATCACATGACTCTCCTTCACTTCGAGGTCGGTTGGATGGAATTCGACCACCCAGTGTACGTGTCTGAGTCCATAAACGCCGACTTCATTGCAGGGAACGACCTCACGAATCGCCTTCAACTAATAGTTGATTACGGTAGGGCCAGGATGTGGACCCGAGGCAAAGAACCCAGACCCATAACCCTCCCTGCCGGACTTCAACATCGCTGTCTGGTAGAAGAACAACAGAGCCTCCCTCCAGGGAGACCTCCAGAAATTCTGTCCCACATCGAAAAGATTGTGGAGGAAGCAGATGCTCTAGTAGACGACGTTGAGCATAACAATCTCCGTCAACTCCTACTCATGGACAAAGAAAAGAATGACCTTGCCGACTCGTTGGCTAAACAGGGGGCCCACTGCGGCACGCCATGGTACTTTGACTCCCAGGGACCCCCTGAGAGTGACACTTCTCATTCACGTGCACCTGCAGAGTTGTGCGTGGTGACGCGAGCTCAAGCCGCCAAGACGTCCTCCGACCAACCGTCGGATGGGTTTGTCTCTGTCACTCCAGCTGTCTCTGAAAACGACATTGTCTCTCTCCAGGACCAGGACCCTGCTATCAGCAGGATGATCCGGTTTCTGGCTGATCCAAAAACTTCTCAACCCTCTCCAGCCGACCTTGACTCTATACCTGAACTTCGTTCTCTCTTTCGTGTTAGAGCCACTCTGAGGATGGAAAGGGGGGTGCTTATGCACGTGGCTAGGCCTCCCTCTTCACCTGTCCTCGTGGTGCCGCCTTCACTACGGGGAGAAATGATCTCTCAGGCTCATGATTCTCCGTCCGCTGGACACAAAGGTGTCAAGGCTACGTTCAGTGCCTTGGCCCGAATTGGATTTTGGCCACTGATGCGCAGGGACATCACAGATTACATTCAGGGTTGCCTGGTTTGTGGTCAACATCAGCCCTCAAACCCCAACCACAGAGCCCCTCTTCAATCCAGGGGACCATCTTCACCTTGGTCCGACCTGCAGTTTGATTGGGTGGGCCCCCTCACAAAATCCAGTAGGGGTAATAAGTACTTTCTGACTGTAACCTGTGCATTCACCAAATGGGTGGAGTGTCTGCCTGCACCCTCAGACACGGCT
>SSNR01000065.1:808342-828378 GCA_006937965.1 Callopanchax toddi | reverse complement strand
TTTTTTTTTTTTTTTTTTAGGAAAACAAATACAACACTGTTGATGTGTTCACTTATGAATTCAGCCTTTCTTTTCATGTTTCAAAATGCAAACTGTGGCTTCTGTATTATGTATTTGCATCATGCTGCTTTTGAGAAATTAGGATAATATTTGCTTCAGTAATGCTTAAAATGACACTACTGCATTGTTTTTCTGTTGTAAATAAAATATTGTAAATGTACAAATGTATTTATTTATATATTTATAAATCAAGGTTTTTAAGGATACATTAGAATGCAATAAAGAGTTTAATACCAACCACCTGATGGCATTATTATTACGTATTAGTCAGCATTAACATAAAACATCACAACTTATCAAACTAATTCTAGATCACTTTAAATGTTTAATCCAATAAAAAGTTTAGAACTCATAAAATCTTTGGTCTATAGAAGGTGTCTTTATAAAACTTTTCTAAGGACTTGAACCCAAGATAATTTTCTCTGTACCATAAAAAGAAATCTTTCTCACTTCTTGCAACACCTGGTGGATGTAATACATTTTTCATCGGCAGCTGCTTTCTAAATGTGTTTCATACAAATTAAAATGACGTTTTTAATCATTTCAAGTGAGTTTTTTGAACGGTCATCAACATTTAATAGCTTTGAAGTGGATTGCTGCCTTCTCAAAACAACTGTAACTCACAAAATGTTCTTTATCTAAACCTTTCCATAACAGTCAAACTTGTACTACATTGTTATTTAGAAAGTAAAAAAGAGACGTTAAGCATAAATAACTAATTACTGCTAAAGATACAAGAAAAACTAATAAATGAACATGCAGCAGCATTTACATGAAGTGGGCAGAACTTTAAATTTGGACAGGGTCAGGCAAACAAGGGGTCAGGTATTTGTTCCAGCTTCAACCTTCAGGTTTTGGTTTGTCCATCTACATATAGACAGACAACATGAAAACTCTACATGATGAGTAGTTTTAAAGTTTGTAAAGAACCTTGGTGCTTGGCGTATATCATGGATATGTACGCTTTACAAAGAGGCGTGCATATAAACATTATAATACAACACAGATATAAATGTTGGAGAACACGTTTTCAGCTTTCAAATCTCCAACTCAACCTCTCTAAAACTGAACTGCTCGTCTTCCCAGCCAAACCAACCATACAACACAATATCTCAATCCAAACTGACTCCCTATCTCTGGCTCCATCAAAGACAGCTGAAACCTGGGTGTTGTGATTGATGATGTAACGCCCCCAAATGCGTTACTACCTCTGAACTTTGACCTCTAGATCATCACAAATAATAACCATCTTTTTCCCAATAACTTGGAATAGAATGACTCCGTTATTATGTAACCTGAATCAACATTCCTTCCAGGACCCGGTCGTGTCGGAAGACTCAGAAGACTTTCTTTAGTTAATAATTAAACTTAAAGACTCTTTGATGTCTCATTCTAAAGGACACTACCTTTAATCCACTGTCTTAAAATGTCTTAATGTGATTAATGCATTTTCTTCCAGTATTAATGAATGTTGATCCATACATCAGTATTATTTCACATACATACTGATAAAGGTTATTACAACTACGTCACTCATTACTTCAACCAATAAGAGTTAGCGGTCTGAGTCACGTGACATTAATAACTCCTCATTGGGCCACGTTCCCTTAAGACTCCTTTAACTTCCGACCCCAGAAGCTAGAAGAGAGAGCGGTTTTGGTCCTGACACTGACCAGACCTCACGTCTCAGCTGTCAACCCCTACACAGCTGACGCTTGTTGCCGGCTCTTCCTGAGACGGTTACCTCAGCCCGTCTGAGCCGATGAAACCAGCTTCCCTCTGAGGTCAGACACCTTCAGTCTGACGCTCCGTTATGGGAATGCCAGCCCTCGACGCTCCCTGCCAGAGATGGGTCCTCTAAGCTTCGTATCACCGGACGACACCGTGGCCTTCGGCGGTCCTCGACCCCCGCAGCCGTCTGATCCTGACCGAGGAGGGAACACCACCTCCGCGTTGTCTCATCCGACTCCAGCAGTGTTGGGGCGGCATTAGCTCAGTTGGTAGAGTGGCCGGTCTGGCAACCGGAGGGTCGCCGGTTCGATCCCCAGCTCCGGCTGGGTTAGATTGTCGTTGTGTCCTTGGGCAAGACACTTCACCCAACTTGCCTACTGGTGGTGGTCAGAGGGTCTTGGAGGGCGCCGGTGCATGGCATCCCCCGCTTCCGTCAGAGTGTCCGAGGGCAGCTGAGACTACAACGTAGTTTATCACCACCAGTGTGTGAGTGTGAATGGGTGAGTGACTGTTCGTGTTGTACAGCGCTTTGGGGTGTTCTGCACTGTAGAAAGCGCTCTATAAATACAAGCCATTTACCATTTTGATCCATGGAACGCAGTTAAGTACCACAACTCTGGTAAAGCTTAAAGGCCTCTTGATAAAAGCTAACAACTTTAGCTCACTCAAACTAGTTACTGATCCATCCGTAACTAGTACCCCTCCATCAGAATCCTTAATCTAAATTAAATAAAATCCCTAGTCTCCTAAAACCATCATGAGACTCAGAGTGCTAAAACTTATTTAAGATTCAATTCAGAACACCTTACCATCGTGAATGACTTAATGCTGACTACCTGCTAACTACCTCTTTCTTATCTGTGATATCTGTCGTATGTGTTTCTTAATAAAATTAATGAAGTCTAGCTCCATGACTCAAGCTTCTATTCGTCAATATAAAAAAGGTCCTACTAATTCCCTGTAATTAAAAACCTAGAGCAATATCCCCATTCAGACACTAAAAGAGTGATAGTGTCAAAGGTCAACCCTTTGGATAAAACTAGCAAAACTCCACTAGTGTTCTTACGGAAGGTGTAGAATAAACCCCAGGTTTTATAACACTACAATGACCAACTGATCTTTAAAGATCATGTTGCTTCTGTCGCTCGTTTGTGCCGCTTCGCTTTGTTCAGCATACGAAAGATCAGACCATACCTGACCCAACATGCCACCCAGCTGCTGGTGCAGTCTATGGTCATCTCCCGCCTTGACCACTGCAATGTCCTTCTAACTGGTCTTCCAGCCTGCACTGTGAAACCTCTACAAATGGTTCAGAACGCAGCAGCGCATTTGGTCTTCAATCAGCCTAAAGAGCACGTCATCCCTCTGTTCATTGAGCTCCACTGGCTACCTTTGGCTGCCTGCATCTAATTTAAGTCGCTAACACTAGCATACAGGGTCCTGAAAGGAACAGCTCCCACTTGAATCCTCTTGCTAAGGCTTACGTCACGGCTCGGTCACTCCAGTCATCAAAGGACTGTCGGCTAGCAGTTCCTAAACCGCGCTCATGACAGTCCAGACTTTTTTCATGTGTCGTTCCACGATGGTGGATTGACCTACCAAGCTACCAGAGTAGGGACGTTCCTGTCCATCTTCAAGAAACTCCTGAAGACCCAGCTCTTCAGAGAACATCTTCTAGACTAGCACCTACCTTCCCTACTCCTCTGTACTCTCTTCATGCAATTCACTCTATCCTGTGGTCTTTCTTCCCTCTCGGTCACCTTAGAGACTTGACCATCTAAGTACGTAGTTTGTTTAGTGTTAATGTCAGCATTAGTTGTTAGCCTCAAAGTAAATTCTTGCTCAGAATATCATTTGTAAGTCGCTTTGGATAAAAGCGTCTGCTAAATACATAAACATAAACACATAAACATAATTTGGAATTGTACAAATTTCGTAGAATAAATCATTGTTGGAGCTGATAAAACTATTGATAAAGTGTGGATACAACAACACAAATCATAGTATCGTCAGCATAAAACAGAATTTAGCATGTGCTATGAAGATTGTTAATTCATACAATAAATATGGGAGTGGCCCCAGTACTAATTCCTGGGGAGCTCTTTTGGTTCCACAAAAGAAACTGGAAGTAATACCTTCTGTAATTTTGTGCCGAAAGTTGTACGAGAGATCCACTATCTACTTTAAAGCGGCTCTCTGGATTATTTTTCTCTGTATCAAAGTTTTCTAAATGTTTTAAATGATATTTCAGGTCTAAACTATGATCTATGGGTTGAGTTCCACAACATCTGTCATTCTGATGAAGACCCTCCTTCCTCCTAGAGACCCCTTTACATTATTTCTTGCCGCCGACATTTTTTAGCCAATGAAATTCAAATTTCTGCATTCTCTCAACATGCACGCGCATCGACCAAACCTGTACCAGTAGGGGGCGCTGTCGTACAGGACGCTCTGTGTTTCTCTGTTTGCGTCTCAGCCTCACGGCTCATTTCTACTAAAAACCTACCCATTCTCCAGCTAAAGACGGATTTATTTTTATTTTAAAATCTTTCACCTCACAGAATGGCAAGGCTTGACAGGATTACGCGTTTATTTTGGTCAGAAAGTTCATCCAGGGCCGAGTCAAGTTCAGCTTCAGAGTCCAGCAGCAGCTCTCTGCTAACAGAGCTAATATCAGAAGCAGCAGGGACAGAGAGGGCTCTTCAGACCCTCGTAGTATTGTTGGAATAAGATTGTGAACTGTGAGTGATTAAACCCTCAGGGCCGGCCCTGAGTTGAATGGTGCCCTAGGCGAAAAATGATTTTGGCGCCCCCTACAGCCCAGAACAGAAACAACGTAACTTTTGCAAATTCTAAGTAGTAAGCAATGTACTAAAGTTGGATAAACTTGAACTGATGACATTCATTCATATAATAAGTGGGGGCACAACAGCATGATAGCCCTTTAGTCTTAGCTAACTTGCTAAATGATGGGTCCAGGAAAAATGTTCACAATTTCATGTATATTAATTATATACCTCTACTTTGGGCCCATTTTTCCTCCTTTTTCTTTATTCGTTTCCTGAAGGCTGCCCCAGAGGGCTTGCCTTGTCTTTTCATTCTGCCAGCGACTTTTAACAAGGTGCTATCACTGACAACGTCACAGACTCATCATGCATTATCAGCAGTGTTGGGCAAGTTACTTCAAAACTGTAATGCATTATTTATTACTGGTTACTGTCATTTTAAAGTAATCCCTTACATTACAATATTACTGTTTTTTAAATGTAAGGCATTACACTACTTTTGCATTACTTTTAGTTACTCTCACCAAAAATACTGTAAATATGGATTTGACCATAAATGTAGCTCATTACACATCCAGTGGAAGGTGATGTGATGGATACATGGAGATATACAACTATCTGGATATTAACCCATCCATCCATCTATCTATCCATCCATCATTTATCATTCATCCATCATTATCCATCCATCTATCATCCATATCTCTCCATATATCCCTACCTATCTATATATTATTCCATCATATCTATATACAGTATATTTAAATCTATAAACATATATCTCTGCACAAGCTCCTTATTCATTAGTTTGACTGACTCCTACCTGCACCTGTCTGCTTCTTCTTCACCTGTCTGCTCCTCCCTCCTGCAGCAGAGGCTGCATGACGCGCGTTTCCTCTGCTCAGTGGGCGAGAGAGTGAACTCTCCAACTTCTGACGTGAATAACAGAGTGACTCTTTATTTTGAAACTACCTCTCAGTTTGCTCGCTTCAGTTTACGGAGCGCTGCATGCGCTCATGTGTCTTAACAGGCCTTGGATGCCGTGAGCGCGCACGACTCGGGCCGCGTTTTCCATCTGGACCGAGTTCCGAACCGAACCACGCATGAGTGTCGGACCGGACAGAACCGGACTTGTTTCACTGGCTGCAGATTTACTCCTCTCTGCTCTGTCTGACCACATTTTTCGCTGAGTGACGTTTCTCCTCTGAAGAACCCACCGCCTCAATCCGGTTAAACGTGCACTGTAACGCGCACTGACGTTAAAATATTACAGCTTTTTTTCTGTAATGCCTTACATTACTGCGTTACCGAAAAAAGCAATGCATTACAGTAATTAATAACCTTTGGAAGTCGTTACTCCCAACACTGATTATCAATAAACAACCGGACGGAGGGATGCGCGCAGCGCGCCTCTCCCCCACCTTACCTGATCACAGCGGCAGCAGCAGGTAGCCATGGGGCGCCACGTTGACTGTTCATGCAGCAAAAGTTGTGCTTTTTTATTTATTTATTTAGTTTATTTATTTATTACGGTACTTACTTTGCTCTTTACATTAGATGAATGGTGTGTTTAGCAGTTTGTCAAAATAAATAAATAAAAAAATTTTTTTAAAGAGACAATTTGGCGCCCCCTCCAGCAGAGGGCGCCCTAGGCAATTGCCTAATCAGCCTATGCCTAGAACCGGCCCTGTAAACCCTACACACTGAGCTGTACAGTTCATGCCCGCAACGTATATGCGCCGTGTGCACGCGACCGGACGCGCGTGTCGAGATGTTTTGAGGAGGAGCCTTTGGACGCTAGATTCAAAAACTGCTCTCTTGATGAAATCCTCCAGAGTGCGGCTTTAAGCAACCCAGCATCATGTTCTGACAGCCTAATAAGTCAAAACAGACAAGACTTTGTTTAAGCATAGCTGGATCCACTGACAAAAGCCTTAATAAATAATTTTTTTATGGTAAATTTTAAAAAATTATTTTATGGTCTAGGTGGTAATAATGTGCTTACTTCTAAAATTAAATTAAAAGTTTTTATAAGATGTTATGAGTATTTAGATACTCCTTTTAGTTGATTAGTTGAAGCAGTTAATTTAAGACAGGTAAAAAATGGGTACATGCCTGGAAAAGAGAATTTGCCCGATGGAGTAGTCAACATATGCAAGAAACAAATGTTAATTCTTAAGAATATAATAAACAAACAATAACCAGTAAACATGAAACTCAGCACCTCTGGCAGAGTTCATTCACACTGTGGTTGAGAAACCAAATGCTGCCTGCACTGTGAGCTGCAGTCACATTTAATTTGCATATGAAATTAGGAACGCAACACTACATAAAGTGTGTTACTTTTACGGCAGACAATGCAGAATTCATCAGTCGGACATCAGAAGTAGCCAAAATTCAAGGTCGGAATGAAAAGTTACTTCAATTTTTAGGTTTTTTTTGAGTAACTTTCTCATGTAAATCAGCTAAATCCTAAAAATGGTGTCACCATTGGTCATAAATTATAGTTTGGTTGTGAATTTTCTGCTTTGTGGGATTTTACTGCAGAACCAATTTTGCGAGACTATAGGTGAGTAACAAAATCTTACTGGGAGCAGTTCTGTAATTTAAATAGATTTTTGTGTCTGATGTTTTGTTTTGTTTTTTACTCATTACAGAAACAAATGGATATCCCAACTTAAAAAACATGCTGTTCATTACTGCTACTTCGATTACTAATGAAACTACTTTTCCATCAGGTGAGCTTGGCTACACAGTCTGAAAAAAATAATAGTTCATTAAGTGAAAATGGAAATTTAAAAGTGGTACATCATAGCTTGAAGTGATTTTTTTCTAGATGTTCTCTATCGCAATAACAATGGAACTCAAGTTTGTTTCAATATCCTGGATAGCAACAGTAATTCAGGTACTGGTATCTAGTTTGGTCTCTGTTTCCTGGATAAAACTTTAAATTAATAAGTGTGTGTTGTGTTTTTGTCTTTAGATTGTTGTACAACAAATGGTTTCACCTGCAATACCAAAGTGAAACAGAGCAACGATATGTACTACCTGACACTGAATGAAACGACCCTATCCGAGCACGATGTTGTAGTGTTGCTGGACCCGAATCATAACTTCTCATGTATGCCATCAGGGTTTTACAATTCAGCAGGTAGGGCTGGTGATGGTTGTTGAAACAAGGCTGCAGGAGGTTGACCCTCATTGATCAAAATGTTCTTATTTTGTTGTACTGTAGGTCTCATCCTACACCTTCAGAACTGTCTGAGAACTGGTAAATTCACCAAACTCTCATATGTTTACAAAATCTTAATCAACAGCACAGAGGTTTGATATTTGTCTGAATTTTAAGGTGAGAATAATATTAGACTGAGTCAAGATGGCCTATGTGGACAAAACACGTCCTTTGATGACCAGACTTGTCAAAGTAGGTTCATTTCATTATGAGAGCATTAGAAATATGTCTCCCTGAACACTTTACTAATGTTTCCACTTGTGTTTGACTTGTCATGCAGGCTCGATAAATATAGGAGATGCAAATTATGTGATAAAGTTGGACGGTTCAAACAAAGCATGTGTGTCCTGTAAGCTACCGGGTCAGAAACCAGAGAAATCCTTCACTCTGAATGTTACTGTTACTGTGAAACCACAGGAAGCAGTGTAAATATCACAGACGGGACTGGCAACTATGAAAGAAATCACTTTCGAAGGTTCATAAAATGCGATTATGATGAAACTCATTTGTTTCTATTACAGACATGTGATGAATGAACTTGGTTCTATCGTAAAAATGATGGGCAACTCCAGCTCAGCATCCATCAGAATGGGCAACATCACAGGGGTGATCTCTAAACTGCCACAACAAAATCAGACCAACATGAACTTTGGCTTTTTGAGAAATGGAGATGTTAATGTATGCATCTTTTATTGGAACAAGCATAGGAATAAAACAATGAAAACCTGATTCCTCTGATAATCTCTTTCTTCTAGATTCTTGATGCAAAAGACCTGCAGGTGTCAGGATTCTCCAGAACGATTCAGATCCCTAAAGAAGCTGGTGAAATGGCTGTGAAGAGAAATGGGTCGTATGCCGGAGTTCTGCTTTTTCCAGACATGCAACTGGTAAGGCTGAATTTAATAGACCAAAGGTAATTAGTTTTCTTTAAATTATTTGAATTTAAACTGAGTTCCATTCTCAACAGATTGACCCCAACACTATATTATTCAACAATGAATTCATTGGAATTGAAATGGGAGCAAACATATCCAACCTGTCACAAACCTTATACATCCACTATAGTAACGTGAATCAGGTAACAGAAATGTTATTATAATCTTTAGATGGAAGGACTTGATGTTTTTAATGTTTTTCTTTTCATCCAGATACAGAATGGAGTCAATGTTTCTTGCATGTCATGGGACGGTGAACGTAAAAAAAACTTTTTAAACACTTTATCATTTATTATATTGAGTTTTGTAAATAAGATCAATCAAAACTCCATTGTTTGATTGAATAATGTGAAAATTGGGTTTCATCTCCTGCCTTTTGTGTTGCTGCTCAGTGGATTCAAACTGGACGACAGACGGCTGCCAAACAGTCAACACAAACAGCAGCATCACATGTCAATGCTCCCATCTCACATTTTTTGCCATTCTCATGGTAAAATGATTTTATGCATTTCCAGGTTTTTGTTTTTTGTTAGTTTTTTTCACACATGAGAACTAAAACTATCCTTCTGTTTGAAACCAGTCGCCACCACCTACAAATATAAGTGCGTCTGATTACAAAACCCTGACACAAATCACACAAGTCGGCTGTGGTGTTTCAATGTTTTTTCTGGGAGTGGCTCTCTTCATGCATTTTCTCATGAGGTAAAAAAATAAAAACAAGGTCCAACTTTATTTTATTTTAATGATGTTGCATGGAAGATTTTTTGCTGACGCAAGCTGATTTCCTCCACAGAAAAACTAAAGCGACTAACGCTGCAAAGATCCTGGTCAATCTCTTCGTCGCCATGTTCGCCCTGAACTTTTGTTTTTTGATCAACAAGACGATCGCTGATCTGAATAACTCTGCTGGATGTGTGGCGATGGCAGCGTTTCTACACTACAGCATGTTGGCCACGTTCACCTGGTTTTCCATGCAGGCTTTACACTTGTACTTCAGTCTGAGGAAATTCCCTGCAGAAATCAAACATTACATGTACAAGATTTACGCTGCAGGTTGGGGTAAGAGAGATAATTACCGGTAATTGTATTTTTCTGCTCAGTAAAAGAAATCACATGAAAATTAATGTTTTCTTTCTCTTTAGTCACTCCAGCTGTGGCTATTATTGCTTTACTTGCTTTAAATAAATATGGTTTCATTGTCATTTATGCTGATGATGGATCTTCAGAAAACATGTAAGGAGATGCTAAAGTCTTCCTTATTTTATTGTTAAGTTTAAGTGTCATGGTCAAAATCATCACATTTCGTTGATCATTTTCAGGTGCTGGATCCCTGATTCTGCCATCAGCTTAGGTGTGAACATTGGTTACTACGCCGTTGTGTTCCTCTTCACTTTCACCATATTCAGTATAACCGTGGTGCAGATTGTTCACTTTGAAACAAAACCAGTCAAAGTTCAGGACAGCAGCTCCACCAAGAAGAAGTTTTTCTCTATCCTGGGTCTTTTCTGCCTCCTGGGCATCTCCTGGGGGGTTGCTTTTTTCAGTTTTGGACCTCTGCTCATTCCGTCCTACTACATCTTCACCATCCTCAACTCCTTTCAAGGTGAAATTTAAAACTAACATCTAACTTCTCACAAGATGCAAGCTTTCATTAAGTAAACGAGGATGTAACCAATCCATTCTTTGTTTAAAGGTTTTCTGCTGTTCATCTACTATTACTACTCCACCAAGGTCACTCCAGAGGCCAACAAGGCCCCACAGACCACCACCGGCTCAGCCACAGCCACAGAGAACGTATATGTAGCACCTCCTCAATGAAGAGCTGTCTTTACTCTGCTCAACCAAGATGGACTCATGTGGTCAGCTTAGTTAACCTCATTCTATTTGTTGGTAAAATCATAAAGAAAAAACTGATAAACTTTCTTAGAGTTTTTGTTTTGATCTAAATAATATTCTCACAAGGACCAAAGTAAATCTTTTCCCTCAACCCAAACAGATACATACATTTTTTACACAAAATCCTTTTGACACAAGAGGGCAGCATGCTCCTTCAGACTGAGGTTTCAGATTCCTGATCCTCCAAAGCAAATCCTTTGAGTTCTCCACTGCTCTGCCCTGAAATCTGGTTTATCTTGCCTCAGATGAGGAGATGGAACTGTCTCCTGGAAGTCATTAGTGAGGATGATTTTATGTTTCAAAAGGAGCCCTGTTTTCCTCAATATGAAAGCTCCAAGCAGTGGAACGCAAAGTGTAGATGATTAGTAGGATGAATATGACCTTTTTACAACTGGTGAGTTTGTCATATGGGATGGTATGAATGTTGTTGGAAAAAAAGAAATGTGTGCAGAGAGCTGGGGGCCGACCTCACATCAGTTAGTCCATTGCGTGCCTGCAAATAATTACCTTGCGCCTGCAGAGCAGCATCCACTGGATGAGCTCATGGTTACCTGCAGGAGTAATATGCCTGAGGCTGAAACCATTCTAAATGTAACCACTTAGACAAATATCTAAATGTTTGGTTTTTATTGTGAACATGAGACATTTGAATATAAGTTTGGGATTATTGTGCAGAACTTTAATGGGATTTCATAATGTTTAAATGATTGATAGTAAAAATAACAAGTAATGTATATTCTAGAGAGAAATCTTCAAATAAATAAATACAAGTGAATGAAATTATATATTCCTGAAGGGTTTTATCCAAAAATTGTACCTTGTTTATGTTTAACCGCTTTTTCCTAATTTATAAATTATTAACCATATTGACATGGATTATTTTTCTTGCTGTACATTAATGAAGTGTCTCTTGTCACTTTCTGTCTGTGATGCTTGATTTTAGACCCCATTGTGTCATAAAATAGAGAAAAAATATTTAAAAGATGTTTAAAGCAATTTAGGAACAAGACGAAAGCTTCATCTTGAAGGCTTTAGTTAAAATCTTTATTCTCTATCCTGGCTTCCTTCAGGCTTTACAAGCTAAAAATTCACAACAGATAAAATCTTGTATTCTTTTCATACATATTCATGTTTATTATAATGATGAGTTTTAGGCTTAGATTGTCATCTTTTTGGTTTTATTTGTGCAAATGCTATCAAATAATGATGTGATTTCTGTTTTTCTCAGGGCATTTGTGCAAAAGAATGGACGCTTCTGTTAAATGAATTATTAGTGTCTGCAGAATAGATGTAATAAAGCTTGTGGTGCAACTCATATCAGAGGATTTCTTGTGCTGATTTGTGGTTTGAAGACTGACATTCAGAGAGGAGGACTTATTTATTCATCTTTAACTGATTTATCATCTAAATGACCACAGAATGTCAGCAAAAATCTGGGGTAATCACTGCCATCTGATTTATGCAGCCCTAAATGAGGCTTTTCATGCGGAGCAGAGTGGGCGCTTGTGGCGTACCTGTGTGCCCGTATAGGTCCAGCCTCTGCAGAGGCTTCAGCTCTAAACCGAGGCTGTTATGCAAGCTGCAAATACACATTAAAGCTCTGCAGTAAAAGACGGTAAAGCAACAAATACATCACTATCAAAAGCTGGAGAGATTTGACCATCAAAAAAAAAATGTGCATTCGTTTGAGCCAAAGATCAACAACTGTGCTTTTTACTCTCCCAACTTAAAAACAGTAAAAGTTCTCACACATCTGGAATGTGGTTTGAACGGTCCTCCAAATCAATCTAAGAAATATCTGAAAGGAAGCCCTCATGTCGAGGCCTTCGGGAATGTCAATTTAGATGATTTTATAACAAGACTGGTATGTTCAATTTTCACGCGAGCCCATAAAACTTCCACCAGAGTAAAAATGTGGCCACCAGAATGAAGCTCTAACATGTGTAGATGAGCAAACACTTTTAAACGCTCTCCGACTCAAACCACATGAATGGCCTGTTGAAACAAACTCGTTTGAATCGACAGATTTCGTGAAACGGCCACGGTGACACAAACGCACGTACACGGAGGGAGAGGGAGGAGACGCAAAGACCCAAAGACATCATGAGCTAATTACGCTGCACATATCTCGAGGGGGAGAAAAGCAGTTAACTTCAGCCCAATGCAAATAAATCTACACCGAATCTGCTCGATCTCCCCTGTGATGGTGTAGAATTAGTTATTAGGACATGATGTAGAAGAATTACACACTTCCTGATCAGAGCTTCAAATCTATAAAAATGGTATGATTTGCATGATTCATGAACAGAAAAGGAGGCTTTGGCTGTGCATGCATTTTAATAAATGTAGTCTAGACTGAGGCCTGCTGCGTCAATGCCAAATTGTTGATCTCAAATGACCTATAAAAACCTGAGGTCTTGTTCCTGGAAGCTTGCGTGTCAAGAGGAAATATGATTAGTTAAATAGAAACAAGCACGCACTTGTTCCCTGTATTTATGTGACTGCATTATTGTCCGTTGCATAACTGACAATCATTAGAATTGTGGCGATACTAAAATTTCCTGGTAACAAAAATATGACAAAACAACTTTAAACGGATTCTATTTGACGTTTGCGTGTTTCACTCATTTCAGAGCGTCGAGGCTGCGCACCGACAGCGACCCCTTCCTTCCCTCTACTTTTTCAAAATGATTTATTCCCTTGTAACTTTGTTCATGAAAACAATGTCGACCCGGGGCCCTGGTAACGTCTGGTTTCCCCAC
Organism: Callopanchax toddi; assembly: GCA_006937965.1. Lineage (NCBI taxonomy): Eukaryota > Metazoa > Chordata > Actinopteri > Cyprinodontiformes > Nothobranchiidae > Callopanchax > Callopanchax toddi. Next base: position 814,976 of record SSNR01000065.1, on the reverse strand, counting down.
AGGCTGCTGTAAAATCAGTTAGAGGGCCAGAAGGGGGGCAGCGCTTGCGTGACTGCAGAGTGGGGGAGCGTCAGCTATAAGTCTCAGCCGAGGGGCACCTGTGAGCACCCCCCACCTCTGTGCGTGTTATGATGTGGCCCCGAGATTCAAAGCACTCAGGCTGATATTTGAGGGCCCAAGTGTGCAGATTTATGAGGGGCAGTTATTGCGTGTCAGAGAAACTGTGTTACTTTTGTGAAGAGCACAAAATGAGCAGGAGGAAAAAAAAACATTAAAAGGTGTTTGGAGGTTGTTACCATGATTTGGGTGACTCTCCGAACAGAAAATCCTCTTACAGTTGAGGAGGAACGACCCGACGGCAGCAGAGCACTCAACTTTGATGAACTGTCTCGCGTGAGTCCCAGAGTCTGGCCTAAACGGCATCGCTGCAGCTCATCGACATCTTTCATCAATTTGGATGATAAGGAGGATGCTGAAAAACGAGGAACCACGAAAGGGGAGAAAAAGGAGGAAGGGGGTGACCAGAGGGCGCGACCTCTGAATGTTTGTTTGAACCAAAAACTTGACCTCTGGATTTTAAGCTTTTCCTTCCTGCAGTTTCCTGTCTGCCCTTCTCACGATATGTGCAACAGCAGGAAGAATCATCCCACTTCGTGTCACGCGACGTGGTTCAACTTGCACCCCCCCCCCCCCCCCCCCCCCCCCCCCCCCCCCCCCCCCCCCCCCCCCCCCCCACCCCCCCATGGCCTCAGCTGCTCCTCATCAGCGCCATCACTCACTCACCACCTTGTTGAGCGCTTGCCCCGAAACCTCTAGAGCTGCCCATCAAATGTCACTATCTGAAAATTAACTCTAGAATGATGTCAACACTTAAAACGCAGAGTTTTGCTGCTCAGAAGTGACTTTAAAAAAAGGAGAAATTATAGTGTGCACTCAAGTTTTATCACATGTGAAGATTTTTCAAGCCAAAAAAAAAAGTACATGTATTTGATTTGCAAAACTTGCTGCAAAAGGTGCACCTTTAATTATGTTTAGCTCTAAACCTTTCAATTTAAATCAAGATTAGGATGCGTTAATACAGATAATCGGTCTCTGGGGCTTCTTCCTTGTCCCTACTTCTGCTACTTTAGATCTGATTAATCCATTTTATTCATATTTCTTTAAAGCCTAATAAGTAAATCAGGAGGTTCTGGAACACAGACGGATCAGCTGGTAACACTCTAAACATCTCCTCTAATTTCCTCTAAATTTGAACATCACTGGAAGGCCAATAAATCTAAAATAAAACACATTATCCTAAAGGATCAAAAGTTCATTTATTAGAGAGCTGTTTAGGATTTAAGATCAGTTTACTTCACTCAAATGATATCCAGGAACCCAAATATTAAACAGGATAAATTCTGTTTTTCATGATTAATACTGCTATTAATGGTTTCCCCACATTGTTTTTCTGGAAGTGTAGCACCGAGCTGTTCCTAGAGATCATTTTACAGCAGAAAAGGAAAATATCAGAACTGATTCTGGCAGAATTTTAGTTTCCCATTTGGATTCTCCCTTTTAAACAGCTTTAACATTTTTTTTCCAGAGTTACACAATGCACCACATTACTTCCTCCTTAGGAATCTCTTCAGTTCACCTTATCTTACAAAAAGACAAGCAGGATTACACACCTGGAAGTCCAGCCTGAATACATCTAAGAGCTGTGAGATAAGAGTCTTCTTATCTCACAAGCTTTTAGTAACTTTCTGGACTTCGTGGGGGGTTTTGACAGAAAACAAAACTTAACTTGAATCCTATCTATCTTTCAAACAAACCTCCAAACATTCCTTTGTAATTTAAAGTTCTGGAGAAAGGCGTGGCTTTATTTATGAGTGATGATTGTTTTTAACAGCTTCTGGTCTGATTTTGGAGAACATTTAGTTCAGGACCAGCCCAAGTTAAAGTGAAGAATGAATAATACTGATGAATGCAAGCAGAAGAGATAACTTGATTATATTTATTTAGATTAAACGGTGACCTTTGTCACTGTTCTTTAGTGGAGAGGGTCATGTGTTTCTAAAAGAACAGCCATTATTCAAATTAAATTTCAATAATCAACTTCCATGATTAAATCCATCCATTTTCTATACCTGCCTCATCCTCCACAGAGGGTCGTTGGTGCCTATCTCCAGCAGTCAAGGGGGCGAGAGGCGGGAGACACCCTGGACGGGCCGCCAGTCCATCAACAAACAACCAGTCACACACCCACTCACACCTAGGGACAATTTAACTTCCATGATTAAATAATAATTAAATTCTTACATTTTTACAGTACATAAAAACAGCACATGGATGGTTTTTTTTCATTTGTACAAATATTAGCAGTAAAATATGGAATCTTTTAGAAAAGCATGTATCTAGATGCAGATCCTGAAACATATAGATAATAATAATCAACTTTACTTTAATGTAAATAAAATATTTATGGATAATTAATGTGTGTAAGGCCGAGATGAGCATTTGTCCACTTATATCAAATAATCTGGCTTCAGTTGGTCTTGCTTTGCTTAGTAAACAACTCCTTCTTCATCGTTTCTTCAGTTTCTCCTTATTAAAGCTGCTATCTGCGATGTTGTAAACAAGCTAAGTATGGCTAGTTATTTTACAGAAACATGTCTCAGAGCACTCACCCCTCCCGTCGGGTATAATCGGTAGGCCAGCCTTCCCGCGGACATAGGACCATGCGTTGCTGCGGTTACAACAGAGACCAAAACTCCAGCCATAGAAACGTTTCCCCAGCTTTTCCTCTTTTCACCTCCAAACGTTTTTAGTTTTCTGCTAGCTGAAAATGTGTTTTTTTGAGGGGACTCTGGTATTTTTTCCTAAAATGGAAACACTAACAGCCAGCTGTTTCTGTCCTTTTCTCACTTCCCGGATGTTCTACTGCAAAATGTGCCCGGGCGGATTAATGGCAGATCCAAGCAGTGCGGAAGTGCGGCAGACAGACAGCCGGATTGTCCAATCCTATCGTTCGGACCGAACAATAGGATTGGACAATCCAGCTGAAGTTTTTAGAGAACTGCGGGACAACTACTTTATTGATTTCTTTCGGGTTTCTTTTAATCTCCATAATATATTTATAACTACAGTATACTATGTTAGAACGTTGTTAAGAGGCTTTAAAAAAAACGTTAAAAGCTACATTGTTTACCAAAGCACAGATAGCAGCTTTAATAAGCATTAATTGTGTTGGGAGGTTCATCATCATGAAGTCTAGCCAAAATAAACAATCAGAAAAATAACTTTTCCATCTAATGTTTTTACTTTTTTAACAATAACATGACTATTCTTGGTGAAAGGCAGCTGTTATCGCCATCAACGGTCTCCATAGTAGTGTTTTTTTTTTTAGTTAAACATGTGTTGGACGTTGCATTGCTTTTTAAGGAAAATGCAACCACATTGTGCATTTTTACTACATTTTTGCAGCTGATGGCTTCCTGTTGGCTGCTCCACTGTGACAGTGACAAGTGGTTGCGCACGCTTGGTGCTTCTTCTGTTGCACGAAACATTTGGTATACCAGATGACAAGACTTTCAATCTGCATCTCAGGCACTTACTGATGTAAGGCACCAAAATGTGCATTCACATAGGGAGACACAAATTGTTTAACTCATACCACATTAGCATCAAGACTCTGCACGCACCCCGTGTGGCAGGCTTCTTTGTTTACAGAAAAAAATTATAAAAGAAAACAGATGAAAACTCAATGTTTATTGTTGCATCTTTTAACTGTAACCACAAGTAAATGTCCTCAATGGCAGCAAAAAAAAACCTTGTATATCAAAGTTTTTAAAGAGTTTCAAGAAGAAGCTGAATTTAAAAAAGAAGTTGTCACCATGTATCTCAAAAAAAGTTATTTATGATTTCCAGTATTTGTGTCAATAAATCATCTTTTGTTTTGAACGGCAACCGGGATCACTCAGAAATATTTTGTCCTTCATACAAAATTTAGACCCCATAACTTCCACTTGGGTCCCACACTTCAGGGGGATGAACGATGAGAATAAAACATGCTGTCTGGATTCACTCGCACTGAGCCTTGTTTGCTTGTATTTGTTCTGGTGGATGTGTGAGTCTTTAAAATTCACACGTGGTGAAGTTGTGGTGTTTGCCTCACACTAATGTTGCAGGCTTTCCCACAACAATAAAGAGTCATTTGCTTGTTGGTGTGATGCAGGAAAATAGAAAAGCTTCATGGTTAAAAAAAAAAAAAGAGCCCCTTCACAGTTAATCAGATGAAGAGCAAACATTTATGCAATAATTTTCAAAGGAAAATAACTCCTCCCTTGAACCGTCACCTTATCGTGGTGGAGGAGTTTGAGTGCCCTAACGATCCTAGGAGCTATGTTGTCTGGGGCACTTGTGCCCCTGGTAGGGTCACCCATGGCAAATTGGTCCTAGGGGAGGGGTGAGACAAAGAACGGTTCAGAAGACCCTTCATGGAGATACAACCAAAGAGTCTGAGTACCCGGCCCGGAGGGTTACCGGGGTCTCACCCTGGAGCCAGGCCTGGGGTTGGGGCCCGTGGACGAGCGCCTGGTGGCCGGGCTTTCGCCCATGGGGCCCGGCCGGGCCCAGCCCGAACCGGAGACATGGGCTCATCCAACTGTGGGCCCACCACCTGCAGGAGGAGAGTGAAGGGTCCGGTGCATTGTGGATCGGGTGGCAGACCGAGGCGGGAGCTTTGGCGATCCGATCCCCGGACGGGAAAACTGGCTATCGGGACATGGAACGTCACCTCTCTGGCGGGGAAGGAGCTGGAGCTTGTGGAAGAGGCTGAGCGATACCGGCTAGATATAGTCGGGCTCACCTCGACACATAGCGTTGGCTCTGGAACCCGAGTCCTGGAGAGGGGTTGGACACTTTTCTTTGCTGGAGTTGATCCGGGTGAGAGGCGGAGGGCTGGGGTGGGCTTTTTGTTAGCCCCAAGACTCTCTGCCTGTATGTTGGGGTTTACCCCGGGGGACGAAAGGGCAGCTTCCCTACGCCTTCGGGTTGGGGAACGGGTCCTGTCTGTTGTTTGTGCTTATGCACCAAATAGCAGTTCAGAGTACCCACCCTTTTTGGAGTCTCTGGGACGAGTGCTGGATAGCGCTCCTACTGGGGACTCCATAGTCCTGCTGGGGGACTTCAACGCTCACGTGGGCAATGACAGCGTGACCTGGAGGGGCGTGATTGGGAGGAACGGCCCGCCCAATCTGAACCCGAGTGGTGTTCTGTTATTGGACTTCTGTGCAAGTCGCAGTTTGGCCATAACGAACACCATGTTCGAACATAAGGACGCCCATCGGTACACCTGGTACCAGGGCAGCCTAGGTTACAGGTCAATGATTGACTTTATAGTTGTATCATCTGACCTGAGACCGTATGTTTTGGACACTCGGGTGAAGAGAGGAGCGGAGCTGTCAACTGATCACCACCTGGTGGTGAGCTGGATCAGATGGCAGGGGAAGATGCCGCGCAGACCTGGTAGACCCAAACGTATAGTGAGGGTCTGCTGGGAACGCCTGGCAGAAGAGCCTGTCAAGATGGTCTTCAACTCCCACCTCCGGCAGAGCTTCGACCGCGTCCCGAGAGCAGTGGGGGACATTGAGTCCGAATGGGCCTTGTTCCGCTCTGCGATTGTTGAGGCGGCTGTTGCTAGCTGTGGTCGCAAGGTAGCCGGTGCCAGTCGTGGCGGTAACCCCCGTACCCGCTGGTGGACACCAGAGGTTAGGGGAGCCGTCAGGCTGAAGAAGGAGGCCTACAGGGCGTGGCTGGTCTGTGGGTCTCCAGAGGCAGCAGACAGGTACCGGCGGGCCAAGCGAAGTGCAGCAGTGGCAGTTGCCGAGGCAAAATCTCGGGCGTGGGAGGAGTTTGGCGAGGCCATGGAAAAAGACTATCGGTCGGCTCCAAAGAGGTTCTGGCAAACCATCCGGCGCCTCAGGGGAGGAAGGCAGCAACTCGCTCACACTGTTTATAGTGGGGACGGGGAGCTGCTGACGTCAACTGGGGCTATAGTCGGACGGTGGAAGGAATACTTTGAGGAGCTCCTCAATCCCACCGACGCGCATTCCGAGGAGGAACCAGAGCTGGGAGACCTGGGGACGGACTGTCCAATCTCTGGGGCAGAAGTCGCTGAGGTAGTCAAACAACTACGCAGCGGCGGAGCCTCAGGGGTGGATGAGATCCGACCTGGGTATCTCAAGGCAATGGATGTTGTAGGTCTGTCGTGGCTGACACGTCTCTGCAACATTGCGTGGTCATCGGGGGCAGTTCCTGTGGAGTGGCAAACCGGGGTGGTGGTTCCCATTTTTAAGAAGGGGGACCAGAGGGTGTGTTCCAACTATAGGGGGATCACACTCCTCAGCCTCCCTGGAAAGGTCTACTCCAGGGTACTGGAGAAGAGGTTCCGGTCGATAGTTGAACCTCAGATTGAAGAGGAGCAATGTGGTTTTCGTCCTGGTCGTGGAACTGTGGACCAGCTCTTTACCCTCGCTAGGGTGATGGAGGGGTCATGGGAGTTTGCCCAACCAATCCACATGTGTTTTGTGGATTTGGAGAAGGCTTATGACCGTGTCCCCAGGGGCACCCTGTGGGGCTGTCTCTTATACAC